>CM031864.1:26729586-26952773 GCA_018697195.1 Certhia americana | reverse complement strand
TGTGTGTATGTGTGTGTGGTGTGTGTGTATGTGTGTGTATGTGTGTGTGTGTGTACCTTCTGATTGTGAATAGTCAGAGTGGTGGTAGAGCAGGGCTGCTCAGCTCCAAAGCAACAAATCTGCTCTCAACAGCACTAGGTCCAAGAGCATCAAGGATTGGTGGAAAGAGGCCTTCCATATGACTTTCGAGGCAGCCTACTATGAGGAAGGATCAGCAATGAAAAGACAAAGAACAAACCAGCACAGGGAGCTTCGCCGAGAGGAGTTCTTAGGAGCAGATATAAACTTTCAACCAATGAGGGAAGGAATGGGGAGGAGGACAAGGCAGGATTTACACTGTAACAACCAAAAAGGGACTTTATAGGAGGGGAGTGGGTCATATGGGCCAATGCAGGCATGGAGGATTAGGGGATTTCCAAAGGGGAGGAACTATCCAGGATTGGCCCATGGGGGAATTGACAGGGAACAAGGGGCAGGGTAACAATGACAGACAGGGAAGGGCCTGAAACAAAGGGCTGGCACCTGGGTGGATTAGCAAAGAGAAGAGGGCGGAACAGAGAATATTCTACAAGGGTAGGAGGGTGCAACTTGGATAAAACCAACAGCATAGTGGGTAAACAGGAACAAACCATTACAAAGAAAATTTAAACGTCTTGAAATAAAAAAAAACACACTACAACAAACCAGAACTTGGGAGTTCATCATTCCTTCATCTGGGTAAAAAAACAGATGCAGGACAGACATGGATTCCTGATACTCATCTCTATTTATGCCTGAATCAGAATGAAAAATAGAACAAAGAATATTGTTCTGATATATTTTCTGTCATTTAATTTCAGAATTTAAAAATACTATCTAATATCACAGACCTAAAGCTGAACCTGTAAGAGCCAAAGGACACTGATGGACTGGAAGCAGGCTGTTAAAATGAGAAATTGCCATCTAACTTACAGTAATCATGTGAGCAACCTAGGATTAAATAGAATTGGCTCTTGTTCCCCAGTTCTACACTTCTTTGCCTGTTTGATATCCTAGGAGTAAATACAGCTTTTAAAAATCAAACAGAACTAATTTATTAATGTATTCTTAGCACTTTAAGAATGATTAATGGTAATTTTCTAGTTTTACATTGCCAATGTTTAGGAGAAAGCTATTAGAAAATCAGTGCATAATGACACTGCTGAGGTATTTACTGTTCTAACAGCGACACTGGAGAGAAAGATTCTGGACTCAGAATTTATACATGTGCGCAATTAGCTGTGAAGGTTGGTACTGAAATAGCTTTTCCTTTTTGAAGAAATGGGAACAATATTTCTGAGAGGAATACAGTTACTTTTTGAAGCCACAGAAACTCTCACATAATCCAGGAGTGGTGGGAAATTCATATAAGTGTGAATATAACATTTACTATTAGAGATTACAACAAGGCATCCAAAATTCTTAGAAGCTTTCTTCAATATCAACAACTTTCAATAGGCTTGGACTTGGTAATCTTGGAGGATTTTTTCCAACTTTAATGATTCTGTGATCCTGTAGGAATTACAGGACACCAGACCTTAGTGCCAGTCACTCATGTTGCCCATCAACCAATTAGGTGGATAAAAATTGAGACATTTCCTCTCTTCCCCACAGAAATTCTAACAGTCCCAAAATTCTTCTTTGTCTTCTTCAACTGTCTTGAAGGCGTGTCTTGGCCTTGGCACAATATTAAGAATATCACAAAATTACCCAACACAGTTGGATTCCAAGTACTCCTCTTCATTTCCTTTCCAAAAGTAAACAGGAGCCAGGAGTGTTGCACATCCAAATGACATCAGTCAGTGAAAAAAAGACAACAAACATGAGAAATTAATTCTTCATTTGTGTTTAAAGATACTTAGAAAAAAATGACATCACAAGTGCAGAATGGGAGCAGCTGACTGAAGCCAGTTTTTAAGGAAGGGATCTTTGGGTAATGGGAGTATTTATATGACTCCATTACAATGTGCCCTTGCTTAAAGATTGGATAAAACGAAAAATTAGGACATTGAGCAGATTTATACAGTATTCCTTGGGTTTCTTTTCCTTTTTTGTTCTTAATGGTTTTCTGGGTTTATTGTCAGTCCAAGCTGAAATGAATCATTCCCAATCTGAATGGAGACTATAATGTCATGGTCGTGGAAAGGCAGACATGCAGACACCATACTAGAAATATAAAGATGAATTCTAAATGGCCACGAAGCAGTTCATCTCCAATCAGCAGCACAAAGCCACAGCTAAACAACTTGAGTATTTGGAGAAAATACAGCCGAGGACAGCAATAATGGTCACAGGTTTGGGAACCATGACTCAAAAGAAATGACTGCAGAAAATGTGAAATTTAGGGAAATGGCTGAAATTATTTTTAAGACTCCTCAGCTACATTTGCTGGAGGAAGAAGAATTCATTTTTCTATATGCACATAAGAACAAAAGGAAATCTGCAATGAGAAAAGTACAAATGAGGCATTAAGAAACAAATAAAAAGAAGCCCACAGTTCTTTATTAGAGAGGGTCACTAGCAAGGAATAAGTTACCTGGTGATTGTGGACTCTCTTTTTCCTGGTATGATGAATTACACTTATTTAGACTTGACCACTCTAAATGTAGTGAAAATTGTCTGGGTCAACTGGATAGAAATAAATGCTGCAACTTAATAAGCACAAATTCTTTCTTCATTTTTAACCAGAAATGGAAAGAAACTGCAGGGAACAGGCAGAAACAGCAAAAGTCAAGGAGCAAAGAGGAGAGAGGGAGTGAAACTCCACCTCGAGTGGAGTCAATATAATGTGATTCTCAAGAGAACACACTTTGTCTTGGGTCCTTCTGCAGTGCCCAGCACAACAAATTCCTAGTTGAAGGAAACAGTCACTAAATAAATGCAAACCTGACTGTGTAAAATACTCATGTTGTCCTGCTGGATGTGTTTATTCTACAGGCTGATAAATTGCGGAATGAATAATATGTTTTGCAATTTCTTTTTTGGCCAAAAGGATGAAATTTGCTTTAATGCTTTTTTCCCCCTCTGTTAAATGACAGAAAAAAATCCTGGTAATATGCTGACAAAGTATTTCAAGTCTCATTTAGCACTTCTCTAAGTAGGGTCTTAATGTATTGTCACAAAAGAGGGACAGTTCTGGACACCAGATTTCCTAAATCAAGAATGAAATGACAAGGTTACTTCAATTGGAATGGAGTTTTACAGCTTTGACTTTTGAATAACGGCAGTAACTTTGAATTGTGTATATTAGGATGGCAATATTCAGGTTGCTTTACCTTTGCTTTCTATCCATATAAAGAGATAAAATCTAGTTCTTCACTCCTATTCAAGTATTCCAAGAGATTCTATTATTCAGAGAAACAAATCCATCATTTGAACTGAAGAAATTATAGTAATTCAGTGGAGAGTATCAATTGCTGAACAAAAACCTCACCGTCTGTTAGCAACCACACCTCCTATCCTTGTAAAACTTGAAAAAGCTCAGGGAAGTTGCCAGAAATCTTTCCTTATACCTCAAAGGCATATGAACAAAATATATATAATAATTGCCTGGCAGAACTAGGAATGCAGACACATTTATAACTTGCAGCATCAGAACAGAATACCTAATAAAAACCAATTCTAAAAGACATTTTTAATGAAGTTGATCATCAGTACTGGAAGCTGTTCTCCAGCAACAACTAAGAAAAAAATTGCAATAAGAGGAGAAACTTGCAGTGTTACAACAAAAGAACATGATATAATCTTTCCTTCCCTCTGTGTTCCCAAAAAAAAAAAAAAAAAAAAGCTATGAATTTCACAGAAATTTCACAGAATATTTTCAGGTTTTCTGTTCTTTGTGCAAAATTTGTGTCAGTTTGTGACAATGACTGTCTGAAAGTTTCTTTTTCTGCTTGCTACGCATGATCTTTCTAATTTGTCATCCATAGTTCAGGCATCTGTGATTTTACTTTATTCCCAATTCAAATCCAGCTGAAACACTTGCACATTTTTATGACTCTAAGTGTTGATAGCAGCTTTTTTTTGCAAGGATGGAAAATTCTGAGACACGCTTTTGTAATCCTTGTATGTAGAAACCTTTGCAGAAAACCAACCAATAAATAGTGGAACAATAACTCAGGCTGGAGCTGGATAATCTTTAAGGTCCCTTCCAACCCAAACCATTCTGTGATTCTGTGAAATGGTTCATGGATGAAAAATTCCTGCTTTCCTCCTCATCCTTATTAGCATTAACAACATTCCTGTCTCTCTGAAAACCTTCACTGAAGTCACTGGGTGCTGGGTGTTGGATGCCTTCATACTGGTAGGTTGAGCCTTCACTGCATTCTTGGTTTTAAAGTATTCCTAATTTTTTTATTTCCTTCTATCAAATTCTCACAGGGCCTTTCTCCATTGTTTGAAATGTGAATTTTATTAATAAATGTTGGATGATGCACACATGTAGTACATGACATAAGTAGAAGATTAGTGGTTGTTAAAAATAATTTGAAGACATTGTTGAAAATAAATAGCTTCACTTTCATTCTAATTGGTGTATCCATTACCAGAGTGAAACTTCTATCCATGACTGCTTCCAATTAGCAGTCTGCCTAATTAAAAGTGCACTGATAACTACTCCCTGGAATCTCCCTTGCAGGAGCTCAAGTCCATCCATGCTGAGTGAGACAGTGGTAATGGAAAATTTCAAATATTTTAAAGACAATTTGTGTTGGAGGGAAATAATGGTGGGTGGATTTTTCACTCTGTCTGGAGAACTTAAAGACTCTAATTCCTTTGGTTGTCAAAGAATGAATAAGGCCAAAACCAGATCATTTAGTCCAAACATCAATGCAACACTGAACCATGAAAAGTCTGAAGGCTTGAGGTTAAAATCAGCCTCCATAAATAGCAGTGTTGTCGAATTACTAACATTGTACTGCAAGCAGAACCAAACCCACATTAAATCACACTGGCCTTTAAATACACCAGGACTTGCATTATGAAGACATCTTGCCTTTAATCCAAGATAAACCAACACAGGACCCTCCAGATGCAGGGATTCTGGGGTGACTGGTCTGACTGTATTTCTGCCATTTTTTGCTTCACTCCTCTTCTCTTGTATTCCTTGACCCCCAGTTTGCTCTAGATTAATTTAAAGCCTGCTAATTCAAGAGAAACATAGCCAGAGCAAACAGAGATAACAAAGTCTCAGTGTGGACTTTAAGTCCATCTGGCTTCTAATCTAGGCTTCAAAAGGAATGGTCTGAATCAGGTCTTTGCAAGCAGGAAGGAGCCTATAAAACAAAGAAAAGCATGGACAGCATTTCCTCAGTAACTGCACTTTGCTTTTTTTCCTGGTGCTCAGCTCCGTCCCTTTCCCTTCCCATTCCCAAATGGTTCCAGTACTGCCCAGGGAACACCATTCCAGCAGGATGCTGTCTTTAGTACTTTTTCTGACCCCTTGGTGGGGTTTCTGGTTCTGTTTAATCTGGGATAGACAAAAATTGCCACCAGGCTGAACAAAGGGCTCGACAAAATGGTTTCCTGAGCTCTTATTTTTTCTGCAGTGAGACATCAAAAGCAGGAACCTCTAATAAAAATTGATTTTTATTCTTAAAAAGCTTAAGGTTTTATGACACATAAATATTATAACTGCCCTCTGTGACTGTTCATATTTTTCTTTTGTATTAAATGTGTGGGGTTTTAAAAATAGAATTATTGTTTGATTGATTGATTGACTGATTGATTGATTAATGAAAAGCAAAGATGTATCACAGCAGAATTTAATACCTAGGAGACTTTTCCTACTAAATCTGCGTAAGTTTCTACTCCCATCAGAACTTTGGAAAGTGCTCTGTTTAATGCTCATCTATCATCTCCCACAGAACGAGAAATGTACAATAATGGTTTTAAGGCTCAGAGCTATAGTCAGTATTGAATATTATGATGTTAAAAGCAAATTAAATTTAAAATGACAATTTTTTTTCTTTCCCCAAAAGGACAAAAACTGAGCTAAGTTTTAAATAAAAACATAAGGGCTGTGAAACATGATTATCTCATTTAAATACTGGGCACCATTTATTTTATTGGAATGCTTTATAATTGAAATTGGGAAACATTAGTGTAACAGTTATTCTTTTGTATTGATCTAAGGTGATTTCAGAGCATGTGTGATATACTTCAGCTAATATAATATAAAATATCAAATTGAATTATAGTAATAATGTGACGATATTATTTGAATTAGTGAATTGTTTGCCAAAAATAATTAGATGTATTTCCTCCATAATCTGTATTAATAAGATACTAAAATAAGAAATGGTTGTTGTTTCACTCTTAAACACAAAATTGTCATAGTTGCTCTTACTGATATTGCCAATTCATTCCACTTGTTTTGAGTTTTGATATAATTCTGTTGTTCTGTATTTCCAGCATGTTTTCATCTGCCCTGGAGTAACCTCCCCCCTTGATTTGTGTGAGATTTATTTAAGAGAATAGAATTTCACTAGAGTTATATGATCAATTATTGGTAAAACACTATCCTTGAGAATTTAAATGGACTGCAGTAATAGTAAAACTTTCTGAGGTCAACACACAGAAAAATCCAATAAAATTGGATTTATTCTTCTCTGCTATTAAAATTTACTTTAAGGTCTTGTTACAGTTTAGATCTCTTCGGTAACATTGGTATAAAAGCAGCTTTTCTCACACTTCAGACTTCAAAAAGGAAAGTAAACACTAGAAAAAATGGCATTACCAATCTCGATATAAAAAGAGGAATGTGCAAGTGTAGTCTCCAGCATAAAATTCAAGATTACATCAGTACACTGGTGTGTCGTGCTCAGACTCCATAGGAAGTCCCAGATCTATTGCAGACTACTGTGTAGCTGAAAAAAAATTAAATAATAAGTAATTTTGTTATGTCAAGGAATACAATGAATAAAACCCAAGTAAGTCTGGATATCATAAGACTTTCCTCAGGATCTTCAAATCTGATAATTGTTAACTCACGTCTCATCTCTGAATTCTTTCTTGATGAAACTTTTACTGTCTTGGTATGTCTTTAATCCCAAAGCTTCAGTGTTCCTGTCTCTTAAGCCTAAATTTATTCCTTGACTTTAAATCCTAGTTCAGTGAACCTAAAATCCTGGTTACATAATTTGCCAGACAGTTAACGTTGTTTAAAATGTACTAAAAGGAAATGGTGATAATGAACTTAAATGTGTTTAAAAGTATCTGAGTACTTTTTTCAAAAAGGACTCATGGAGGTACAAATGCCTGCCTTGAACGTAGTGCTTGTAGCTCAGGGCTAAACTAACAGTACCAGCCTTTCCTTCTTGGCAGGATATTTAATGTTTCTGTAATTAAATATCTTAGATATATGCAGTAAAAAGAAAAAAAAAAATTGGGTTACCTCAAGACAAATTAAAAGACTGTTTTATTCCCAGAATCACAGAATATTCTGAGTTGGAAGGGTCCAGTAAAAACCATCAAGTCCACCCTGCAGAGAATGGCCCATATGTAGATAAAACTCCCATGATTATGCCCTTACCCATGATTATTGTTACAGTAATTCAGAGATTCATCCAGAGACTAAAATACACTCCCTGAATTTTGTTCTAGTCCTTGTCAGCCAGAAATAAAAGAGCACTAAATGCACCTTAAGCACCACTGCAGTTTGCATAGGCAGATATTGGCATAGTTCCAGTCACTTGCTGCAGGTATTTGTAATAAAGATGGATTATCAACTCCTCATATTCCTTATGTCTTCCAGGGCACAGCTAATCCAAACAGATGCATCTGGACATTGCAATGAATTAAGTAGTAGTTTTTATTGCAAAGCCCTTAAATTAGATCGTGTAGAACAGGCCATTGAAAAAAATAAAAAACATATTCAAAAAAGAAATTGGAACTATATGATACAGACACTGGAGGCACTAGGTTTAAAATGTTAATTTTACTCAAGAAAAGAATTAGATCTGGTCTAAGCCCACTGCCGTTTGTGAGTCAGCTGGAATTTTATGTGTTTCTTACTTTAATTCAGCTTTAATATAATAACAAAACTTATTTTTAAAGGAGCAAACTCAGTCATTATATGTTCAAAACTGGTAGAGAATATCCCAACTCACTTTTCCTTGATTTTTTTTTTTAAATTCTGGATGAAATATTTGAATCAGCAACAATTTGACCCATCATAGGATATGAGTCCCCCAGGGAGTCCTTTAACCCTCTGTCCATGATTTTGCTTCAGTGGGGAGTTTTATTCATGTCCTTTCATCTTCAAGGGACAAAGCCTTTGATTTCAACTTTTTAAGCCTAATATTTGCTCTGCTGTCATGCACCAGCTCATCTGCATGTTTTCCTGATTATTCTGGTTGCCTGTATTTTTATTTTAATTTTTGCAGGTTTTTTTAGTGTTTTGCAGCAGCTTTCTGGCTCCTTTGACACATGTCATTCTCTGAGGGTGATGGTGAGTGTAGGGATGGTGCCTCCTGCCATCCAAATGAAATGGGATATGAAAAAGAAGATTCTGCATTTTTCATAACCTTTCTCTCCTAACAAAGGACCAAAAGGCAATGTGATCCAAAGTCAGTATGAAATCTAAAAGAGACTATAGATCCCCTCAAATATGTGTACCAGAGGCCCACCTCCCACCTTGCTATAATTGTATTGCACACACATGGTTGTGGTCTATCAAAAACTTCCCTTGAAAAGGTGCTATTATTTCCTAAATAAACAGAACCTAGATAAATAAATAAACCCCCCATGGTCTGTATGCATTCCTTGAGTGGCCTTCAACCATTTCATGCACTACAGAAAGAAAAAGCACCATATAAACTCAATAATAGAGGCATAAAATTCAGAAATTACTAAATTACTTTTTTTTTTTTTTTAATATCTTCTGAATACTTAGATTGTGATTCCATTTTAGCAAAAAGCAGTATTGAGCTGTGTGAAATTAGAGAAATGGTTGCCTCTCAAAACAGTGGGTATTTCTGTGAAGGTTTTTGTGGTTGAGTTGGCAATTTCAGATAACAGTCTTTGTAATGAAAATGTTGAAATAACTCTTAACAGCCCAAATGGCACCACTGCAATAAACTGCAGCATAAAAATTCAAACTCTGTTAGAACATATAAACTTGGCTTAAATAGAATAAAGCCTTACTTAAGTATCATCTTTTTTATTTGTTTGGATTCAGCATATTTTGCAAACAGAAACTTGAGCTAATATAAAAAAAAAGTAATGATTGTTGGGAGCTGAGTCCTTCCCTTTCTTTACATAAAAAATAGACTGTGAAATGTGAAAAACACCTCCAAGCAATAGAGGAATAATACAGCCACCCATAAAGCAATTCATTATCAGAATCAGCTCCTTTAATGCCTTTATTTTCTTCTTCCCAAAGTCTCCCCCATAATGAGTTCTAACAGAGTCAATTCATTCACCAAGAACCAAAATATTGCTATCTGCTCTAACTTTTTTTATGTATTTTTTGCCTACTTTATTTTTTGAAAGTAAAATAGAAAAAAACATTGAGCAAATGAAGAAGAAAACCTACTCCAAAAACTAACAACTACAAACATAAAGACTTTCTTTTCTCAAAGGCACAGCTCTACTTTACATCCTGTCTGTGACCAACAAAGCTCAGGGAAATGGTCTCATTCAGATGGCAAAGGGAACTTCAGGGACTTCTGCATCCAAGATGAGTGTGTAATAACAGAGTTACTAAAAAATTTTAGCTGGCAAATCCTTACTCTGAGCTATAATGTTTCAGACTCATCTGCATCATAATCCAGCTTTCCTCCTGGTTTGTGTTGTGATACTTCATATTGACAAAAAAACTTCTTGGTAATCAAAAAATTATTCTTCAGTAAATCTCACAGAAATCAGTCATCATTAGCATGTCACAGTGGCTGTGTTGGAGTTAACATAAACGTCACATCACAGGTTTAATATCATGTCTATTGATTACAAAGAGACAGAGAGACACAGAGAGATAGGAATAAAGCAAGAGATGGAAAGTGAATGAGGGAAGGAAGAACTGCCAGTGGATTTTTACGTCAGATGACGAGCCTTTTGTGGTGTAACTTTGCAGCTCTACTGCACAGACAAAATCTAAAACCACATGGGGCTTGTGAAACAGGAAAGGAAGGGGAGGCTGAAGGACCATTTTTAAACTTTCTGCTGTTTTTCCTGATGTGATGAAATTTCTGGGGAGTGTGTGCACACTGCAATGTCCTGATTGAGCTTAACCAATAGTCCTGCACCTCAGTGACAACATTTTCCTCTCCTTTTCAATCGCTGAATGCAGCACAGGCTCTTTCCAACATGGGAAGAGCTGACTAACCTTACAAGAACATTGTGTATGGCCACACACTTCACCAGAGCATCATGGAATGTTGGACTTGATGGTCTTGGAGGTCTTTTCCAACCTCAGTGATTCCATGATTCTGGGTATGCAGGGATACATCCATTTTGTTAACCATCAACAATCCCTGAGGGTTTACTGAAGAGGGGACACAGCTCTAAATGTTGTCCTTCTTTAGGGATAAAGTCATCCAGCAGCCAAGTTATTTATGGAACTGAAAAAGTAACAGCTCTACTACCAGACCTTTAAGGTGCCATCTGTGCCCAGAGAAGCCATGGCTGCCTTGGAGTCCCTGGGAGTGTCCAAGGCCAGGTTGGATAGGCATGGAGGAATTTGGGATAGTGGAAGGTGTCCCTGCACATGGTAGGGATGTAACGAGATAATCCTTAAATTCCCTTCCAACCCAAACCATTCTGAGTTTTTATGATTCTATGCAGAAAGAGACAAAAGGCTAAAAGGAGACAAGAACAGCTGACACTGTTGGACGGAGACAAGAATAGCTGACATGTGCATGCAGATCTCTGTGTGGAGAATGCTACTGTTTTTTCAAGGACTCTGAAGGTAATGCTGAGGGAGAGGAAAACTGAGGGAGAAGGAACTCACAGAGAGGATAAAGGAGCAGTGAATAAAAGCAATGTAGAAAGAAACCTTTTAATGGAAAAGGCAGGAAACTAAAAAGTTTCTGAGTAGTTTTAAGGGTACTTAAGGCTACAAGAAAATGTATTCTGTCCTGCTTTTTATTCTGTCTTTGATAAAACAATAGATTACTCCCCTCAGGCATATACTTTACCCCAGTATATCCTGATAGCCATTAGCAGGTCATGTATCTTGTTTGACTGTCAACATTCTGTAAGAAACATTTGTGAAGGATTTGCAGGCATTAATGTAATACCATAATATATCTGCACAGAGCCTGGTAAATAGACACAAGAAGTTTCTTTCCAAAGCAAACCGAGAAGCAGAATTCAAAGCAAAATATCTAATATTTCCAATCTCATTATATCTACAGTCTGCTTTGGTACATCAGGGTAACATCAAGCTGAGGAAATGCAGCACAGAATTCCACATGATTTGAGTTGGGAGACCTTACAGACCATCCAGGGCCACTCCTGCCATGGGAAGGGACACCTTCCACTATCCCAGGTTGCTCCAAGCCTCATCCAGCCTGGCCTTGGACATCATTTGTGCTCTGTTCTTCTTCCCTGTGTGTCATGGGACTGAATCGCCCTCTGTGAGGACTGTGCCTCTGCTTGCCTCAGCTCCCAGCTGGAGACACCAACTCCAAAACAAGGGCTAAATTGCTAGAATAGCTTCTTCAACTACTGTGTGAAAGGCAGGAAATGACAGGTTATTTATTTACTTCCATTCCCATCATTAATAGTAGACTGGGAATTCCTGTGTTTGACTTTATGGTCACACTCAGTTGGAATTTCTGCAGCTGAGATGTAGGAATGCATATCTGATCATAGTTCTGTCAAGTTTTGATTTATGCACTTCTTTTTTTTTTTTTTTTTTCCAAAGTCATAATGAAAAAAATCATAGTATCATGAACTAGTCATGTGCAGTGGAAAAATTAATAATGGGTTTCACTCCATCAAAACATTAGACTAATACAAGTACAGAGACTTCTAACTTTTCATTGTTTATTCATTGTAAGAAACTGAATTTCAAGGAATCACAGATTGGCTTGGATTGGAAGAATTCTAAAGAGACCTAAAGATATCTATTTCCCATGGGCAGGGAAAATATCTGCTTCTATGAATTAAATATTTTTCCAAATCTAACAAATTATCTCAACTCAGTGATACCTGGACGCTTTTAACTAGAGCTTTGCATTTTCCAAGCGCTGCAAGAGCATTAACAACATCCTGGTAGCACACTCAGGGTGGCAAAGCTGCCTTGAGCTACTGCTCTAGATTGTAGCTCTCACTCCAGTTTTTACCAGTTTCTTAACTGATGTTATTTCTTCAGAATGTACCCTAAAAGATAAGAAAGGATGCATGTACAAAATGCTGCCAAAGGGGAACTCTGAAACACACAGGGCAAAATAGACAAGGGAGCAGATAAACCTAAGCTCATCTCTGCAATGCCTGGGCAGCTCAAAATCTCTGCTCACTCTTGCCAGGTTTATGTTTATTGCTATTACTTTAAAGATATTGAGGGAGTACAGGAGGAAAGGAGAAATGTCATATTATACGCATAGACTGAGGGTAATTTTTTTTGCCAATGGCTCTTAAATAACACAGTATTAACCCAATAATCCCATTCTCATTTTATCTTAAGTGCTAACTGCTTAACTGAGATTGATCTGTCTCAGGTAAAGATAATGTCCAGGGAATTTCAAGTAGCAAAACCCCCTATTATAGTAAATTAAATTTGTATAGCTGGACATTAATGGATTATTTTATTAGACTAAGCATAGCAGATATTTAGTCCACTTTCTGAAATACATTATGTTATATCCATGGCAGGAATCTTTCCAGAGGAGGTACATTACCAATGGATTCAGATCAGGATCTCTCCTCCTTCTTGTGCAATGGCTGAAGGACGTGGAAGCTACAACCTGAACACTCCATCAGATGAAGAGAGCTCTGAATTATTACTCAAATTTTAATTAATTTTTTTACTAAGTTCTGATCCTACATGCAAGCAAGCATAGCTCTTCTCGGAAAGCTTCACTTTGTTGTTTCATGTGCAACAACTTTTACTTTCCTTGTTGTACTGATTAATTCCAGTCTACCTCTTCTCTCCTGTGAAGGGACAACAAAAATTGTGTGTCTCTCTGTGCTGTCCCTTTGTCTGTCCCTTCTCCCTGTCTATGTTTAGGGTGTAAGGGCAACATGTGTAGTTCCAAATACACTCTGGGCTGGACCTGGGCAGGCAGCACCTTTGTCAGGCTGCCAGCATTTCCTCACTCACCTTCCAGACATTCTGGAGGGGAAGAAAAGGGAAAGATGCCACAATGGCATCATTGGTTTCCTTTAGCAGGCATCATCTCCTTAATTTCCTAACTTATTTTCTGTGTTTTAAACTGCACAGGTGATTTGAAACTACAATAGAAACTAGATGTGTAAAATGCCTAGAAATTCACCTCTCTGTCCTCTGAGATGTGCGTTCATCTTGGAAGCCTGGCTTATATTTGTATCCAGTTTTGCAAACTATCACAAAAAAAAAATCCTGCAAAATGTTGATTTATAATATATTTTCATGCTCACCCACCCCCCTGTTTTTCATACAGGCTGACCAGCATTTCAGAGAGGATTTAAGGATTTGAGGTTATTTTACATAAAACTATAATTACAAATCCACCAGAAAGTCAGGATTTTCAGACAAAGGAAATACATAAGCTCAAATGCAATGCAGGCAAACCCAGAGATAAGTCTGTGCAGAGCTGACAAAAAGCAGGCAAGGATAGAGCCTGTTGCAGTTCTTTCTGTCAAGGGAAGTGTGACCCTAATAACACCAGGTGTGCAATTCCTGACAGAAACAGAAACAATGATCTTCTGTACAAGGCAGAAATTAATAATCATCAGCATGAATTCTAATCTGGTTACTAATTTTCAGGGATCAGCTGAACGTGAACACAAATTACTGATGCAGGTGGCTTAATTTGTAGGCTTTTCCTAGCAGAAATGTGTGATTGGGAGCAAAGATTACCCAATAAACCCCTCAAAGGAGAAATATCATGAAGAATATATAGGCAAACAAAATGCTGCCACAATTAAACAGGTACATTAATAAGTTTTAAATATATTTAGACTGGAGCTTAATAGAGGATTTTTATCACCTTGAGAAGGCTTTGAAAGAACCTTTCAGCATATAATACATTTTGGAAGTTTATACAGTGTTCTGTCAATTTGGGGGAGGTCTGTAGGATCTGATATGGTAACCCAGTCAGTTACTGAGAAGGCATCTTCTATTCTTATTCTTTTAAAAAATGAGAAAAAAAGCTTGATTATGTTCAATGTTGTATATGGTTTTGGCAGCTTTCTTTGTTTAAAAGGCATTAACCAGATGCATCCAAGTCATAAGATTATTTTTTCAATGCAATTTTTTCAGGTTCTATACAGTATATGTTGAATTACTTCTGACTGTTTTTCTAATCTTTAGTTTTACCTAGGCCATGCCTTCAAGACTTCTTGTTCATTGATTTTTCTCACATCTCAGAGGACTGAAAATCCTGTGGTGAGCATTACTTACATGAAGAACAAAAAGAAGCTTTCACAAAATCTTGTCACATTGACAAGACCATGTAATTCCAGGGATGATTTACATCATAAGCAATGATATTTTGAAATGTGTGAGCAGGATTACCATTGGTGGTATTAAAAACAGTATAAGCAACTCAGTGGTCCTTCACATTATTTATAAGTCACAGTTTTTTGAATATTTATTTTTAGAATCAGTATACAGAAGCTTTTAAAAATTTTTCAACTATTAAAAGTTCAATTTCCATAAGTTAATTTTTTCATCACTTCCTCAAGCTTTCCATATAAGTAATTCTTTACGTGTACATTTTGCTTGCATATGTTGCTTGAGTTTATTAAAAATACAGAGAAAAATGAATGGCCACACTGCTCTATAATTACATTTCTCTAGAAGTGCAAAATAATTGTAACATCTTCCTAACCAGCAGCCTTTTCTTATTTTACTGATCCTTTTTGTACTCCCTCCTTTCTAGTTTCTAACAATCCTTTCTTCTGCACCAAATCTGATCCCTTCTTTTGCTGCCTTTTGCTGTTCCACTAAATATCATAATATATATTATTTTATATATCTCATATTATATATATATAAAAATAATATATATTATATTATTTTATCTCATAATATCTTATCTTATCTTATCATCTTATCTTATCTTATCTTATCCCTTATCTCATCCCATAAAATCTTTTACCGAATCCTATCCAACATCCCATGGCAAGGTCACTCTTCTCCATGATACTTTCGATTTTCTCCATCTTACCAGCTGCAAGGGTCTGTTTCACCCCCTCCAAGATGGGGTCTGGAGCAGCCTGATCTGGTGGAAGGTACCCTGCCCATGGCAGGGGGTGGGACTAGATGGACTTTAAGGTCCTTCCAGCCCAAATAATTCTGGGATTCTGGGATTTTATGAAGATGCAAAGAGGTCCCTTCCACTATTCATCCATCAGGGATGTGAGGGAGAGCTCAGATAGCCAATATTTTCTCCATCATTCTCCTGTTAAAGTTTGTCCATGTAAATGTAATTTATTCCCTGTTTTGTCTCTTGTTTCTGTTTTCACACTGGAAAGCTGCTCACCAGATATCTTTGCATTCCAAATATCCACATGTCCTTTTGCCTTCCGCATCTCTTTTACCTTCTTCATGTCTTACAGAGCCTTAAAAATTGGAAAGGTTGTGGACTCCCCATCCCTGGAAGTGTCCAAGGGCAGGCTGGATGGGGCTTGGAGCAACATGGGATAGTGGAAGGGTCCTTTCCCATGGCAGGGCTAGGACTGGATAAGGCTTTAATGTCCCTTCCATACCAGGATTCTGTGACTCTGTGAAAGTGAAGTCCTGGACACTCACAAAACACTAGTGTTTTTCAACTACAGCCCGCAAATCTGACTTCCTGAGGAATTCTGCATTTTATCACCAACAAACTCTACATCATCTTTTGCCATGAGGCTGCCCAGTGACGCTTTTAGAACGTACTTGTTTTCCTAAAGTGTCACTTCTGTGAGACAGGAAATGAATCTGGAATTAAACTGGCCTAATTCCACAAATCTCTTTTTGCCAACAAACCACTCATTTAAGAAGAGTTGCAATTAGGATCACTTAAGAGCTTTCATGATTAGGGTTTCTGTTTGAAAATTCAGTGTAAGCTCATTATGCTGCTGCATATCATTACATTTCTAGGCAGAAGAGGGGACATTGCCTGCAAGTTGTTGTACAATTGGCTAATCCAGCCTCATTCACTATGAGAAGCATCATTTGCTCAAGAGAATAATCACTTTTACAGCTGGCATGTCCATGAGTCAAAAGTACCCTTTGGTTCCATCCAGTGAATCTGTAGGAGCAGCAGAAGGGAATCTTTCTTCTGTAGAGGGCTGACTATGGAATTGACCAGCCCTGCTGGTGAATCAGTGGAGGAAAAAAATTATTGAAGTGGATAAAAAGAGGTTAGAAATGGATAAAGGTGATACATGGTGGACAGCTCCTTTCAAAATGCAGCAGCAGTGAAAAAAGCATTGAAGTTCCCAATTTAAGGATGAGTTAAACAGTTCTTAACACTTGTTCTAAGGTCACCAAGTGACCAAGCCAACCCAGGAGTAAGGTTCATAACAGAGTTTTATGGCAGCACTAAGGCTGCTGACTGCAGATTTAATTCTGAGGCAAAAGAATTATTACTCATATCCTTCTGAATATTCATTTGATTCTTGTCATCCTGGGCTCTCTTTTCCCCATTTTCCACTTTTTTTTTTTTACTTTATTTTTAAACAAGATATTTTTCCTAAATGTGTTCCACCTTTTGCCTACACAAACAATTGTCTCC
Organism: Certhia americana; assembly: GCA_018697195.1. Taxonomy (NCBI): domain Eukaryota; kingdom Metazoa; phylum Chordata; class Aves; order Passeriformes; family Certhiidae; genus Certhia; species Certhia americana. Next base: position 26,935,890 of record CM031864.1, on the reverse strand, counting down.
ATGTGTTTGGAATCTTCCCCACACATAGCTAAACATAATCCTCCAATATAAATGTAATTCTCAGACAAACTTGCACAAGTAACAGTAGAAAACATTTTAAAAGTATTAACTTGTTACCATCATTACTGATCAGTTTTATGAAGTACTTTAAGATTCTTCATTTAAGCAAACAGCTCTATTCTTTTTTTTTTTTTCCTTGTTTTAAAGGAAGTGAAAGATGAAGTAGAACATGGGGAGGATTGTTTGATATTTGCCTTTCTACAAGCTGACATAAAAGTACAAAATATTGACAGATTATATCAGGAGAGTCTGGTGTTTGACTGAATTGAGTCTCTGGGTACATATTTTGCTAAGGGAAGAAGAGATAATGGTTGAATACAGTGTTTCATCTATTTTAAGACCACTGGGATGTCTACAGATATTCTATAAAATGTTGAGTTTGCTCCCCAGCAGCAACCAATGATTTCTGCAATGGGGCAGTAGGAACATGCATGAAGCTGAATGTAAATTGCTCAGTAGCATTTGCAAATTATCTTTGCTTGTGATCTTTCATCTTTTGCATATTGAACATTTTCTTAGTAGGAAAACCGATTTTTCTTTCTCTTCTCTGCTCTCTATTAACAAACAAAGGGTTAATAACTGGAGTCAATGATCTTAAAGGTCTTTTCCAACCTAAAATTTCTGTGAGCCTTTCAGAAAGGGCAGCAGAATCTTGCAATGCATTAAAAGGGCTATATTCTACTCAATACTACTCCCTCATCATTTCTACATATATTTTTCTCTTTACAAACCATAATAAAATTGAGCAGCTACCCTGAAGAATCCTATCTGAAGGCATCACCAACCTTTGGGACACATTCTATGGTACCTAGTTTGCAGCTAAAAGAGCACAATGCCAAACCACATTAAGTAGATTATTTCCAGTGAACCCTCCTTGTGAAGGGTGAACCCATCCTTCTTTTTCCCCTAAAGAAGGGTGAAATATTTAATTTTAGCATAAAATATCTTCTTCTTTTAGATAATGATCATGATTGAGGCATTGAGAGAGGGATACAGGTTGGGTATTATACATGCAAAATACCAACAGTGCTTGTTATTCTTCTGGGTGAATACTTCAGGATTTCTGAGAGCTGAGTCCTTCAAAATGAAATGAAGAAAGTATGGCTTCAAGTTCAAGGCTGTTTATCACCAATTTATAACCTGGGGTTATTGTTCTCTTTCAATTTTATAATTATGCATTGAAACAGAAATATTTTTTCTGTTGGAAAATCCAGCCCAGAAGAATAAGACTGATGACAAGAGATAATTAATTCAGGGGAAGCACTGAGGGAAATTCATTAAAAAGCAACAGACTGATGACATGTCTTAAAGCATTAAATAAAAATCTCCAAAACAATAATGTTCGTCTTTGATCCTTTTCTTTCCAGCCAAATGCAACAGATTTTTCTACATCCTTAAAACCATCTTTTTTCCCATTCAGATTGGAAAGAAGTAGGCTCAAATGTCTCAGTATTTGTTCCTACAGAGGATATACCTGTCTTCCTCATCAACATGAGGAAGATAAAGTAAGAAGATAACAAACTGAGGTTGAAAAGAGCTGGTCAGTGTCACAAATTAGGCTGCATGGAAAGCAGACCCTCAAATGACCTAGGCTGAAATTAATGAATTCAGTATTAATTATGGCCTTTCATAGAGATTTAAGTACAAGCCCTACTAATCACTCTCTGTATCATTAAAAAAAAAAAAAAAAAAACCCTCAATATTTCCCCACTCCAATGCTTGAAAAATTTATTACTTTTAACTAATTTTGCTCTCTTTATATATTGTTCATTTAATGCAATATAGTATATTAAAGTTACTTTAAGAATAAAAACTAAGGAAAATCGATATTTTGGGGACTTATATTCACTAAGATTTGGGAGACTGTAAGAGAGAAATTTTGTTGCAGAGTAAAGAACTGGGTTATGGAAATGGACGTAAAAGCCTATGGAAAATGGTAGGGAACAATGGGAATAGTCCATTTCCCGTGGTCAGAGTGTGATGTGCTCAAACCAGAAAGAGATATTCAAGTCACAAGGAACGCTTTCTATCTGGAAAATCAGAACAAAGAGAAAGTTGGGTAAAATTCATGGAAACCTCCCAATGATTTGCACATTTTAGCAAGAACACAGAAAATCCCATAACAGATTGTCCCTGAGTTATTTTTTAATGGATGGTAAAAATTAAAATCCTAAGAAATTTTTGCACATAGGAAATATACCTTACAGGAGAATTTTTCAAGATCCCTCTCCATTTATATTATGAAAACCTAGACTGAGAAATTTCCATGTAGAAAACAAATAAAAGCTGGTAGTTAAAGCAACAACATATAGCTACAAATTAAATATTAATAAAATTGAGCAACATTTCAACCCATTTCAGTGTAGACACTTCAAAAACTGTGCACATAGATATATAAAAAGAAATCTGTAACAACAACGTTGTTATGGTTTGAATGACAGGTGTCTGCTAAGAAAGAAGGAGCTTCCCTTGAAATTGAGAATGTAAACCCCCTCCCTCCAAATTATTATAACTTTGAAATTAAGGGGCTCTCAGGCAAAGATATGGGGATAGGAATAACAGTTCTTTGTTAGGGGAACTAAAATTTTTAAAAACCCAAAACACATGCAGTATTACAAAAGAGAAACAAACAAACCCACTGATGGAGTCAGAACACAACCTGACACCCTGTGAGTCAGGGTGTTGGTGGCAGTCTGATTAAATTGTGGCTGCAGTCCCAGTGGCAGATGTGGCTCTGGTGAAGTGATGCTCCTGTAGAAAGGTGGAGTTTTTCACTGAAGGTCCAGTGGTGATAGATGGGGCTGGTTATTCTCTGAGAATCCAGTGGAAAGGCTTCTTGGTGTCCCAAATCACAGATTTTTATCTAGGTAGGAGTGCTTGGCTCCTCCCCTTGGTTGGAGTATTTCCCAGTGGGATGGTGTAATTTTATCAGTGAGACTCAATGACCCATTAGCAGAAGATATCTCCCTGGAGAGAGGATGGGTGTTGAAGAGATAAAGAAAATTAAAAGAGATAAAGAAACTGCCCCAGATTTTTAACAGTTGCCTCACTAACAGAGGGTTACCCCTCCCCCTTGCTCCAGTTTCAACAGATGGTGATAGAATACATATTTTTTGGTTACATTTTGCACTGTAATCCATGACAGATATACAGTCTTTTCTGCTACATCTAGTTACTATTAGAATTAGAGTTTTTTTCCAGTGGAAAAGCTGTCCTATTCTGAACAATTTTTATTGATCAGAATCTTTATAGGTATTATTTATGTTTACCTCTTCCATAAACATACAGATTTCTTGGAGAGAGAGTGGAAATACATTAGGAGATAGTCCTAGAGAGAGAGAAAGAAAAGGTGACAGGAAAAAAATAAAGGAAGATACTAAGTCACTGTTTGGTACAGGGAGACCAGAAGGTAGCACTGAATCCTGACTCATAGAAATGCAGTTACGTCAACATGTTTAACAACCAGCAACAAGGAAAAGTGAGATAGCAACTGTCTGGAGTCACAGACTGGCATTAGTTTGAAGTTTATAAATGTCAATTAACACCCAAATCCTTGATTTCAAATTATGCTGAATGACACTTGGCACCCACACAGCTCCACTGCCAGAAAAAGGGAAATGAAACCACCACCTTGTGTGCATAAAAGACATGATTTAACTCAACAGTGGATAGATTATGCTTTATATAATCCTAATAAAAAGATATTTTCTATTGACACTTAGGAAGCAGTTCAATTTGTCTGGTTTTAGTCAAGCCAATATTCAATGTTAAATTTTTTTTAGACAGAACCCTGTCTAACAGTTAAATTGTGAAGATCAAATCTGGATTATATCCAGCCCTGTAGCTCAGTAAATTCAGCATGGTCATTGTTATAACAGGCCTTGGGCTGTGCACTGACTTTGCAAGGACTCAAGACCCCTCTTGGTGTCCCATGTGATTTCAACTTATTCTCTGCCTTAGGTTTATGTAGAGGTAACAGCAGTGTTTCCAAAGACCAGGTGATGATGCCAGTTTGGGGGGCATTTTGAATGTCATAATCACAATTCGTAAGCAGACAGGAGTGACCAGGAGTCATTGGATGCTGAGTACCCTGTAAGTTGTCTCAGCCAAGACAAGACAAGAAAGAGAATGAGGATGAGTCAGACCAGGATGGAGAAATTTTGATTCTTAGCAATAGGAGTTTGAAACACAAATTGTAACAGTGTTATAATCAGTTTTAACATGCCTCTCTGATAAAGAACATCTTCAAGTCTTTCATGCAAAATATTACAGAAAATTAAGAATGGAAGTTGGTTTTGTTTTTATTTGATTTCTACATTAGCCTGACTTCTATCTCAGTGTACAAAGGTTTAGTTACCCTGTAATGATATTGACTGTATTGACTTTGGAGAAAACTTCCTCACTCACAGCAGTACTAAAAGACTTCTCTCTTTGCAGTTGCCTTTACCCATCATTCAGTGTTTTCCCATTTTTAAAATTTTAAGATACAGAAAAAAATTGAAGTTTTTTTTTAGAATTTGATATTTCAAACTTCTCATCATAACTTATTTCTTTCTTAATCTCTCTGAAAATTAAATAAGCTCATTGTTTTTTTCCTGCCAGAAATGCAGTTTTCCATGCTTTTCAGGATAACTTTTCACTTCCTTAATATCATAGGTCCAGGGGTGATGTGATTCTCTTTGTTTGCTATACTAATTACAACATTGCTGAATAATTGAAGTTTGTAATCAATTCACTGGGTTTGTTTTTCTGCATTTTAAATCTAAGGAACATTCCCATTGAAGGCTTATATCCAGGCTTTGACCTATGGGCATTTTATGCGTAAAATTATATTTGCTAAGAGACAAGGGGTTGGTTTAAACCAAGATATACAGGAATATTGCAGTAGCAGAGCCTATTATGGGATATCAGTTATATTATACATTTGCCATATAGTTCTATAAATAGTTTCATGCAAAACAGATAGCTTGGGGTGACAGGACGAAGTGGAATGGTTTCAAATTGACAAAGGGCAACGTTAGATGGGTTATTGTGAAGGATCTGTTTCCTAGGAGGGTGGGGAGCCCCTGGAACAGGGTGGACAGAGAAGCTGTGGCTGGCCCTGTTTCCCTGGAAGTCTCCAAAGCCAGACTGGATGGGGCTTGGAGCAACCTGGGATAATGGAAGGTGTCCCTGCTCATGGCAGTGGGGTGACACTGGATGGACTCCCAGATCAAACCAGTCTGTCACTTTATCTTAAATAACTAAGTAGAGTTTCTAAACTCTGACATAGATTTTAATGTTACTTGAAAAATTTACACAGCAGAAAAGGAAAATCTCAGCAGACATTGCCTCATCTGGTGTCAAAATTGGCAATATTTGAGGCAGAACAGGGAAGAATAATCAATAAAGTTCCATCACTGTTGGTTATCATGCCTTGTCAGCCACTGTCACGTTGTGATTTACAGTGTTGAGTTAATGCCATCATTGATACCAAAGGATGCAACAGCAGTACAGAACACTGCTATGAGGAAATTGCACAATCTTGCCATTAAACCTCAAAAGGACATTTTTAATGGTAACATCAGAATTTTAATGCCCCAGAATTAGTCTTCTTTCCATGCCAAGCATGCTGTCTTATTACAGAAATCACACTGCAATTAGCTTTCCCTATGCCCTGCACAATGTCAGGAAACAAATATTATTTTCCCCTTGCCATGTGCAATGCATTGATACTTCCTTTGAGCCTTAATTCATTTGTTTTTTTCTCTTCCCATCAATGAAGGCACTGCTCCACTTACTGAGGAAGCAAATTACTTTTCCATTATAATGTAATGATGCAGGAAAGTGGTATTTTCTAACAATAGAAAATAAAATCTTGCTGTCTTTCTGAGCAAGAAAAACACTTCACAACTATTAAAAAATGCTATAAAGCAAATAAAATTAGCTTCCAGTGGATATTGTGATAAATACCAAATTAATGCCAGAAATAAATTTGTTACTAAGGTTCCTGTTTCTGCTGCCTTTCTCAAATCAGGTTCACTGTTTGTAGTTATGCCCAGCTTTGGGAAGCAGCCGGGAAGAGCAGAGATACATTAAGTTCAGGGTACAAGCTTGATGTCTATAATTCCTTCATGAGAACCACCAACTGTCCTTTCCAAACTTTAGATTAAATGGATGATTTCAGAACTATTTGAACATATACCTTCAGCTAAAAACTTCTAAAAATCATGTTTAATGGCAGACAGAATTATAAGTAAGAGTTTCATGAAATAAATTTTCCTCAAGCAAATCTACTTGTTATTGTCAAGATTAAAAACATCACTTGGCCTGGAAATGCTTTTTTATCCTTCTAGAAAGGTACAAGTTGTCAGTGAGCCCTTATTCATTAGACAAAAATTTTTGCCAAAAGAGATGAGAACTACTTCCTGTACGTCTAGGAGCCTGACACTTCCACCTTCACGCTCAGATACAAGTCTCTCTGTTATTTCTTCTGCATGTAATTAATTATTTACACAGTTTGGAACAAAGAATGAAGGCAGCTTAGCTGACAACGCTAATGTGGCACTAGAGCAAAACCAGAGTTCAAAACTGGATGTTCTACAACACAGCTAAATTTTCTTTTTTGCCACAGACTGGGTTCTGTTCTGAAACTGAGCCTAGAAATTTGAATGCCTAAATTTTGAAAATCCACTTAATTACAGGACACAATATAATTTATGTTTAAAAAATTAGCAATTTCCCATTTGAGACAAAGATCTTCATAATTTTCTTTTCACCGCACACATATTTATTGTTTAGCCTGAATGTCCTACATTGATAGCCTCCCCTTTGGTGTGCTCTGCACAACTGAGGGGTAGGGAAAAGATTCAATGATTAATAATGATTTTAAAGATGCACTGTTTTTAACACCTTTTTGTCTAGTGGCATCAACCTTAAGCTGAAGGAATGTCAATCACAGCCTATCATGCTGCAAGTGGCAAAAGTGTCTGTCCTACTCAAGAGTTTTAGATCAGCAAGATCCAGTTCAGAAATGCTGAACTGGGATCTCTTATACTGGGCACTGCCTTTTCAGCCACAGCTGAAAACCCGACACAGTATCTTCCATCCTGGCAAGGACTGGTCTTATCAGGTGGCTCAGCAAGAAATTAACTTGATTTAATCCCCCATTTTGGTAACTGGTGAGAAAATTAAATGAGAACTTGGGAAAAAAAAAATCCAAAACCCAAACAACACCCCTAAATCCAAAATATATCTCTCATCATGAATAGATTTTGTTTTACAATGAGATGATTTTCTACAATAAGCGAGAGCGTCCCAGAAGAGGTTAATTTTAAAAGGGGTTCTCCCATCTGTATTTGATTAGTGGCATTTTATGGAGTTCACACAGAGCCTGACTGCACATATATCATGGAGGTATTTCCACATCAGGTGCCAGAAAAATATCTACTTGTTTTCTGTCATCATCTGTTTACAGTTATCAAACCACTTTCCTTTTGCAGTGAATTATTACTAGCAATATCAAACTCTTCATAACAGCAGGGGCAATAAAATATACTCTTTTCTCCTTAGAAAAAGTGCAAAATCTTCTGTGTGACTTAAGCATGATAAGCTCAGGAAGCATATTTCATTGCCAAAGAAATCTATATATTAGTGGAATAATGGAACTGGAAATGGAATGCTAATGGAAGACCATTGTTAGTGCTAGTTTGAGGTAATTTAACTCTGTTGTGGCACCATTTAACAACCTTGTGACTGATTAATGCAAAACACTGGCATGGAGCTAAACCTGGATTGACTGACAACACTCATTTGTACAGGAGAATGAAATAAAAACTACTACCTTGTGCATAATGCTGAACCTGCAATCTAGAAACACACACGGCTGGAAAATTACAACACATCTATGTATAAAAGCCTGATTTAGTGAACCTATCGCATTTAATTTAGCTGCAATAAACTCACTATTACACAACAATTTATGACATTTAGTTAAGCACAGTCAAGGGCATAAATATAAAATTGAAAACACTAGGATAAGATGAAGTTTTACAGAAAAATAAGGACATATGGAATCCCAAAAGATCATAAAAGACATATAAGATGTATTGGTTTGCCACCTACTTCTAATAGGTTTTTGACAGGAAAAATAAATTTACTACAGTCAAAATAGTTCTCATCTACCTGTTCTTCCTGTCCTTCCTGAATACTACTAAATGCATGAGATTACACCAAAAAAAAAAAAAAAGAGCACAGGGTTTTTTTGGGGGGAGAAGAATAAGAAAAGCACTCAAAACCCCATATTTGCTGGCTAATGGAACAAAAACTGCTATTCCACCTGCATGAAGCCAGCCATGTGCCATTTGGAGATCATGTATGGCATGTGTGATACTTTAATATATTGTTTTTCTGGGACGTCTCACCCACATGATCTATAAAATAATGAAAATATTGAAATTTCAAGAATTAAAAAATTTCATTAGATTGTAATTTCATTAAATGTTCATTGTTTCTCCTCCTGTCCCTCAAGAGACAGAATTAAGTTAAATTGGTGGGACGTTGTAAAAAGTACTATTAGAGTTCAAAAAGAAGCAATGTCTAATCCACATAAAACAATCTCAGGAATATATATTATGCACTTGCTGTCACTTCTAGTCCATAAAAAGGGAATCCACTTTGTGCTCTTGAGCTAATGAAAGAGGGGAGGATTTTGGAGCCACTACATTTCTACCCTTATTACTTGCTAAACTTCGCACATATCCATTCCAGGTAAGAACATTTCAGGTCTAAACTCCTCTCTGGGATCATGTATTTCTTCTATACATCTCTAAAGCCCTTCTGTGCTATTATTCTGCTAATGTTAATGCTCCATGAACACTCAACTCTGTGTCTTTTTGCCAAGTGCTCTCGCCCTTCTCTTACCAATAATTCATTAAACCCACCTCTTCCAGGAATCATTCCTACTTTGTTTTTCTCCAATCATTAATCTCTTCATGCTTTTCACTGCTTTAAATCTTGTTCAAATCCCCATTCCATCCCTATCATTAGATGAAGCTGACTGCTTCTTGTACCTTTGATTAAGGATAAAATGCAAATCCCTCACCATGTGGAATCTTTGTTTAAAAAACCAAGTGGGAAAAAAAGAGGTATTTTTTTTTCTCATAATTTGCAAACTGAAGATATTTGATTTGAGGAGTTCATGTAGCCAGAAGCCAAACATGGCTTCATGGGTGAAATATTTCTGATATAAGATTTATTATCTAGCAAGCTGTGAATGACTGGGCATTGCAAACTCTTCAAGAATCCCTTAGAAGAGCCTGGAGAAATAAATTTCCTTATTTCCTTGTTTCATGCTTGAGGTTTTCCATGTGTGTGCCTGTAATTGCAATCAAAATCATGTTACAACTCAAAATTTTGGTACAAGCCAAATGATACGATTGTTATGTAGAGAGCTTAAAGCTTAATTTTAGCCCAAATAATATTTAGACTGCCTAAACAAAATTAATCACCTTTCATTTGTGGTTCAACTGCAATCTTCTATATTAGTTTTTTGTGGAGTTAAATGTGACAGAACACCACTGGACATTGAGATTTGGATCTGTTTTGCACCAATACGTGAAACTTATTCCCAGTCGTATATGAGAGCTACAGAAACAGAGTGAACTAGAAGAAAAAAAGTATTTAAATAAAAGGTTGAATAATCTGAGCATGTCTGAGTCTCATTTATGGGGAAGAGGCAGGAAAAATGGGAAGGATTACACTAATATATCTCAAATTCCATGACTGTAAAATGACAAATACCATTGATTTGTAACCCAGACTAGGAACTCATGTCACCCCTTCCCACTGAAAACCAGAGTAATTTCTTCCACAGTCTCGGGATTATAAAAAATTATTTTTTTTGTGCTTGTCTCCGTCGATCGGCTGTTTACCACTGACCCGAGAATGTAAACAGAGTTTTTCTCCCAGCCAGAGAGTTTGAAAGAGAGACTGTGGGAGACTTTTCTTCATGTGTTTTCTTCATTCTGTTTATTATTTCTTATCATTACATTCTTCTCCTGACCTGCAAAGCTCTTCATTGCAGGTCTGCTCAAGGCACAAACCTCCAAAGTCCCATTACCAAATACAAAAGGCTCCAATGCTAACTACAAAATGCTTAATGCTCTAATGCTCACTATGAAATGCCCCCATCCTCAGGGTGGCGTGAATATTTATATTACAGTCCACATAATCAGTATTTATAATTCTACTCCAATAACTATTATCTATGTTAGAAGGTTAGACTCTATTCTAAACCAACCATAATGTGCCACCTTACAGCAGAACATGGAGTCAGATGAAGAAGAAGAAGAGACCCTAAAGCCATGTGCTTCCTCCATCTTGCCATCACCTGCTTACCATCCTAAAACCCCATATATCTAAAATTCTCACCCTGTGATAAAACTACATGCTATTCTACTATTTAATACACACTCTTAAAAACTCTGCTTCATTCCAGAGCCTAAAAGTCCTTTTTTCCATGAACAAAGGTTAAAAACACTGTTTGTCAGAGATCTTAAATCTCTCAAACATGCAAAGAAATATTTCTCATATTTCTGGACTCTGACACCACAGTGTTGCTTCTTTCTTCCTGCTGCTTTCATTTGAATAGTCTTGTTCACCTGTGGCCCTCTCCTCTTCCTGTTTAAATCTCCTCCAACCAGGGAATTATCCCTCTCTCCACATCTGGTGATTTAATCACCCTGAGGTTCAACAACAAGATTAGTGTTTGCATATTTGATGGGGTTTATGCTGTACCAGTGAGAAATTTTGGTCAAAATGCTGGGGTTTTTTAATCACACTTCAGTCTATTATTTAGGAAAATCTTCAATTTTAATGTCATTGCATTGTAAACTCTTCCCATACTTCAAGTATATTCACTAATAATTACTAAATTGCTGTCAGTGGCGAGTTATGAAGATAGCACATTGTTAAAAACAGCTTCATAATTTACAAGTTTTCATTTTAGAAACTCCTTGAGCTTCTCTTAACAATTTATACCATATAGAAAACATTTACCCTAACTTATTTCTTGGATTTTTTCCTTCTAAAATTTCCTACTTTATATTTTCCCACAGATAATCAGTAACCTGTGGATTTAGTATGTCCCCAAGCTGTCAGAACTGAACTGAAATTACAGCTGTATTTCTTATAGTGCTTTGGGTTCCCTTCTCCCCTTGTCTGGTCTTGTGCCACTTAAATTTTATGAATATTAATTTGTTTTTACCAGACTTTTAAGAAAGAGAAAACTGCTGTGTTTATGATCCCAGAACCTGTGTTATTCTATTGGTGACCCCATCTTTACCAAATTCTTCAAATGCTGAATAATGCAAAGCTTAAGTATTAAAATGGTAAAGTTTGGAAGCCTCTTTTGCCACTGGAGCTCCATTAGTGGCTCTGTAGAGGAATCATGGTGGGATTCCTTGGAGCACCAGCTCTGCCATGACCGATCCCTCAGATTGCTCCACAGCAGGGCTGGGGGCTCAATGGAGGGACCCAGAACCTCCCAAGTGTGGTTTGGTTTGTGTCAAGTAGCTCCAAACAAGGAAATTTGGTATGAAACGCTAAACCTCCACACGGAAAATGCTTAAATGAACACTTCAGAGGGTGTTGGACTCTAATGTCCAGAGAATTTGTGAGTACCCCACCCCTAGAAGTTTTCATGGACAGGCTGGATAGGGCTTGGAGCAACCTGGAAAAGTGGAAGGTGTCCTTGCCCATGGCAGGGGGTGGTGTGATATCTTTCAAGGTTTAAAGATGTGCTGGAGAGAAGCAGATACACAGAGCTTTAATAATATTAAGCCCTTGTAACACGTTTTGGGAAGGACACTGGACAGATCCAGGTAGAAAATTGGTGAAATAGCAAACAGCACTCCATTCCTATTGTCTTGGGGAATATCTATACATGGTTTTCTGAGACCTTTTCAGTGTCTGGGCCTACAGCGGGTTCATCATGTTCAGGGGCCAAGATACCAGCAAGGGTTGGACAACTGAATCACAGAATCACAAGTGGTGGAAAAGACTTCTAAGATTAACAAGTCCAACCATCCACTCAGAACCAGCACCATGTTCACCATTAATCCATGTCCTCAAGGGTGATGTCCACATGTTTTTAAACACTTTCAGGGATTGTGACTTCACTGCTTCCCTAGGCAGGTTGTCGCAGTGTTTTACAACCCTTTCCATAAAGATATTTTTCCTGATACCCAATCTAAACCTCCTCTGGTGCACCTTAAAGCCATTTCTTCTTGTCCTGTTATTTAATACAAAGCAGCTGGATGTGAATGCCCAGGTCCAAATTGGGCTGGAGGAGCAGAGCCTGTGCTGGTGCTTGAGTTGTGTGAACATTGGTGAATAGAAACAGTTGAAAAGAAATTGTTCTGCATGTGCAATAACCCATCCTGCCTCACAAACTTTAAATAAGCTGTACTTGCAGCTATTTGTACCAGGACAAAAATACGAGCCTTTGTTTAAACAGTGGTGAGTCCAATAGTTAAGGAGAAGGGAAATTAAAAGCATGTGTGAATGTTAAAAAGACTAAATAGGTGTGTACAGAATATAAGAGTTCTAATCAGTGTGTAAATCTCTTCTAGTAGGTTCATGGAGGCTCTGCTGGGAAGCAGAATTGAAGTCAATGCTCTTACGGTAAACTTTATCTTGACCATCTGCCACCACTAATCAGATACAATTGGCACTTTTAGTTTGAAGAGAAATATACTCAAGACCTGAGATCCCTCCTGGACAGCAAGGATCTAAAAGTTTATCTGCACACAACACTTCATTTGAATTTGTTTACCTTGGAGGAAAACATGATTAAGGATGAAGCATATGCTCCAACAAACCAATGAATTGGTCTCAGATGATAACTGTGGAAACAAACTCCAGGGGTAAAAATAAACCAGTGAAATAAATTCTCCAGATTTAGATTATGTTGAATAAGTAAGTTCTTTCCTAATAGAAATATTGTGACAACTGTTGGAGTAAGTCCAGAGGAGGCAACAAGATGATCAAAAGAATGGAGCAACTCTGCTGTGAAGAAGGGCTGGTAGAATTGGGACTGTTCAGCCTGGAGCTTTGGGTTGACCTCATTGTGGCCTTCCAGTGCCTGAAGGATTCAACAGGAAACATGGAAAGAGACTGCTTATGAGGAATGGAGTGACAGGTTAAGGGGGAATAGCTTCCTAGTGCCAGAGGGCAGGGTTAGATGGCTTATTGGGAAGGAATTATTTCCTGTGAGGATGGGGAGGCTCTGGCACAGGTTGCCCAGAGAAGCTGTGGCTGCCCCTGGATCCCTGGAAGTGTCCCAGGCCAGGTTGGATGGAGTTTGGAGCAACCTGGGACAGTGGAAGATGAATTGGGAAGAACTCGGAGGTCACTTCAAACCAAACCATTCCATGACTCTGTGACTGCTCAGAGGACAAATAAACCAGACTTCATCTCTCTCTCCTGACACTGCCTCAGGGTCTCGCCTCCAAGAGTGACATTCTCTACTGCAACTCAATATCCAACAACCTGGTAGTGCCTTGCATTTTTCCTGCTTCTGTTTTGGGGGAATAGGCTCCAAAATACAAAAGTGAAGAGTTTGTCTTACTCCATAATTAACACACTTTATCCAGCTTATATAACATTTCTAAATCACTTTTAAAAAGACTTCATTAAACTTTTAACATGAAAAGTATTTCTGTCCATGCATTTTATTTAATTTTTTTGCCTACAATGTAGCTGTATCTATTCACAAAGATACTATCACCTGTGTGATATTTCAATAACACAGGTGACGGTTCTGGCATTTAGATTCCTTAGTTACTTTTGTTGCCTTCTCCCTGTCAGTTACAGGTCTTAAACTAATATCAATATCATTGATATCATTGATAATTTTTGATGGGAGGTTTGTCTACTTGTTGGAGGCTGGGATTTTTTTGTACTGGGTGTTTCTGTGGGTTTTTTTTGCTGTGTTTGTTTATTAATTTGCATAGTCTTGGTTTTGTTCATGTTGGTGTTTTTTCCTTTAAAAAAGAAAATGTTTTAAAGACAAAAATATGCACAAATCTTTTGGGAAAAATAGCCTAACTGGAACTGCAACTTCCTCGAGGGAAAATTCCTGTCCTGTGTAATCCTCCTGGTGAGATTATATGTGATACATCTCTAACATTTTCCATTATTTCATATCTTCTTATTTTGGATGGCATTTTGGGGCTGAATTAAAATGAAAAACTTCTTCATGAAAAACTACTGTAAACGTATTATTATCATTCCCTAAAAGTTTGTGTTTAGTTTTTTTCACAAAAAGATATCCTGACATTTTTAATAAAACAAACCTTAAAATGTTCAAAATATCCAATAAAACTACCAAAAAGTAAGGTTTTCCTAATTTAGGATTGTTGCTTTTAAAATTCACATCTGCATATTGATGACCTAAAAATTATTTGTGAAAGAAAAGGAATAGGAGGTAGTAAACAATGAGGATTGACAGGTTTTGATTGTATTAAATTTTGTTTTGACACATCTGGAATGCACAAATGATTTTAAACGTCTAGAGTGTGCAAGAACAAATTCCATTAATAGAACACCAGGAAGAGAGAAAATAGCAGGCAAGATTTTAATTTAAATGTAGACAATTTTATTTTATTTTATTTTATTTTATTTTATTTTATTTTATTTTATTTTATTTTATTTTATTTTATTTTATTTTATTTTATTTTATTTTACTTTATTTTATTTTATTTTATTCTGATTTTTATATTAATTTTAGAGCAGTCCATGAAAGACTATATTCTAGTCTGCACTACCTTTCACATAAGAGAATTCCCTTGTCTGAACTCAATGCTTTGCTAGCAAACATAAACAAACACATTTTTTTGAATGTTATGGGAGTGTGGGCAAACAATCCCTAAAGAATTATTGCCAAGTCACTTTGCTGCCAAATGTTAATCTCAGCCAAAGAGATGTGATGAAGAAAAGGCAATTAAAAAATTGAGCAATGTGGGTAAATGCTAATAGGAAATATACTAATACAGCTGTGAAAAACTGGTGAAGCTTTTCTCATACTATATCTGGGGAGGGGAAGGAAAAATCCCGGGAAAATGTGCCATCTTTTCCTTAACAACTTTTTGGATTGTGCTGACAGGACTTTAAAGACCAATAATATGATTGTATGTCCAGAGCAAGATTCTTGTGCAATGGCCGTTAAGGAGAGAGAGGTGAAGCAAATAGGTGTAATCCCACTCATCTGTCAGGGGTAATATTTCCTAAAAAAATACGGGGAGGGAGCCAAAACCACCAGGACCAACCTGATCCTCCCCCAGCAGGATCAAGGAGCTGTCACCAGAGCCTGGACCCTCAGCCTTGGAGCTCTGTGGTTCCTCCACTGGCAGCACCCTCTGCAGAACCCGGGGTAGGGAAGGAGATTTATAGATGGTACCAAAAGTAGGGAACGTCCATCCTCTCGCACCCCAGGAGTTTCCATTTTTCTACTGTCCCCTTTCTTTGCTCCTCTGTAGGAACACCCATTCAGGTTTTCGTCCCTTTTGCAGTTCTGCAAAGACTCAGCTGATCTTGTTCATCCTCCACAGTCACCCCCTCCCAGAGAAGTCCCTGTAGAAGAAGCCTGGAAATTCTGCACCAAACCCTTCTGCTCTGTGTGTTGCTCCCAGACTTAATAATCAGACTTAATGATCTTCCTAAAATATTGCATGTGAGATGCCTGTGACATTAATCAATGTTTAACAAAGGCAGGAGTGCTGTTCGTTGAATATAAATACTTGCACAGAAAGATTTAGCATTTGTTTAGTGAACTTAATTAAAAAGCTCTACTTGATGTGAGCAGTGCCCTTTGGAGGATCTAAACTCCTTGATGAAGAAATAAACTGTTTTCCCTCACTTAGAGCTTTCTTTTCTTCCTAAATGATGAGTGGCTTCAAAGATCAGAAGATAAATTCTCATCTGGTATCTTAATTTAAAAGCTATTTTAACATTCTGATAAGCCCAGGAGTTTTGGCAGGCTTCATTTTGTTTGCCTCAGTTGTCGATGAACAAACCTAAGGTAATTAACCGCAGTTAGATATCTCAGAAACATCCATACTCTTTGCATTTAGCACAGGAATGGGAAAATTTAGGTAGGAAACTCCACATCCACTAACAACTGAACTGCTTTATCACCTGTTTAATGCAACTGCCTAATTCCAGTGAAGGTCAAGGTTGAGACATTGTGCTGCATTTATTCTCATAATAATATACAAATGGAAAGCATAATCAATAATCAAAAGTTGTGGAACTAAACTCCTCACATAAAGGAGAATTTGATAATGTTTTGCTACCACTGCAGCTAAGGCAGATCCTGAACTGCACTGAATAAAATTCAACTGATTACACTGAGACAAAAGTTTTTGAGTCTTTCTGACCTTGTAGTTTCTAGTATTGTACAATGTATATAATATAGACATAATAAAAAATTTACACATAAATAAAATTTACACATAAATAAAAAAATTACACAGCTCTATACCAGGCGTGGGACAGGCATAAAAATAAAATAAATAAATAAATTAATTAATTAATTAATTTCATCTCATGTGGTTGAATTTTCCCAAGTTTCAGGTCTCTGCCAATTTTATTCCAGGAACAAAATTGTAAGTTATTAATGACCAGGATTAAAGGAAACAATGGACTTAGCATTTAAAAAACCAAAAATCCCCAAATTACTGGCAGTGAAAAAAAAAATCCCAAAGTCATGTGATAAAAAGAAATTAAAACTCAGAAATATTTGTATCAGCCAAGGGTTTTCACTTGACTTCACACAAACAGACATGGCTGTAAGTTCTACCTCTCATTAAAAATATTTCAAAAATCCTCTTTGGAGACACTGATGCTTCCCTAAGGTGAAAGAAAGTAAAAAATCCAAAACTGTAAATTGTACAGACTTAAAAAAAGAAGTTGGGCCTTTAAAATGTTCTAAATATTGAACTGAGTACTACGAGAATATGATTATCAAACAATCAGTAAAATCAATCCATTAAAATCTATAGAAATACCTTATATTTCAATATTATTGAGAGAACATTTAATTTATCAGAGCTTGCTTTTTCCCCATTGTTGGTTAATTGCTTATATATTTTTAAATTATGGAATCTTTCTATGAGAAAAAAAAAAAAACCAAAAAAAACCCCACAAACAAACCTTTGTATTCTCAGATTTTCCTGGAATGGAAAATTATTTTAATCTGAGCTTAATTGTTTTGGTTTTTTTTAGCTGGTGCTGCCAACAGCATTTGGGGCTTACTTCTTTTCATTACAAAAAGGGATTTCTGACAGTCAGGTTTTTGGCATGACTCCATTCAATTAAAAATAATGCAGAAATTTTCTATTTACCTTACCAGAAGAATAAAATAATACTGTTTGTCTGTGGACATTCAAAGACCTTGTCAAAGTCTTTGTTATTCCAACATTTACCTCTGTGGAGCTGACTACCGACCCAAAAGGATTTTATGACCCAGTGGTCCGATTTGAGTTTGCCTAATGTGAGCTTGTGAAAGTCAAACTCAGGGACTAAAACCTGGAGCCAAAACCAGCTGAAGACACAGCAATTCCCACCTCCATTGTGGACCTGGGAAATGCTTCCTATAATTTCCTAGTACTAGTTGAAATTCTTAAGATCTCATGTTTAAACCAGTTTTTACTGATGAAAACACTAGAAAACTGTGAGCAAGTCTGAGGTTTCATTTTCTGAACAGAGATGTCCTGGCAGATGCAAAATCCCTAAGATTCCCTTTTCCAAAGAATTGCCATGGGATGTTCACATTGAACTAAAATGGAGCCATCATACTATAATTTTTGCATGTGTAAAAATGGGGCCTGGTGAAATTTCTTGAGGAATTTCATCCAATTTTATACTGGAAGCTGAAACAAGAACTATAATTTTTCATCAATATTTTTGTCCCATGAGCAGTGTCCTTTCCTAAGAATTATTTCAGATGACAGAGAATATTGTGGAAACATTGAAATTACTGAAAATCAGGAATGATTCCCAGTTTTACTGATTATAGAAGAAGTATCTTTCATTTTACCCTTTTTTCCCTGCTCTTGATAAGATAAATTACCTTTTAGGGCACGCTCAGACTAATTTTTGTATTTTATCATTAGGGTTCATTCTTGCTAAAGAATGCTTTCCTTGTAAGACTCCTGAGCAAAAGGCTGGATAAAAAGGTTAGATATACTCTCTTGGTGCTAGCTTTAGTCTCAATGTTGTACTGAAGAACAAGAAATTTTAAATATAGAAAATTAACTCTTCCTGTCACCTTAAAGACAACCACAAAAAGACTGGTCCAGCTTGGATTTAAATTGGATTAACAATGATGAATGAAACTGCAGACAGCTCTAACCTTCTACAGTCACAGCTGCAGTTGGAAAAGCCTTTCCTGACTAAAGCAGAACATTTCAGTGTGTTGTTGCTGGGAAAAAAAAAAAAAAATATTAATCATCTTGCAGATTTTGGCTGCAGATTTTAGGATGGGAGGGAGCCTATGAAGGAGTCCTAGAAGTCAAAACCTCAGACCCTCAGGTCAAATACAGCATGTGGCACTCAGAGTTTGTGTTTATGTGCTTGGTTTCACAGCTAACAAATACCAATTTATCCTTACCTTATTTCAGTGGATCTCAAATTCCACCCAGCATGACAATATCTTCCTTCTCACATCACAGCAGGAGATCTGTAAAAATCCATGGACTCCAGCCCACCCACAGATAACAGATGTTCACTCCTTCTTGTGGGCCGGATCACAGGCAGCCTCTGTAGTACAAATCCTAACACAGTCCTAGTTCTCAAAAGAGCACCAACAATTTTTGCATTACAAGTTAGATTTTTATGCCTTCTTCCCATCTGCTCCCTAATAATTTGATTACTGCTCTCCATTCCTGTATCAAAAGACATCATATTTTCTTATCTGTTTCTTTGTTGGTTTGGGGTGTTTTATGTGTGGCCTTTTTATTTTTATACTAAAATACTCTAATATTCAACCATTTCCCCCCCCCCCCCCCCCCCCATTTTCTAGCTAAAAAAGCAAGAATCATTGATTCCTCTCTATGGATATCAATCAACATACTGAATAAAGTGGAAGGAGGGATTGGAACCAGATGATCTTTCAAGTCCATTCCAACCCAAACCATTCTATAATTCTATAGATACAGAAGAAATTCCTGCCTGTGAGGGTGAGGAGCCCCTGGCACAGGGTGCCCAGAGAAGATGTGGCTGCCCCTGGATTCCTGCAAGTGTCCAAGGCCAGGCTGGATGGGGCTTGGAGCAAGCTGGGGTAGTGGAAGGTGTCCCTGCACATGGCAGGGGGTGGCATTGGATAGGCTTTGAGGCCCCTTCCAACCCAACTTGTTCATGCTTGGTCCTGGACAGTCCTGCAAAAGACAACCACAAACCCTGCTCACTGGGATGAAACAGAATATTTTACTGCTTTACATTAATTCTACACCATTAGCAAAAGATTTGCTTCCTTTTTCACATCATAGAATCACAAAATTAAATACTGCTTTGTGTTGGAGGCCCCTTACAGCCCATCCAATGCCAGTCCCTGCCATGGGCAGGGACATCTTCCACTAGCCCAGGATGCTCCAGACCCTATCCAGCCTGGCCTTGGACACTTCCAGGAATCCAGAGGCAGCCACAGCTTCTCTGGGCACCCTGTGCCAGGGCCTCAGCAGCCTCACAGGAAATGATTCCTTCCTGATAGCCCATCTAAACCTAAACCTACCTGCCTCCATGAATATTCACCATTATTTTCTCTTGTAATTTCACAGTTTCAACTGGAGGTATGGGAACATTTCAACCATTTTTGAAATTGTATTCCAACAGTTCATGTCTGGAGTTTTTTCCTTTGCCTCCTGAGCCATGTGAGTTCTCCTGTGGTTTACTCAGCATCCTATAGAGGGAAATCATGGAGTTCTTAAATTTGGTGAAAGGCAAACTTTTCCCCAATGATCCCAGTATTTTCACGTCATAGTTCTTGATCATAAACTTAGTGTTGCATATGGTCATATATGCAAGAGCTTCTGCATTTTTCGGTGGGGCCTCTATCCTGATTTTTTAGGGGAATTCTCTGGTGAGTGTGTGTATAACTGTAAATTAATTCTCTCTGCCTTCTCTGGCTCAGGAAAAGGCCTTTACACTTGGGTTCTTTGTTTCCCAGCAGCTGTGGGAACAGATCCTTTATCATATTTTATTTATCTGATGCATCCAGATGGAGTTCTGTGATCATGAAGGCACTTGGAAATGATTTGTAACTAAATCAAATATCAAAGAAATTAAACCTACTTTTTTTTTTCCTGGGAATTTGCAGAAAGTGCTTCCTTTCTGAAGCAGCCCAGCTGGAGCTGAAAAATGGTACAATCCATAGCAGAAAATGTCATCTCTATGGAAACTTCCAAACCAAATGGAGGATGATGGGATAAAGTTTACAGAATGAGCAATATATTATCCTGAGCTCATTTCTAAGTGAGGCAGGATAAATAAACTCCTGATTGGACAAGTGATGCTAAATTCCAGATAGAGGTAGAAACTCCTGAAGTGCACTGATTTGAAAGGTGGAGTGGAGTGTCTGGGGCTTAATCCTCATTTGAAAGAGGGACTGGAGCAAACACAAACTGCAATGGGATATGTACCATGGAATTGTATCTGGCAGAAGGAAAAAGGAGCAGCACATGTTAGAGAACAGGCCCCTGAGCCAGGCCCTACAGAAAGCAGATGTGATGGCTCAAGTCACATTGACCTGACTAGGAAACAAGACTAAGTAAGTGCCAAAGCAAGTCAGGGTGCTGGCATGAGTAAATAAAACCCTGATGTGTCATTAGCATATTCTACAAGGATCAAAACAAGACAGGGGACTGAGGGAATGCTCAGGCATTTTGCAGATGATACCAACCTTGGTGGCAGTGTTGATCTACTGGAGGGCCAGAAGGCTCATGACTGAAGTAGCCTTGTAGATGCTGCCTCAAGAATCTGATGAGGAAAAGTGGGAGAATTAAGATACTTAAATGCTGTAGGTGAAAGTAGGAGTAGATATTTGTAGAGCTCTCTCTTTGCATATAAGATAATAGCATAAACGCCATCTCATGGCTTCTATTCCTGTTTAATTAATAAATTACACGCTGGACCTCAGCCTAGGCAGTGACATAAGTAAGCCAAGTGTTCAAGGAAAAGTGTTCTAAAGGCTTTAACTAGACATTCGTTTGCAAAGAAAAGTGGTAGGATGCTTTATATGTTTCTGATAAATAATCTTATTCAGCACTTGGTCTGAAATATGCTCCTCTGGAATATGTCCCTTAGGCAGTTGAACTGTAGCTTTTGCTAAGTTAGAACAGGTCTGATAAGATGCTTTTATTGAAATAAAATGATTGAATTGATAAATCTGAAGTGCTTGTTTTTTTCATTGCAGTGTAGTCATTGATTTGGGGGGGAAATCCTGAAGGCTGAAGCCCTCTGGTTGCTGGGGCAGTGCAGTGTGTGCTGTGTGGGGCAGAGGAGAAAGGCGCTGCCTGGGCCAGGAGGGATGAATGGACACAAGACACCTTGTGACTTGTGGCACAAAGAGGTTGTTTGATACAAAAGCCCCTTTTTTGGGTCCAGTTCTCCTGCTATGATGCCATGCCGGAGAAACCCCAGCTAGCGTTTTCCTTGACTGCGCCAAGATTGGCTGTCTCCTGACCAGAATCAGTCTGGGTGACAGCAGAGCAGGGCTGCTGAAGAACGCAGCAGCAAGGCTACTCTCAACAACACCAGATGTATCAGCATCGAGGATCAGAGCAAGAATAGGGAGGGATCTTTTTGTGTGGTTCCCCAAGGAAATTTATTCTTGGAGAGGGGAAGGACGAAAGACAAAAACCAGCATGGTGCACAGTCTTTTAAATGGTGGAGGTACAAGGGGAGGGTACAAATCTTTAAGCAGTAGGGACTGGACAAGGGATAAACAAAAGGAGGGACTCACGGAGCAATACACAGTGAGAGAAAACAAGGGGAGGATACAACTTGAGTGAAGCAATATTGCATCGAGGAACTTAGAAAGTTCTAGACTTTAAGGCAGGTCTGCTAGGATTGACAACTGGGAGAGGGAGGAGAAAACTTGGACCAAACCAAACAACCATGAAACCAGGAACAATCCATTAAAGAAATTACAATACAAACCTGCATTTAAGAAAAACACGCCACCACACTCCTAGAGAGCTGCCCTGGTGCAGGGATCATTCTGTAGGATCTCCGCAGGAAGGAGGTCTCTCAGCCATGCCAAGTTTACAGAACTCCCTGTTCTGCAGGGGAGCGTCTCCCAAGCTGTTCTGTGGAACTCATTGTGAGGCTCACAGAGATTTTCCTGCCAGGAGATTGTTCGTAGCAATGGGGAACAAAGACACATGGACCTCCACATACCTCCAAAGAAGATCCTTTCATTGTAGCAAACCTGGTCTTTTTATACTCTAAACACAGCAAAACTTAACTGAACATTAACAGAACTGAAAGCTAACCGAAGCAAGCCCTCATTGGCTGTTATACTTGCAGAGTTGCTCCCCATATTGACATATGATCCCATATGATATAACCTGATCATAGTTGCTCCCCCATAGCTCTCTGTTCATATGATACTCTCATCTCCCCAACCAATCACTGTCTCACTACCAACTGACGCTTGACTGACATTCAACTGTCTCTCAACCAACTCTCAACAGACCACCTGATCTGCAGCTCAGCCCTTCCTAGAGTGCCTTTCAGTGAACAGAATTTTAAAAATTTAGTATCTTCCACAAAGGTAAAAAATATTCTATTCTCTTACAATTGGATCCCACTTGCTGTGTCCGGTGTCCCCAGAGGTGCTGCAGCACTAAAGTGCATTTCCAAATGCAGTTCTTGCTGCCTTGCTGAAAATCTACTGAGACAATAAACCTGAGAGAACACGTGCTGGGCAACAGCCACTGTCCAGCTAAAAACTGCAGGATCCCACAGTCTGCCATGCTGGACACTGCCTGTCCTTGGGGTTCACAGCAAAGCAGATGTGTTGTTTGTCTCTGCAGTCTCAGGCTCCTGCTTGTTCCCAACTGAGCAATTGCCAGGAGATCTGTGCAGAGCTGCCCGGGCTCCCTGACCAGGCCTCACAGGAGCTGCAGCACATGGGGTGGCAACCCAGCCTTGTGAGGCTGTGAATGTCTTGGTGCTCACAGAGAGGGGAATGGTGTGGGCTGAGAGGCTCCGTGTTTGACAGGGTGTTCAAAAGGAAAAGGGAAAATCCTCCTGAACTCAGGCAAAGGGGACCTGCAGCCTACTGAGGTGAATGCTGAGCACCTCTAGCACCAATCCTTCATTCCCATGCCTTTTCCAGCCTGGTCCATGTCCCCAATTTCCATTGCCTAACTGGAGCTCCTGTATTTATAATCTGAATCTCCTCCATGCCACCAGAGTTTTTGCATTTGAGGCAGAGAGTGCTGTTCAGTCTCACAACTGCTCCTGCTTTTAAACTCCCTGCCCTGCCTGTAGCTCTTGGCTGAGGCATTCTTCCAATCAACTGTGACAAACTGTAGCGAAGCCAAGCACCAGTGAGGCTGCCTTTTTTTCTCTCTCCTTCAATTATTTTGCTGATTTGGTGTCATTGCAGGGTTGTGACTGTGCTGGGTCCTGGTTTCAGTTTCTCTGGAGCAGTTGGTGTGGAAGGTGTAAGCTGGTAAGGAAGGTTGCCAGTGTAGATTCCTGAACACAGGGACAGAGCAGAGAAGGAACTGAAGTGCCACAGAAATGGCTCAAATTGTTTAGATTGATGTAAATTATTATTTTAAAGGAATTCTGTGAAGCTGACTAAACTGCATCTTTCTGATTTCAAAAACTTAGAAAAATGCTGGTAGAGCTGAAGTCAGAAAACAGGATTATGTGGGTGCAGCCTCCAATCCTGATAAAAGGCACCTTACCATGAACTCTTGAGCACTGAGCCACTCTTGGCTTTTGGAAAGTTCCAGTGTGTGCAGAACAAAGTGGCTTAATTTGGTCCTTTCTTGTCAAAACCATAATAACTTTTATTCTAGAGCTATTATTGAGTCATGGTTATTGAGTCATGGAATGGTTTGGGATGGAAAGAACCTTAAAGCTCATCCTGTGCCATGGGAGGAGACACCTTCCACTATCCCCAAGTTGCTTCAAGCCCTGTTCAGCCTGGCTTTAGAAACTTGCAGGGATCCAGGGAAAGCCACAGCTTCTCTGGGTACCATGTGCAAGGGATTTCTCCCCAGTGAATGAAGACTGAACAGTAGATATTTCAGGGTGGATCCTTGGAGGACTTCATTGATAACCTGTTACATTACAGAAGTCATAAAAATCGCTCTCTGTTTTCTCTGAAACCTCTGTAAAATCCATTCAATGAGTTTCTTTCAAGTTTAATGGCTTCTTAGTCCTCATCACTCAAGGCTTGATTAAAATGGATAGCCTGAGACTGCATGTGGTTAGCAAACATAAAGCTCTATCATTTTTAGATATTTAAAATAGATCTGCTAGATTCATAGGGAAAGATTTGTTTTAGGGAATAACATATAGAATTTTTCCATCAAATACTTCAATGCCTATGTACTTCAGAGCCCTTTTTCTCTTTTTAGCCCTTTGGCAGAGAGCATGATCTCTCTTAAGTGAAACTTATTATCTCTAAAACCATGGCAATAGACTTTGATTGGGTTACTGCATATCACAAAGAGGCTAAGGGAAAACGATTGAAGGTCTTCAGTAAAAATATATTTAAAAAAACACATAGGGAGATTAAATCTTCTGAGAATGGCTTATATTTTAAGCAAACTTGGAGAGCACTTAATGTGAATTCTATTTTAAAATGCTCTCTGAGGTTGGAAAGTTTGCCTGTTACTGAACATTAAATTAATTAACAAATAATGACAACTCCTACAAAGGATCCTTCCATTCAACAATGGATCTTGATTCAATTAATGTGCCAATGGGAATGGCTGGAGCTGTGCCAGGGTAGTGTAAGGCTGGAGCTCAGGGAATGGTTCTTGCCCAGAGGGTGGTGGGCACTGCCCAGGCTCCCCAGGTAATGGGCACAATCCCAAGGCTGCCAGAGCTTCAGGAGGTTTTGGACAACCTTCTCAGGGATGCACAGGGCGGGATTGCTAGGATGTCTGGGCAGGGACAGGAGACTAGAAGATCCTTTGGGGTCCCTTCCCACTCAGGATATTCTGCAAAACACACAAGACATAACATTTTTCCAATCTCATTTTTAATTCTTCTGTGTACAGAGCTGTAATGGACCTGTCAAACTTTATTCAATATAGAGCCCAAAGCTTGAGTCCTGAAAATCTTAGAAATCTTTGAAATTGTGCCTATTCTTATAGGCACATCAACCCCCTAAACTGGCATTGTTGATGCCGTTCTTTCAAGGCAGATTAAAAAAAAAAAAAAAAACAAACTCAAATTATAACGATTTATATTTTGTTACTATGCAACCACTTTGCTTTCCTTATTAGAAAATTAGGGTTATTACCAAGCTATTCTTGCACTGATGAAAAAAAGTATAGCTGCTAATCTGAGTGGTTCTTTTTCTTCTTTCTAAGGAAAGCAAAAATCAGATATAACAGGAAACCATAAGAAAAGAAAGGAAATGGGACCTTTTGACTTTCAAGAAAGAAGAATAAACCTGTGGACATGAACTGAAGTTCTGTACACACAGTGGAAATCAGGCCTGTTTGCAAACAGGTCCAGGTTTGCACGTCTTGTACTATATGAAAACATATGATATAGTTTTCTATACAGCCTTTAACAGAAAAGGAAATGCAGGATGAAAGGTTTTTTTTACAGCCTTTGTTGTAAAAAATACATTTTGCATAATTCTCTAAAAAATTCTAAAGTTTAGGCAAGGAAAAAATGTTTGTAGTAACTAAATATGTAGACATTATTTTATGATTTAAAGTAGTCAGCTGCAAAGTTTACAGCAAAAATCAAGTTTTTTATTTTTACCTGAGGTAAAGGTTCCTTAGTCTAGCTCTCTTTTGTTGTAGCATTTAAAAAAGATAAATTCATCTATATTTTTTTATTTAAGAAATCACAAGTAACTTCCAAAAGGGGGATTGTCAAGCTTTAGTTATGGTTACCAAAAAAAAAAAAAAAAAAAAAAAAAGGGTGAAGTTTTCCATTTATCCGGTTACCTTCAGAACTCAGCACTTCTGAATCCTGACTTCTCAGACCTATCACCCTCTCCAGCAGCATATAAAAATAGTGTGGTACTACTCTTTAGTGCTGTTCTCTTCTCAACTCGAAGAAGTAGCATATTTTGCTATTTATTTCCAGCAGAAGGAAAAGTGATGGTATAGATTTATTCTTTTTATGTGCTCTTTACAGAACTACAGCTGTACCACTAAAATACTGTGTTCTTCCTCACCCCACTACACCAGGCCCCAGGAGGATTGGTTATTAACTCTAAGTGAGTACTGCAGGACTGCCTTAAAAAGATTCCTGCTCTTGAATGTTGAGATGGAATGAAAATGGAGTGCTCCTGGGTGCCAAGAATTCCCACACAGCTGTGCTGCGACCAGAGCAATGAGCAAATTAGCCAGGAAGGTTTGTGGGGGGTGCTATGACTCCATTTTGGTTTCAGTTCCCACAGTGACTATTCCCTGAGTCAGTAACATTACCTGCAATAACCACATTTGCTTTTCATTTGAAGACTGAGATGATGAAAAAACCTCCCATTGTAATTTTCACTCCAAATCACATATTTGTCCCTAGTACATTTGGAGAGAAGTGAGCAAATGCCCATAAACTTTGAAACTCATTTCATGCCTGCTGAAAAATTGATAGATAATCTTGTAGCTTTGAAATCAGTATAGAGCACACTTGGTGTTTATTGCATGACCTGAAATTAAATTAATTTTTGAAAGTTTTATGACAAAAAAATTATGCACTGCTATTTACAACACAATTGCTAAAAATTCCTGGGAATAACTGATGGCCATTCCCCAAGATCTTCTGCAAAGGCATTGGCAGCAGCAGAGTTCTGTGTGGGGCACAGCATCCCTGCAGCCTGTGCACAAGAATGGGGATGGAAATCAGAGCTCCAGTTCCCACAGAATGCAAATGTGGTTAAAGCCTTGATTTCTCCTGGCAGGATCTGCAAATCCACATGGCCCTGGGTGTGCACTTCAGTCTTGCTCTCAAACCACCTGTTCCTCAGTCTTTGTTTATGATGTTTTCCCTTTTTGTCCCAAAAAGGACAGACATTTTACTTGGACTGTAAACAATTTACCTCCAAACTGTACTCCAACAGGGAAAGATCTTAATCTCAATAATGTTATTGAAATCACTCGTGGTAGCTAGTGGAGGAACCCCATAAAACATGGATATCCACTCAGAAGGACATTGGATACAGCTATTTTTGCTACTCCTTATCAGATTATAAAAACAAGACACAGAGTTATTATCCATACACAATCTAATGAAAGGGTCCCAAACAACACAGAAAGATAATCTGGACTGTTCTTCTAAAGGAGGGCTTTGACTTTTTCCCGGTACAACTGGAAAGGGTGGGTCATTGAAACCAGCACACTCTATTCTTTGTCTAAAATATCAGTGTGATTAAACCTTGTGGATCACAAGTACTTTAAGCAGCTCTCTACCCTGTATCTGGGCTCTACCCAGGTCTCACAGTCATGGACAGATGCAGGAAAACATTAGATATGACTTAAACTGAAAAGAAATTTTGTGACAGCATTTTCGTTGCTTCCATGGTTTTGGGGTTTTTTTTATTAGCTACTCCTTTCTGTGAATATTGTGTAATTTTATGGTGCAAACATGCTTTTGTCTTATGTGTATAATCCCTCCTTAGCACTGGCTACCAATTGCAATCACAGAATTATGGGGAAACCCAGGTAATTCTTTCCTCTCCTTGGATAGCAAAGCTGACATCACCTTGTCCCAACCCACATATTTTCCATTTAATTCTTAAAATTTATAATTCATCTGTATGCGTTATCAAAAATATCAAGTGAGCAGACAAGTAGAATCAGAGAATCACAGAGAGTGGAAAAGGTCTCCAAGGCCATCAAACCAAATTTGTGTCCAACCCCCACCTTGTCACCAGCCCAGAGCACTGAGTGCCACATCCAGTCATTTCATGGACACCTCCAGGGATAGAACTCCACTAACTACTTCCCTGGGCAGCCCCTTCAATTGCCTGACCACCCTTTCCTTTTCCAGGAAGAAATTCCCCCCTGATGTCCCACCTATACCTCCCCTGGTGAGTATCATGAAAGCTGATAACTCTGTAAAAAACACAACTAATTTCTATTAATGGTTGCAAGACCTCATGGAAACATTTCAGTTGATGCTTTTAAAAAACTGCATTTTGGCATCTCAGTTTCTCTGTGTTCTCAGCATAATACTGGCAATTTCAAACAGGAAAAGGTGATAAAATAATAAATGAAAAATGCAGAGTTACTTTCACACATAAGACCCCCAATCCAACCAATCAATGAGTATGTACAATTTAAAACTGCAACACTATCCCTGCAGGTGAGGCCAGCCACCTCAGCCAGTTCCATGTTCCAAGTGGAACAAATGGAGTGAAAAATAGAAAATGTAGCACAGAAGTACTAATTTACTAACTGAAAGAGTTTCTTTATGTCTTATTAGACAAAAAATGAGAGTTTTTCAGGGTGGCTGAGTAAATGTCTCTGGCGGAGAGTGGCAGGACTGAAGGAATCTGAGTTTCCAATTATTGGGAACTGATAAAATGTCTTATTAACTGAAAATAGCATAATTGTTAATTCAAAATTTTCTATCAAATGCTTCAGGTTTCTTTCATCAGGAAAAGGCAAATCCTACAATCAGAGCCTTAAAAAAATTGCTGTCAGAGCAGTTTTAAGTCAAAAGTGCCTTCCAGGTTGAATATACATGTGATTAATTACTTCTATTTATCATTTTTGATGCATTTGATTTGGAGACCTGTTTTTTTAATATTTGATTTTGTAGTTTGTGTATTGCATACACAAACAGAAGACATTTATTTTCAAGCTAGATGTTTTATTTTACTTAAAGAAAACAAGAACCCAATAGTAATAGGAGCAGAAAAAGAGGGTTGAAGTGCGAATATGCATGCTGGCAACATCTAAAATACATCTCAACACTGCTCTCACTTTTTAGTGACTTCATACTGTTAAGATAAACCTTGTTAATTGAGATTTCCAGGATCTGAGGGTCAGGTGGTGGATTTGATTAGGAAAAAGTACATTTCAGCCTCTCCTGCTTATTTTTTTGTGCCTGGTGGATTAAAAAATACATCTTCCATCTATATAGTCTCACAACAGAGACAAGGCATATGGTGAATGCTTCTAAAAGTACAAAGATTTAGGAAAAATTGTTTTCTTAGCTGGGGAAGACATGAGCAAAGACAGAGAAACAAATAAAAGGAGAGAAAAGAATTTTTAGAAAGGGAAATACTTAGAGGAAAAACTTCAAAGATTTATTAGATCTTGAAGAGCCATAGAAGAAAAATTCTAAGTCTGCAACTCATCTGAGAGAAGTTAAGACAGAAGCAAACATTTTTACCTTCACATTTCATGTAGGGGAGATGTGAGCTGCAAGGTACAACAGGAAGGGAGAACATCTCTTTGGAGTAGCTGATTGTCTTGGGGATGTTTTTTTATCCCATGCCATTTTTGGGGGTTTTCTGTTTTGTGTCTGGGGTGGTCGCTGCCTCCCCTGTCCCTCCCAGCCCTGTGAGTATTGTGATTAATAGGCAGGGGTTTCCACAGAGAGCTGGGCATTGGGTGAGGGGCAGCTACCTTCCTTCCTTCCTCCCTCGCAAGGACCTGCCTCGCTGCCTACTGCTTCCTGACTTTTTCCTGTATCTTTTTGTTTCTTTCCCTTTAGCAGTGTGACTGGGTTTGCTTTTTGACTTTTCTGCTTCCCTGCTGTTGGCAAGCCCAGAGCCAGGACCTAGGAACACCCTGGTTCCCCAACAGAGCTGTTCCCTCTGCACAGCCTGGACCCAGTGATCAGCCATTGCCAGGGAGCTATCCCAGGGAGCAATTCCCTGCCCTGCCCCACTGTTCTCTGCCACTTCAGAATTTCTTGGCTACACTGGAACCCGACAACCAGCCACCTCTCAGCTCTTGCTACATCTGCGGAGTTTCCGACATGCTTCATTTTGATACCCTGCTTGTCCCTGCCATTCCAGCTGCTGCTTCCAAGGTCCCTGCTAGAGCCCATTTCACCATCTGGAGGGGCACAAGTCGTAACATAAAGACAGTATTTAAGTATCTCTTGTGCAAAAGAGCTTTCTCCTCAGTTTTTCCCAAGTTCTATCGCTGAAGAGGAGCAGCAGCTTTCCTATGTTAGTTGGTACAGACGCATCAGGTAAAATGGATTAATGAGTATGTGACAGGCACCCAACACTGTGTGGTGTTGACAAGCAGCAGCATTTAGTGCCAGCCTGTCCTCAGATGGAGCAGTTCTGATCTCCACTTCAGATTTATCAATGCAGAAGTGATCCCTTCCAGGTACAATCATGCAAATGGCATTTGGAATTGGAGTGAGAAAATCCCTGTGTGCTCCTCCTTTCTGTCCTAGGTTGCTTGCAAGAGACAACAGAATTGCTGAGAGCCACAGAAAATGAAAAATTAAAACTGAAGGTAACATTGGGAGCAAAATGGGATGCTACCCACAGGGTTTTTCTTGTGTAACATTGCCCACAGGCCAGTGGGGGCTGGGAACAGTTACTGAAGGATACACAGATGCTCAACATCAACTGCACCAGTAAAAAGACCTCTCTGCTCAAAGTTCAGTTGGAATAATTTATTAGGACCCAAATCAGCATTTTCACCCCAGGCACTCCTAAGCAGCTGCTTGGTATGTAATGGGCACTTAACTGCACAAACACATCTTTCCATCTGCACTCGTAAATAAATCTGTGCTGCAGGATACCCACTGCTGCTGCTGTAGCCATAAGTCAGAACCTCCTCTTTATTTTAAGGTAACAACAGAGATTTTCTTTGTCAGAATTTTTTGTCTTTCTATAGTTCAAGGAGTAAGTCAGTTTGTAGCACTCAAAAGCAAAGCGTGTGAAAAACTGAGCAAGTATCAGTTACATGTAGCTTTGCTTTACAACCTCAGAACAGAAAGTAAACTAAGTAGAAGAAATATAGAGAGG
Organism: Certhia americana; assembly: GCA_018697195.1. NCBI lineage: Eukaryota > Metazoa > Chordata > Aves > Passeriformes > Certhiidae > Certhia > Certhia americana. The sequence continues at coordinate 26,904,638 of CM031864.1, read as the reverse complement.
GGCTGTGAGGGTGATGGTGATCAAATTAATTCTTTAAGATAGTAATGGAAGGCTCCTCATCTGGAAAAGAAGTGCCAGGGTGAAACATTCAATGGTAGTAGGAGAAAAAGGGTCAAAATACAAAATCTGAGAGCAGTAATTTGGCAATATCATTGCAGCACATTTAAATACAAGAAGGGGAAATAAGGCTGCAAAATCAGGCCTCATAATGAAACTGGAGAAATATATGTGGAAATATCCCATGGAATCTAATGCTCTAGAGAGTTTTGAAAAGCTCAGAACTGGTAATGGTGCCCTTCCTCTTCAGTCAGATGTTGCTTTCTCAGCCTGGAGAGCCCAAAGGGCAGACTGTTACCTTCCCTCCCGCCGTGCTCCTGTCCAAAACACAACAGTGCTTTACAGAGATATTTGTTCTCATTTAACAAAACTTCTCACATATTCTTACTTTACCCATTGAATTCACTTGGCAAATTAACCCTTAGATCCCTCTTCTACATAGAGAGCTCTAGATAAATGAAAATTGAGTTTTAGCTGAGTTGTCAATAAACGTGAGATAGATTTGTCTTTGTGTGTTTTCAAGAAGTCTTATGACTTCAGACAGTATTTTGGAGGTTTTTATTTAAAATTTGCACATTCTGTTTTGTTGTTTTTTTTATTTTTTTAATACTCTATAACTGTTGTGTATTTTGATCTTTGTTTTGCTCCTCTCCCACCTGAAAACTAGCCAAAATATGCAATAAAATCTTGTGGAATTGTATGGATTCAATAATATATAAACCAATGCAAAGAATAAACAAAAAGAGAAAGAACACTTGGTATACAGAAAATCTGAGAATAAATAGACCAAGTACAAAGTTCAAAGGGATGGATACGACTGGATCATTCAGGGCTTTTTGAAACCATTAATCTGGGCATAAGAAGGATATTTCTGCCAATAAAAGGAATGCTTTTTGGATTGGAAGATAAGCTGTTTATAAACAGCTATTAGCTGTTCAGGAAGGCAGTGACAATACAATATTTAGAGTGGCAAAAAAGGCACGTGTTAAAAGATAAGCTTGTCCTGTTCAGAAATCCTCCAGAGTGCCATGAGAAAATGGAAACCTAACTTCTACTGGATTCAGTAGAATCTGGGGCCTGTGTTAAGAAAAGAAGTATATGGTATGGACTGGAGATATAAGAACAAATAATACTTGAATGAAAGGTAGTTGTGGTGAAAGAAGAACACAAAGATTGAGGTATATCAATGTCATAGAGAAAAGAAAGGTAGGGAAACAAATAGTGCAGATGGGAGTCCAAGGAATGCTATTACTTTGTTTTGGTTAACATGAGGAAGCAGATTTATTCCTTTATTGTATTTGAAAAATGCATTATTCCAGTGATATAAGGTGAAATTTAACTTTTTAACTGAGATAAGGGGACAGCTTTCAAGGATAGAAGAAGGTGCTATGTTCTGAAGGTGCTATGTTCTGAAAATACTGGGAAGAAGTCTTCTCATGGGATCATGAAATGTGCTTTCAAAGTTTTGTAGAGGAGTAACCTGAACTGGCAAACAGAACTTCAAAAGTCCTGATGTGCATAAATGAGGTAGGTCTAGTACCTGTTTTGTGCCCCTGGCCTGGGACACTTCCAGAGATCCAGGGCAGCCACAGCTTCTCTGGGCACCCTGTGCCAGGGCCTCTCCACCCTCACAGGGAACAATTCCTTCCCAATATCCCATCTAACCCTGTCCTCTGGCAGTGGGAAGCTGTTCCCCCTTGTCTTGTCACTCCAGGCCTTTGCAAATAGTCCCTCTCCCTGTTCTTGTTGGCTCATTCAGGCGCTGGAAAGCCACAATCAGGTCACCCCAAAGCTTCTCTTCTCCAAGAGCCCAATTCTCCAATTTGCAAGAAGGACCTGAGGGAAGACCCCAGGGTGCTACAGACCTGGAGTCTAAACTCAGCACCTGGAAAAAAATACGAAGAATGACACTGGTTGCTATTGAAAGGCCATTGTACAATCGACATGTGCTCCCAAAGGGCAGGTCCTGCCCGACTAATCTAGTCTCCTCCTGTGATAAGGTCACCGTTCCATACCTGAAGGAAAGACACTGGATGTAGTTTTCCTGGTTCTTAGTAAGGATTTTGATCACAGTATCCCTCTGACCAAGTTGTCTCCCTGCTTGATTTATTGGCTGAGTCAAGCTTCTCATTTTTAACACCCTGTAACACATGGAATGTTTTAGAGGGATGCAAGGTTCTAGTCATAGCTGTGAGTTGATGTAATTGTGATCTATTGGATAAACTGAACAGAGGAAGACTGAGAAAGAGAGAGATGATGCCCTCTGCCCATTGAGAGAAGAGGACCTCTGTTCCTTGAGATGAAGAGAACTTTTGTTTTATACTAGAAGAAGCATCCTTAAACTGTACCCTAATAAGCTGATATGGCCCTTGAGCTGCTGTGGCAGGCTGTTTCATGGGTAGGGACTTTACCATAGTAACATTTCTTCCCCCGGGTGGGCCATTCATGAAGTGTGAGAGCAAGAGAACTGGTATCTTGTGGAAAATCTCTATGGTATTCAAGAGAGACTCCTTTCTCCTTGATGTATTGAGAAATGATTATTTTAAGAGTGATAGCTGACAGAGAACCTCAAGTTTTGTCTTTTTATATTGGAGTGAGAAAGTGAATAGTTGGTGGGGGAAGGAGAAGTGTTTTGAAGGTTTTATTCTGATTCTTGGTTTTTTTTCCTTTTAGTGTTAGTTAATAAAGTTTTATTCCTTTTAGGTTCAAGCCTGCTTTGCTCTTGATTGGGAAATTTCAAATTGGCAAACCAAAACTATGACACAAAATTGGTGTTTTCGCCCAGTTTTGAACTGAAACCTCAACAGCTTTGGTGCGTTGGCTGGGAAACGAACTGAACCTGACAAAAGAAGTCAACTGCAACATCATATAGACCCAATAAACAATGATATTGCTATTGTAAAAGTCCTTTTAAAAGTATATTTTGTTGCATAGTTAAACTTACAACAAAACATAGCTGATGACTTTTGCAAAGATAAACAAAGAAGAACACTTGGCTTTAAATGGCTGCACCATTGACTAATCTTTAACAATATGAAATGGAATTTAAAACTGACATAAATGCAGAGAAAGATCCTTTATGATGGCATGGGCTTGGCTGTCAATAAGAATGGAGCACTCAATTTTTTTTTCCCCAAACAAATGTTCACAGAAAAATAAATTATATAGGGTGAGGTTATTTTGAATTACTCTCTTTCAGGTTCCTCCAGATCATTGAAGTGTGTAGCTGACTCTTAGCCCCCAAAGGCCAGGTAATAAAGTGTATGGCACATGATAAAACACAGGTACTAAAAGAAGATAATGAGGGTAATAATGTGTCAGTGGCCGTGGTCTAAATTGGCATTACATAACTTATCAGGACAGTCTTTACAAACTCACACAGGTACTAGGGATGTGTAGAGGACCAAAGAAAAAATGCTTGAGATCTACAGCCAATTAAATAACTGGCATTTTCCTGTTGCTATTCGACAAAAAATAAACCACACACGCACAACAGCTCTACACAAAGAAGGGCAGGAAAAGAGGAAGTTTATTGTGAGACTCAGACTTATATACCATTGCAAAAATGTCCAGTGATTGGTAAAGAAAGGTTCCCACCTCTCTGACCCCACTGGTCAAATCAAAAGTCCATCATGACTCGCTTCCTCTAGAGAGGAATGTAAACAATCACTGTTTACAGAAATGTGTGTGGGAAAACTGACTCCAAGAATCCAAAACAATCAGAAGGCTTAGAAAATCATGCAAAAGCAAGGGAACATTTTCCTAATAAGCACAGACAACTGTGGATCATCCCTTATTATGATCTAGGATTATTTACTAAAAATAACAATTTCTCAATACATTTTAACCCCCACTTCATCTTTCAATATCCTTTGAGATGGGTACTGAAAGTTTTGCATACTCAGCTGAGAAGAAAGAAGGGCATGAGCTCCTCAGATATTTTATTTTGTTTTTTTAAAACAAAGAATGAAGGAGTGCATAGAAATTCCAAATGTGCACACAAACAAGGCTCTTGCATGTTCACACAAGCAGAGCAAAACAAAACAAAATAAAGAATCCCTGCAGCAACTACTTCTTTGTCCTCTCATATTGAAACTTAGAAAAAAGCAGAGTCAATATCGGAGAAGTCAATTCACAAAGAAATCTCCAACTGTCCAGTGGTGTTCTGTGTTCACGGAGATGAACAAAGTCCTCAGATGGAAGAGGGAGTGGGAGCTCTCAGGAAGCAAACCCTGTATCTCTGCTTTAACAGAAAAAGCCAATGAGCATATTCCACTTGTTCTGTCCAACAGCCATCCAGGTTCTCTTGTGTGACCCAGAGAGGCTCCTAAAAACCCACAATGGAAAGTTTTGCGTTGTGATTCTGTTTAGGTTTGGGCTTCGACTGTTGCAATCACCTGGAATTGAACTGCATGCCACAACATAAATAAGTTCTTGTTCCTGTGCTGGACAGTGGTTAACCATGAAGGAGATACACATAACCTGAGTTTGCCTGGCTCTGAAATGTCTTTGCTTAATCAAAAATTTCCTGTAAATAGATATTTCTTGTTTATTTATGTATTATATTTACAAATAAATAAATAAATACATAAGTTTCCCTGTAACTGAAATTCCTACATTGTGGGAGACTGCTCAGACATTACAGATTTCTTCGAGGAGTGGGATGCTCATGTTTGTGATCTTATGTTTAAAATTTGTATTTTTCTCTGTACATATTTTCCTTGTTTTGTATGGGATCTACTTTTTTGTTGTTGTTCTGATTTCCCCTCCAAAATCAGAATGAGCAAGCGTGCTGTAGCTTATCACTGAGTAGCAAACCACCTGTAAAATTTATACTTATACTTTACACCTATGAATGTGTATATAAATTTAAAATATAAACCTATATTTTACATATATATATATATATATATGTATGTATGTATGTATGTATGTATGTATGTATGTATGTATATATATGTGTATGTATGGTTGTATATATACATACATATATATATATAAGGGTCTTGCCTAGTACTTTCTTAATAACTATTTGTCTTCTGACTTAGTTTGGAAGACAGGGGTGTCTGCTAGGGAAAATGGAAGCCTCCCTTGGACTTGTTATAATTCTAAAATTAAAGGGGTCTCAGGCAAAGATGTAGGAATAACAGTTCTTTACTAGTGCGTCTAACAAGGTAAGTTAGCAACAATAACTATAGTGTTGACAACAAACAGAACTAGAGAGGGAAAAAAACCCCAAAACAAACCAACAATCCAGTTACAGTTTTCCTCTCACACTTTCCCCCCCCCTTCAGTACCGTCACAAGCTACCAGAGCAGCAGCAGTCTCGGGGGATGAGATGTATCCGAGGCTTGGCGGCGGTAGCTGGAGCTGTAGAAATGTCCCAGCTGGACACAGCGGGGTAGAACACAGCGTGGGGAAATCCAGAGCAAAACTGAAGCAGCGGGTGCAGGGCAATGGGGCAGGAGCTCTCGGCAGGGCCGGGAGACAACAAGTTCTGAAATCCCAGGGGACACACAAAGAGATGGTGATGGGTCACTCCGAGCTGAGCTCCAGGTGAGGGATGGGGAGATCTCGCTGCAGTCTACAGCGAGCAGTCCTGGCAGTTCCCTCCCAGAGCAAAAACTCCCCAGAGTGAAGTGAAGTCTGGGTGCCACCCTTTCCTTGACTTAGGTGCTTCCTTTGTCTTTCCCAAGCACCCATAAGTATCCACAAGCACCCAGCAATCAGATTCCTAGCAACTTCTGGGAAAAAATTCTACAAGAAAGCAACTCAACCCCCAACATCTTCTTATAAAGAAAAAACAAAAGGTTAATATAAGAATGTCCTCAAACTATTCTACCAAGTAAAATGGTCACAATATAATTAATATCCACCACAGAAACTATAAAAGCTGCTGATATAGCTCTGTCCACCAGACTGCCCTCAATTCATGGGTGAAGTTTAGGAAAGAAGAATAAATGGAAAAAAATCGAATGGGACAGTGTTGTAACAGTGTATCTGTCTGTCCTCCAGCGTGAGGTTACTTCCTATTACATCAAACCCAGTTTGGCTGGGGACCATGGCTTAAAAGACAGGAATGGTAGGATGGATGAGGCTCAGAGATGTTCTTTAATCCATTGCAGTGACCATGTGCTCTCTAGGCAGCTCCCAAGGCCGCATAGTCTGGAGCTCCTTTCAGAGAGCACATTGTTTGGAGGCCTAGATCCAAAGAGCAGGGGCATGGCTAACCTGGCTAGATATAGGGTTTACCTGGGCAGATATCCAACTGTAGCTATGGGGCAGGGGCTTGACTTTGTAAGTCTAAGGTTTCAGACCTCTGCTCCCCAGGGTCCTAGGCCCACTCCTTGGTGCAGAGAATTTGGGCCCTGTGTTAAGGGTTATTTTGCTTTCTTGTAGAATTTTTTCCCAGAAGTTGCTAGGAATCTGATTGCTGGGTGCTTGTGGATACTTATGGGTGCTTGGGAAAGACAAAGGAAGCACCTAAGTCAAGGAAAGGGTGGCACCCGGACTTCACTTCACTCTGGGGAGTTTTTGCTCTGGGAGGGAACTGCCAGGACTGCTCGGTTCTGGACTGCAGCGAGATCTCCCCATCCCTCACCTGGAGCTCAGCTGGGAGTGACCCATCCCCATCTCTTTGTGTGTCCCCCGGGATTTCAGAACCTGGTCTCTCCCGGCCCTGCTGAGAGCTCCTGCCCCATTGCCCTGCACCCGCTGCTTCTTCAGTTTTGCTCTGGATTTCCCCATGCTGTATTCTGCACCCCCTGCCTTGCCTGGAAAGTTTTCTACAGCTGCAGCTCCCGTCATCGAGCCTTGGATACATCTCATCCCCTGGGACTGCTGCTTGCTCTGGTAGCTTGTGACCGTACCGAAGGGGAAAGGTGGCAGAGGAAACTCTGACTGTTTTTCCCTAGTTCTGTTTGTTGTCAACATTATAGTTATTGCTGTTAAGTTACCTTGTTAGACACACTAACAAAGAACTGTTATTCCTACCCTCGCATCTTTGCCTGAGACCCGTTTAATTTCAGAATTATAACAATTTGGAGGAAGGAGGGTTTACATTCACCAGTCCAAGGAAAGCTTCTGTTTTTATTTTCCTAACAGACACACCTGTCTTCCAAACTAAGCCTGGCTTTTTTATTTATCCCAGCTAATTGGACTTCTATGGGACAGTATGGTTCAGGAAGAGAGTGCTGGAGATGAAAACAAAATAACATTTACACTGAACTTTTCTTAGATGACGTTAAGCCTAGGCTTAGAATTTCTTCTAGACCATGTTCATAATTTTTTCTACAGTGTTTCACAATTACAGAAACCTTTTAACATTAACAGACGACAGAGCCCCAGTGAGACATCAGAAATAGGCTTTTAGCTGGGCTGCTTGACATAGGCAGCCTGGCCCACTAAAGCAGGAAGGTGGAACAAAATCCCAACCTCACAGGGACATATGCATGGAACAGCAATTAAGAGAACCCAAAATTCTTTCTAATAAGACTGCATGAAGAAAATAAAATAAAATAAAATAAAATAAAATAAAATAAAATAAAATTTTTTTGCTTCAATTAAATAAGTAAGTATTCTGATTTTTTTCATTTTATCAATTATTACTTTGCATGTCTGTAGCCCAGCATAAACTCTAAGGGCTCAGGGGGAAGGAAAATGTGTTGTAAAATCTCCTTGACTTTCCTCTCAAAGCTGAGATTTGAGCACCTGATTTAGGTGTGTGCATGAACCAGGGACAGAAAAAAAAAAAAACACTTTGTAGTTTGGAATAATTTTTGTGCTCTTATGGGTATGTTTTGAAAAACTTTCATGAACATCTGCCTAAGACATATGAAATGTACTTAATTCTACCATCTGTGTTCTTTTCAATAAGAAATTGAAGCTAATCAAGTCTGCCATTATTTGCTGAAGATGCCAGAGGCTTCCTTGTTCTTTTATTCTTCCTTTTAAATTGGGAGACAGTGACTGAATCTCCTTTGTAAAGTTTTCTGTTGCTTCCAGAATGTTTACAATTTATCCTTAATTAATCACAAAATGATTCTGTAATCAGTGGCAAAGTTCAAAACTGTAATAAGTAGGCTTTTTGTGAGTATATTTTTAAATTAATTCATTGTGGTTTGTTCTCAAGCCTTCTATTGTTTGCAGAAGTGGAAAAAGCTAATAAATTTCAGCTTAATCAGGAAGGGATGATGTACTGAATTGCAGGGTCAGGGAATCACAGGATGGTTTGGGTTTTCCTGGAATTATTCCAGGCCAGGTTGGGTGGGGCTTGGAGCAACCTGGGATAGTGAAAGGTGTCCCTGCCCATGGCAGGGGTGGGACTGGATGGGCTTGAAGGTCCCTCCCAACCCAAACCATTCTGGAGTCCCATGATATTTCAAAGTACCAAGGATGTGTTTCTAAATCCATCATAAATGCCCTAAATCTGTATACAGATATTTTAAATAGGGAACATTGTGGTCAGTGTTGGGATCTCTGGCCAACAGCTGAGCACTGGGAAACACAGAACAAACGCGCTGTAGTGGACACAGGACATTTTTGACACATGCCAAGAATTAAACCTCCTGAACAGTTCTTTCCATTCTCTGTATGAAGGTGTCTGTGCAGTGGATTGGTCAGGCTAGGACACAGCACTTAGAATTGACTGAAAATGATCCAGGTTGCATTAAAACTAAAGTAAGCAGACAATTATCAGATGTCCTGTTAGTGTGAATTTATTTGAAAAATATTCAACATTTATTTCCTGAGAGAAAATAAATAAATATTATTCCAGTAAATAAAATAAATAAAATATTATTCCAGTAATGAATTTTGGTTGAACTAAGCCATTATTGGTGTATTTTTTTCTTGTTTCCTGCACTGTCAGAATACTACAAAACAGTTACTATTCATAACAGTCTGAGCAAATGCAGAGGATACCAAGCTGAAAGGTGCAGTCTATACAGTAGATGGAAGGGATAACATCCAGAGGGTCCCTGACAGAATCCTGGGAAGTGATTCCATGCAAACTTAATGAAGTTCAAATGGTCTGGAGCAAGGTCCTGCATCTGGGCAATGGCAGTGAAGACTGGAGGATGATGGGATTTGAAGCAGCTGTGTTGAGAAGGACTGGGGGTGCTGAGGGGTAAAAAAGTGGCCATGCCCCAGCAATGTGCTCAGAACTGCCCCTGCCCTGGGCTGATCCCCCTGCATGGGCAGCAGGAAAGGGGGTTCTATCTCTCTGCCCCGCTCAGGTGAGACCCCACCTGCAGGTCTGCTTCAGGCCTCGAGCCCAGCACAGGAAGGATGTGAAGCAACTAAAACATGTCCAGAGCAGGCCCATAAAAGTGATCAGAGCTTCACACAGGCTTTGAGCATCCTGGTCCTGTGACAGATGTCCCTGCTCATGACAGAAGGGATGGATTAGATGAACTTTGAAGCTCCTTTGCAACCCAAACAATTCTAGGATTCTGTGATTCTAAACTCATTATTCTATTCTAAATTCATTACTTGTGTTACTTTGTGCCATCACTTTTATATCAAACTGCTCATACTGAACACTATTTTGTCTTCCAGAACCCCAGAGTTCTGGAAGATGCCAGAAGTAATGCCACTCATACTGGGCACTATTTTCTCTTCCAGAACCCCAGAGTTCTTTCTTCCCTCACTTACACTAAATTTCATAGTGTCACAAACACCAGCAAGGAATGTGGAGCCACAAGCAAGAAGTTTCAGATTTAAGTGTCTTTTTTCTGTCTTGTTTCTGTCTTTATAAATAATTTTTCTCAGCAAATTCTCCACAGCACCAAGCTGGTGTTGCCAATGCTTAGAAAACTGGAACTGTCTATGTATTCAAATGGGAATTGAGAGGGGTAAATATTGAAACAGTCTAAATACATTCTTGAGACATATGCCATTATCAGCAAGCTTAATAAAAATAGAAGCATATTTTGAAACAACACCCAAACTAAAAGGACTGGCACATTAATAAAAAGAATAGCCTTTGGCAAGGGCAAGGTGTCTGATGCAACTCAATAATGATATTCATGGGGTTTTTAATGAATCCTATATTATTGTAATATAAGGAAAAAAGTATAGAAGTGTTAAATGGAGCTTGGGGCTGTTTTGCAGATTTCTCCAAGCTTCAAATATTAGGAGACTAGAAGGCTGAGGGGAGGAACAGCTAAAGGAAAAAAGCGTTTAAACATTAAATGTAACACTTAGAGTCAGCTGCAAAATATCCATTGTCTTGCACTGACAAGATTTGGTTACTGAGCAGCTTGTTTTCTGTGGTTGCATTTCTAAAACTTCTCATAAACTATAAGGAATGGAACCCTTGGAAAAAGGGGATATGCTGGATGACATATCCTGGATTACTCAGCACCATGAGCAATGCTTGGTTGTGGGGGGTGAAACTGCCCAGAGGACAGTTTTCCATGCCACAGGCAAGCACCTTGTCTTTATGGAATATCCCGAGCTGGAAGGGGCCCACAAGGATCAAGGAAGTCCAGCTGCCCTTCCCAGCACACACAGAAGCACAGCTGTCTGGGGCTGACAGGGCTATGCTTTGCTCCTGGTACTCCCTCAGTGTCTTAATTCGTATCCCTGCTCACACCCACAGGTTCCTCAGCCCCCGGAGTTGACTTTGATTCCATCCAGCATTAAATGTCTATAATCTGGGCTCCTTTTCATCCAGTCTTCAACTCCAAATTTGAATATGTCCATATTCTGTTTTTCTCCTCCACTAGTCCAGCCAGATGGTGAAGTTGGGAGTTTGCTGATGAATCACACAGAGAGATGAACAGAGTGTGAACTTTCAAGAAATATTTAAAAATCGGAGTAGTTTTTCATGTGTTGGGGGAGGTTTTCCTGGATATTGAAAAAAGGTTTTTCCCCAGAGGGTGCTGAGCAGGCACTGCCCAGGCTCCCCAGGGAATGGGCATGGCTCCAAGGCTGCCAGAGCTCCAGGACCATTTCGACAATGCTCTCAGGGATGAACAGGGTGGGATTGCTGGGATGTCTGTGCAGGGCCAGGAGCTGGAGTGGATGATCCTGGTAAGCCCCTTCTGGGAGATTCTGTTATTCCATGTCATTAAGCAGAAATTCTCTCAAAACAGATGTCCCTGCAATCCACATATCCTTGCATCCAGGTCTCCTTAGACAAGCATATCTCTGTGCTGACAAGTTCTAATTCCTTCAACAGGAGCATTATCCCCCTGCAGGCTCATCATGTTTAATGCATTACACCTGCTACTCATGAATATTTTACTCTATAGTAAACACTGGGAAGAAGAAAGCCCAGAAGAAACCTCTTCCAACCTGCAACTGCAAAAAATGCCAGCTTTGCCTCACTGCTGTGTCCTTATAGCTGGAATTCTGTCCTGGAGTTAATAAGGGGGGTAATATTGCAATTATTTCTATACCTTTCTGTCCAGGTTGTCAGCATATGCATTGTGTGTGCTGGTGAGGTTCTTTTCAGGAAAAAATATACACATAATTTGTATTCTCTACAAATAAAATGCCAAATTGTTGGGTAATAAAAAATAATTCAGGGCCTTTGAATTGAGATGAGAGGTATTGACTGAGAACATGAGAATTCTGCTTTGAGGTTTTCCACGTGCTAGATTGAAATAATATTAAGAGGTCTGTTATAACAGATTATTTCCATGATATTTCTCTAAGCTATGGCTTGGGGGGACCTATCCAAAGATGATTGTTCTACTGTGGCTAGTCTCCACACTTAGCTGTAATTCCATTATTTTTCTACATGATTTTCCATTCATCCCATAATTTTGCATAAAACATATTTGTCAGTTTACATGTCCATATGGAGTGAAGGGTTCAGTTTATAAAGAGGGTTAATTTTGAGATTTTCACATTACCCAACTTAGGATGAAAGTATTTTCTTTTCCTAACAAATGTTAGATTGGAAAGATACATTATACAGTAAGTTCAGGGAAAAATGCCAAATCTGCAGGAATTTAGTATCATGAACGTATAAAAGTGACTGCAACATTTATCCTCCCAATTCGGAAATATGGAAATAAACTTTAACTTAGAACCAAACAGCTTCTGCCTTCAAGGAGTCTGACATTTGCATCCCTAATAGTCCCAAGATTTCGAACAGCAAATCCAAACAGCCCTATCTGCTCCCTGAAAAATGAAGATATAAATACAGATACATAGACATATGTTTATATATTCACTACTTAGAAAGAGTTTTAACTGCTCAGAACCCATGGCAAGATGAAATCTTTCCATGAGTGTTTCAAAAGAGCTGCAAAATGTGTCATCACCCATGCAATGCTGATCTGTTTCATGCCTAATAATCATATTTAAATAACTAGATATTTCCTAAACAGTGTTTTCCTTAGAGCCTTTGAAAAGCAGTAATGTGTTCAGCAGCACCAGAGATTATTATCCAGAAGAACTTGTGAAATATAGAAGGAAAATAAACCCCAAAATATTAAACATTGGCAACAGCACCATAACTATCCAATTGATTTAACTAAGTATATTTTAAAGTCTTGTTGCAATTATTTTTTTCAAAGATTTTTCTCCTGCTGTTTTACTATGGAGACCCATTTTGTAAAATGAAGTTTTGCCCAATAAATTTTTAGGGTAGATGATGTAAACTAAAATGAAGATTTGCTATTTGTTTTGGGGTTCATCCTTGATGCAGCCCGTAGATGAGCTGAGGTCATATAATGTGCCCTACATTTTACAGACAGTCCCACAATCACTGAGGTTGGAAAAGATCTCCAAGGCCATTGAATCTCACCTTGTCAACTGCCCAGAGCACTGAGTTCCATGTCCAGGCTTTCCTTGGACATCTCCAGGGATGGGGACTCCAACACCTCCCTGGGAAGCCCCTTCCAAGACTCAACCATTCTATCTGGGAAGAAATTCCTCCTGATGTCCAACCTGACCTTCCCCTGGCACAGTTTGAGGCCATTTCTTCTCCTGTCCCTCTTCCCTGGGATCAGAGCCTGACCTCCCCCTGGCTCTCCCCTCCTGTCAGGAAGTTGTGCAGAGCCAGAAGGTCCCTCCTGAGCCTCCTTTTCTCCAGGCTGAGCCCCTTTCCCAGCTCCCTCAGCCCCTCCTGGTGTTCCAGCCCCTTTCCCAGCTCTGTTCCCTTCCCTGGACATGCTGCAGCCCCTTAAGGTCTCTCTGGCCATGAGGGCCCAGAACTGGACACAGCACTCAAAGTCCCTCAGCAGTGCCAGCACAGGGGATGGGCACTGCCCTGGGTCTGTGGCCACACCAGGACTGGGACACCCCAGGGGCCATTGGCCCCTGTTCCACCTGGGCACACCTGGGCTCCTGTCCAGCTTTGGCACCAGGACCACCAGGACCTTTCCTGATGGGCACTTTCCAGTCATGTTAAAAATATACTCTTGTTAGAAACAGTCCAATTAGCCTTCAATGGATTAATACTGACTTTGGAGAAAGCTGGGACACCTTTCACCACACGTGCCTGTGTGAAGAACTGCATGGGGAAAACCCCAGTGCAACTGTAAGATATATAATTTCCTACTTGTTTGGAACAAAATGGGGAGATCCCACCAGAGTCTGCCAAGAGGTAGACAGACATCTGCATAAAAACAATGTTTAAACCAATCCTGAAGGTCCAAGGGAAGCCTATGGGGCATCCCATGATGAGAAAGCTCAGAGAGAATATGTATCCACAGACCTGTGAATAACCTGGAATGGTGAAGAAAAGACTGCAACAAAAGGGAGAGAAAAAATTCCCCCCTGTGAGAGGAGGTGTACCTGGATATTTATGTTTAACACCCTAGATATCAAGTTCACATGGATGGTTACATCTAAGGGGTTTTAAAGTTCTGTCGTGCCCTCCACTGGTAAAGTAAATTAAAACCTGTGTGCATAAAAATCCTAAGGGTGCGTCCAGACCTTGCACTCCTCACCATGGAAGTTTATCCTCCAAAATGCCATAAAGTTCTTCAAAAGTAGAACAAGAACATTCAGATCAGCATTAGATGACAAGGAGAAAATTATTTTCAGAAATTAGATCCTTGGAAGAGTTCTGGACCAAGAAAATTTTTAATCAGCTAAATATTTTCAATTTGACATGTAATTGAATGCTTTATTTAATTTTGGACCTAATCAACTTTTTAGAAATCAATTAAAAATGAAAACACTACTTTAAAATGAAAGGGAATGTTTTATTTAGAAATGCTGAAACATTTCACATAAACTCCCTCTTTCCCTCTTTTCCCATATGAAATTAATGACTCCATTTTATCTGTGCTTATTCATAGTTTTGTTCATGCAAAATATACATTTCAATGAACTTAATAATCTTCAAAAGGCTGTGCCCATCTCTGTAGAGGGTCACTCTAAGTCTTCTCAAGAAGTTTGTATTGTCTTTGCTCAAATTTCCTAAGTTATGTCAAAATTACCTGGGAGTACATTTAAAAGTAGAGCTTTAAAAGTTATTCAGATGTGACATAATATTTGGAAAATAAGCCCAAACCAATAGAAGTATACTGGGTTTTGGGTGTTTTTTGCCTTTTATGTGTATCCCAGAGAAATTTAATGTAAATATCAGATTATGCAGGCTGGAGTCAGGGACCTGTAAGTGCAGAAATGCATGATCAGTTTATTACAGTAGCCAAGGATCAGAGCAGTTTTCAGCACACTGAAAGCTGATGGCAAATTTTGTCTGCACCTGGAAACTGCATTATAACCTAATGCAGATTTGATTGAGTTCTTGCTAAATATTTATAGCAAAGGACTAGAACACGATATCCAGAAAAATTACTTGTGAGTTTTGAAATGCTATTTCCATGTGCCCCATGCCCCCTCCCCTCCAAAAAACCGAACCAAAAATCTAAACATGAACTCACAAAGCAGATGGATCAAGCACTCAGTGATCTGCTTGAAAATAAATGGAGAAGAGATTTGCTGCTGGAGCAGCTCTGTGAAGAAGGACCTGGGGTCCTAGTGGACAGTGAGCTGCCCCTGACCAGCAGAGTGTCCTGGGGGACACGGGTCCAATGGATCCTGGGAGCATCAGGTAGAGTATTCCTAGCAGGTCAGAGAGGAATCCTGCCCCTCTTCCCAGCCCTAGCGACACCTCTAGACTGATCCTGCCCCTCTTCCCAGCCTGGAGACACCTCTGGGGTGCTGTGTCCAGCTCTGGGCTCCTCAGCTCAGCAGGGACAGGGAGCTCCTGGAGCAGGGCCAGCAGAGGCTGCAGAGCTGAGGAAGGGCTTGGAGCATCTCTGTGCCCAGGACAGGCTGAGGGAGCTGGGGCTGCTCAGCCTGGAGAGGAGCGCCAGTTGAGAGGAGCCCTCAGCCCTGGGTGTCCCTGTCTGCAGGGAGGGGCAGAGCAGGGCCCAGGTTCTGCTCTGGGGCCCAGCAATGGCACCAGAGCCACGGGCAGGGACTGAGCCCAGCAATTCCCCCTGCACAGGAGGCAGAGCTTCTGCCCTTGGCACTGCCCAGCCCTGGACAGATTGTCCAGAGAGGCTGTGGAGTCTCCTCCCTGGGGATGTTCCAGAGCCCTCCGGACACACTCCTGTGCCCTGTGCTCTGGGATGGCCCTGATGGAGCAGGGAGGTGGCACCAGAGGAATCCCTGTGGGTCCTTCCAGCCTGACCCATCCTGGCATTTTGTGATTACTTTTTCCAAGCCTTCTATGAAGGTTATACCAGCTCATACCAATCTATTAATGATATAATCATCTCTGGCTTGCTCTACGCGTTTTTGTTTCTTTGTGACATCATTAAGTAGACTTCCCTGGGTGTGAAAATGATGGGGAATCCTCCTATTAAAGAAGTTAATATTAAATTGTTAAATTAATATTAAATGATTAAAAGAATCATGAACCTTACTAAATCATGAAGAATCCTACTCTTGTCCTGGCCCACACTCTCAAGTGAGGAAGCACCTATGAACCTGGAAAGTCTTGGATTTCATATACCCATTTCTTGTCAAAAGGGAAATTATAAAAAGAAATTGAAATTATGGGTAATGAACTTGTGTTTACCTGGCACTGTAGGGAATCAGTCATTTATACTACCAGGCCCTCTGGCATAGGGTAGGAGAAAGGCTGCTAATAACCAACAGTGGTTGGTTATTAATCACACTTATTCCTTCTCTATTCACTCTATGAAGTGCTTACACTACAAGTGCTTTCCTTGCTTGGAGAAGAGCAGCTGTATCTACTCCTGTGTATTCAAACAGACAGATGTTAGAAGGACATTAATTTTCATACATATGTCTGAAAAAAGTCTTAAGACTAATGCTTCTTAAAAATAATGCTTCTGAAACACTTCTGAAAATAGAGCACACTTGAGCATTCCCAAGGATACTACTTTATAAATTCATTATAGGTACAATTAGAAAATAATACATGGAAAAACGAAGAAAAACTGTGACTGGATCTACACTGATCACTCAAGAGCATGGCATGACTCTTGGGATAGGCAGCCCATGAGAGATTATCTCAACCAAGTGAGAAGTCAGACAAAATGGTAGAAATTAGTAGGGAAAGGCAAAAATAACCTTTGTTAATGCCACTTCTCAAATCCAAGCGTACCTTGCACATTTCCACAAAATCCCAGCACTGCTGACATGGGAAGGCACCCTTGGAAGCGATCCAGTCCAAATGGCTGGCTCATGGTCCTTATGGAGATGCTGTGCTGGTTGAAAACTCCTCAAGGTCAGTGTAATAATAGGAAGAAATGTCACATATGTTGATATTATTTTCTGCAAACATGATGGCCATCCTCTCTCTCAGTTGCTGAACTCTGTGGTCACAGTGGTATTAGACAGGCAGACTTGACTTCGCCTCTCAAGGCCCTTTCCGTATTAGAGTGACTTCCAAACACTTTGCAACATCAGGGATCATACTTGAGCCTAATTTTACCCATTATTGAATGGCATCACATCACATGATAGTTATTACATGGACACACAGCTTGACAGGCCAAGACAAGAACTGGAGTATCTAATTCCTACTTTGGTAATGATAAGAAGAAAACAGCACCTCCAAGACAGGGAGGTTGTGACCTATTTTATGTTATTGACCTCATTAAATTAAAACCCAGAAAATTATAACTGTCTATGGAAATTGCAATTTTCCAAAGTGTTATCTCCTTTCATCTTTGGATTGTCTTCTTTAATACAATATAATTGCATGGAACAATTTATTTCTGATTTCACTTGATAGACATGTTACTGCTGTGTGCCAGTGTAAAACCTAGGGCTAGAACTAAGCACTAGATCACTATTAAAATTGATAGCAGATATGAGCAAACTTCATATAAGCAGAAACACAGACGGAAGTTGGTGGGAATGTTGCACACACATCCATGTTAAGTCTGCCATGGTGTTACTGTGCCATTAAGTTTGCCATGGTGTTACTGTGCTAAACTTGTGGGAAAAAATACTTTTAATGGCTTTACGGAAATTATGGAGTAAAAATTGAAGTTACAGTGGTTGAAGTTTATCATGTTCTTAATGTATCTATCTCTTTTTTTTTTTTCCTGAAGGCACACATACTCGTAAGCATTCACCCTTTGTTTTCAAAAAAACCCTCAAATTCATTTAGCTTGGTTGGTCCTTCCAATGTATTCTAAAGTTTGTTAACATAACATTCCTTAAGGAGATAATATTTAATCTTTCCACACACATGTATTTTCTCCTGATTCATATCCATCTGCTCATCCAGTGAAATATGAAAATATTTCTTAGTTCAAAGTTTAGTACTTTCAATGTTTTGGCTAGCACAGCTCTATCCCTCAGCTGGGTGATGCCAGTTGAATCATGCCAAGAAGAATTCTGTGACCTTTAACATAATGGAACTTCATCACCTCCACCGTCTGTCTAAATCACAGTGTAGTTGGGAAAAACCAAACTCCCACTTACCAAAGTGGGTAAGGAGGTCTCAGAAATGTTATAAAGAAGGTTTTATTTGCAACTGCACTGAAATTTTATTGATTTGGATATCCAGTGATGGTCATGAGCAGATGGTCTCCTGATCCTGAGACGGTCATGTTGAGGATGACTGGACAACTCTGGGGGTCAAATCATTGATGGTGAAAGCAGCATTTTGGTTTTTGTAGTCACACAGGAATCTTTGAAGACTGACAAGTGCATGAGAGACAAGAACCAACTGGGTGAGACAAAGATACCTTTGCCAGGGTAGCTCATTTGGAAAGGGGATCTTTAAGCTAGGAACTGGGAAATTAGACAGCTCAGAGCTAGGAGAGGACAGACCAGCATGGGCAATATTAAGTGTCCCAGGCCAGGCTGGACCAGAGCAGCCTGGTCCAGTGGAAGGTGTCCCTGTCCCATGGCAGGGGTTGGAAAAGGATGAGCTTTAAAGGTCCTTTCTAACCCAAGCTATCCTGTGAATCTATGATTCCATGATTGTGGTGACTGTGCTACAGACCTCTTGATTGGGAAGAAGTAGTGAGCCCCTCATTTTTACAGGATTTCCAACAGGAATCTCATGAAATTGAACACTGGGAAGTACTAAGTCCTTCCAGTGGGGAGAAACAAATCCATGCTCTAGTCCATGCCAGGCGCCACATGGCTGGAAGGCAGCTTTGCTGCAGAGAAGGACCTGGGGGTCCTGATGAACACTAAAGTTGAACAAACATCCATGTGCCCAAACTCTCAACTATCCTATGATCCATGACATTTTCTGCCATGTTATTCTCCCTTTTGTTTGGTGGAAGATGTCCCTGCCCATGCAGGGGGGTTGGAAATAAATAATTGTTAAGGTCACTTCCAACCCAAATCATCTTGGGATTCTGAGATCAAAGTAGTTTCCAAAGTATCATCTATGCTTAAAACGCAAAATTTTGTAGGTGGACCACCAAACATTTTTTTATAAAAAGCTATAATGTGCCTGGTAACAACACTTACAGGATAAAACCATGTGAATGTTTTAAATATTTTGATGAAACCATCTGTGAACCTCCAATTCTTCCATTATAGCAATTCTCTAAAATATAATAAGCGAGAAGAATTACAATGAAATAAACATCAAAGTGAGTGTTAAAATAGGAGCATTTTTGACAACAAATTCTCTTTCAGGGCTGAGAGCTGAGGGTCCACAAACCATTAGATTAATGAAACTTTTAGGCAAAATTTTGGAATTATATCAGATAAGTAGAGGGTACACCTGCAAAATATATTTTGCATTCAGCTCAGCAATTACAGGACATCCATCTCTTCTGAATCCTCTTTCCAACAAATTGCATAGAGTTCTCTATATTCTCCAGCCTCTTATTGTACCAATATATTATTTCTCTCAGATATAATTTGTGTTGCTTCTCTCAAGGATGTGTAGCCAAGCCATTATTCACACATTTTGCTACTATGAAAACAACAATGTGCAGACAAGTCCTACACTCCTTTCTGGAGGCAGTGAGATTGGTGCTGGATCTGAATTTATGGTGGTGCAAAGTTTATATTCTCATGCCAAAGGCTTTAAAAACCTTGCACTTGGTCTTCTCTGAAGCTGTTGAAAATTCTAATATTTTTTGAAAAATAAGCTTTTAGTTATCACAATTAACAAGGTGAATGTCTGCTCCAAGACTATAAGGAACCAGCAAACCATAAAGATGAGTGAAGTCTTCTCCCCCAAAGGCTACAGTGTCAATAAAAAAAACCCAAAGTAAAAAATGTATGGAATCATAAAAGCATCTGGTTCAAACAAAGAATTAATTTTCATTTACAGTAATATAAAAATTTTCTGAGTTATTGTAACACTACCCTTTCCAGCTGCGTTTCTTGTACAGGGCAGAGGCATTATCTACCTCAATGAGCAAAGGTGAGTGAAGAATTTGGAGTGCACTTCTTGTGCTCTAGAATTATAGAAACCAGAATATTGTATGATCTATATACACCTGGGTAAATAGTAAAAAGTAAAGTAAAAGTAAGCTAAAAAGTAAGTAAAAAATAGTCATCTGTGAGAATCCATTGTTTAAATGATAATATTTCAAAACTATGGAAACCAGGAATATTTATCTGTCCAGGCTGTGGACTCCCCATCTCTGGAAGTGTCCAAGGCCAGGTTGGATGGGGCTTGGAGCAGCCTGGGATAGTGGAACGTGTCCTGCCCAGGGCAGGGGGTGGAACTGAATGGACTTTAAGGCTCCTTATAGACCAAACCATTCCAGGACTTTACAATCCTATTATTTATCCAATTTCTTTTCAAGTCAGCAGAGTTAAAAACAGTAAGCAAAAGAAAGAGAGTAAACTCATGGAACTGCCTAAACCCATCACAAAAAGTATATAACCAATTAATGACTGCAAAATATGTGCTGTGGAAGCAAGACAGATCACTTCTTAACCCCTATAAACTTTTCAGGAACAATCAGGGACTGTCAAAGGACTTGCAATTATTTACAAACCTGGGTGTATTTCTCCTTCCAGCAATAAAATTAATGTTAGAGCTCTAAGTGCTATTTCACTTTTATTATCTTTGCCACTTTTATATTTTATCCTCAAATAAAATGTTGTTAATTTGATGTGAAAATTATGTAATGTCAGAGAAAGGTCTTTTACACATATTTCTTACTCTTTATTTTTGAACAGCTCAAGCCCAAATACCTACTACATGTTCCCTACTTTGGAATATCGATTTTTGCTTTGCAGTGGCTGTGGTGGTGGGGTGACCTTGGCTGGCTCTGGTATGCCCAGGTGTCCTCTGTTCTCAGCCACAGAAATATTTGCCCATATTTGCCCATATTTGTAGAGAACATTTGCTAGAAGGCTTCAATGACCATTAAACTTGGTCTGGGATTTTTTTTTTTTGCCATTGTTTATACATAGAATTTCTATTTTAAAAAATAACAAAGACCTTAGGCTAAACTGCACTTTTCAGGTTCAGGAAAATTAAAGAATACACTTTTTTTTTTTTATTCCACTTTTTATTATTTTATTATTACTACCTAGAAAGGTAATTCACTCCCAAAGTTTTACTAAAAGAATTGAAAAGGCCTCTTACTATGGAAAATATGTTCATGTCTACCATTTTACCTTTTTCCTCTCTGCTGTAATAGGTAAAATATACATTTTCTATTTAATTTGTATTAGCAATAAACTCCCCATTAAAATCTAAGTTAAGCAAAGAATAAAAAGGCTCTCATGTGGTTTGGTTATTGACAGGTTTTTACCTTAGACCAATTTGTGTCAGATTAGTATTTGTATATTTTCGTAAGAAAGTTTTAATTACCTGAAATGCAAAATTAATATCTTCCCCCAGTTGTAGAATGATTTAAACAAACACTTCTTTATTTAGATCAAAAGAAAGCAATTAAAGTTATTTGGGAAAATGTTAATTACACTAAACATATTTGTATTTCTAACCCAAAGCCAGTTCAATTGAATATTGTTTAAAAATACATTATTCTTGTTCAGGGAATATATTAATCCTATAAGTTTCTGAAAAGCTTAAAAAAATACTTTTCACTTTGTTTTCTACCTCACAAAACAGGGAACCACAATGAAGTGACCTTGTGGCTCCTGCTTTCTTCATTTCTCACACTTGCCACTAAAGCCACTTGCTAGGTACTCAGTGTTCTTAAAGGCACACAAATGGTCACCAGGAGCTCAGATAAAACTCTTTGGAAGGGTTGAGGTATCAAGTTTAAATTATACAACCTGACCAGTCGTCAACCCAGCATTAATTTAAGCCTCCAAAATCTCCTGAGCTTGATGTGTTTTATCCAAAGTGAACATTTCCCAAGGGGTTGGAACCAGATGATCTCTAAGGTCCCTTTTAATCCAAACCCTTCTGTGATTCTGTGACTTTTTATCTGTTACTTGGCTTAGTTGCTTCTTGTAC
Source organism: Certhia americana (assembly GCA_018697195.1). NCBI lineage: Eukaryota > Metazoa > Chordata > Aves > Passeriformes > Certhiidae > Certhia > Certhia americana. Next base: position 26,882,767 of record CM031864.1, on the reverse strand, counting down.
AACTGTGTCACTTGTGACATCCTCTGACTTAAATTCCAGCACTTTCTTGCCATGGTGTGTTTTCCATACTATGTCTCATGGGCTGGCACTGGAACCATCACGTCACAGCCACCAGTCTGCCTGAGAGGAGAGTTCAGAGGGGATGTTGGAATGGAGTTGTCATCAGGACTTTGGCAGGAGCAAAGTTTCCCTCTGTATTACACCTTGACTCCCTCCTGTCTCCTGGAGACCTTTTTAGAGTGGATTTCCCTTCTTTGGGACGTACCTTCTTGTCACGAATGCAACCCTCTTCCTACCCAGCAGTGATAAAGGCATGACCCAACCTTCTTTTCTTTTTCAAGAGCTTCTATTGACTTTCTTGTGAGGAGTAGGAAGAGGGAGGTGGGTCTGTGGCTGTACCAAGGAGGGAAGGGAAGCAAAAGAAAGTCTGCAGAAAATAGCACAGAGGAAAAAACATTCTTCTGGACATGGTGGGATTCAGGCAGGGGTTGGACTTGATGATACTGAAGGTGTTTTCCAACTTCACTGATCCTGGAATTGTATATTCCTGCATAGGACACTTAAGCTAACTCCAGCAAGGAACACCCAGTAATGCAAGCTCACATTTTCAGAGAGCCAGTTTCAGGGCAAGGGTAAAGCATGAATTTTCCTGTGGTTGGGGTTGTTCAGTGGTTCAGGCTTTGCTCAGTTCAATCCCAGTGAGTAATCCTTTATTCAGGGTCAAATTCTAATTTCCCCAGGAATGGTGAATTATGTTGTTCCCTGTGATCTCTTAGCTGATGGAGTAACATGAGGAATGAAATGCTACTTGATATGAGGAAAGGTTCAGGAATCAACAAGGAGGTTGGAACCAGATGATCTTTAAGGTGCCTTGCAATAAACCATTCTGTGATTCCATGATTATATCTATGTGCATAATATTAAGGCATCTTCAGGGAAAAGTGACCATAAAATAATGATCTAGGATAAAGGCACAAAGTAATTAAATAATAAAAAAAAAAGAAACCCAAAACCAAGCTATGAAAGAACAGCCAACCAAACAACTACAATCTGCTTCATTTACAGCAGGAATTGTGTCTTCAGAGATTTTGGTTTTTTTGGTACTTGTACACAACTTCAGATATTTTTTTCCTTCACTTCTGTAGATTTTAATTTGTATTAGTGTAACTAGTGGATGAACCCAAAAGAGAAACAAACCTTACAGAGAGACAAATAGATGTAACACCTTCCTATTTACCCAGAGCAGGCAGCCTGTGATTGAGGAGAGAATTGAGTATTATGCTATTCTGGCAAACATAAAGAGACATTTAGAAGGTATAACACCAGCTGCCCACAGAAATCCAACACAAGGACAAGCAGCACTTTTTCATCTGGTATTGTATGCCTGTTTTCAGTGGCTCATCCAGCACATTCTCCTGCAGGGATAACCACACAAAGAGACAGAAATGGAGCATTAGTGGCAGGCAGAGTTCATCCTACTGCTTCTGGATAAGACACTGACAATGAACATTAATAGAACAAACAGTCTCGGTCTGAGCTGAAAATACCATTAATATAATTGGTTCCTACACACTGTGAGAAATGAAGTTGCTGGATTAAAATTTACAATAAAAGATCTCTTCTCCATGCAGAGGAAAAAGCTGTTTCATATGGGAAATTTTTATACTGTTGCTCCTTTCTTTTTATTATCTGTTCTTACATAAAAAATAAAGAAGGTCCCATACTTTCAGGGATGGGAGCTCCGTCACCTCCCTGGGCAGCCTCTTCCAATCCCTGAACACCCCTCCTGTGAGGAAATTCCTTCTGGTGTCCAACCTGAACCTCCCCTGTCACAGCTTAAGACCATTTCCTCTTGTCCCATCCCTTGTTCCTTGGAAGTACTGCCTGACCCCCCCACCTGGCTGCACCCTCCTTTCACCATTAGTAAAACACAAATTCAATACAGAGAAGAGCCCATGTGGGCCATATAATTCAATTCTTTATTTATAGCAGACTGTTGTTATTTCAAGTGACATAACAGCTCCACAGTTCTTGCGTTTAACTTCTGACATCCCAAGCTCTTTAAAGGCTTCCTTCATGACAATTTTTTTTTCTAAGTCACATCTACGAAAACTCCTTAAAAAGAATAAATATTTGAGACAAAGAATACATGATTGGGGAACCAAACCAAACCAAACCTAAATCAGAGCAGAAATATGACAAATATTGAAATGTTAGCTAATTTTCTTTGTTGTACTTCTGCCACCAAAGGTAAAAGAGGAAAAGCTTTGGTGACAAGCAAAAATTATTTAGTTCAACTTTTAAAAAGGAATAGAAAAGTTCTTTAAGCATATCATACACTGGTCTAAAATGCATTTAATTTTCAATTACTTAAACAAAGCCAGTTTTCCCATAAATATGGTCTCTGTTTTGTATCTGTATCATTTGTTCTATTGTGTTCTGCAGGAGCAGAGACACGTCAACAACGTATGACAAAATAATGCTAACAAATATTAAGAGTTTATGGAAAAGGAAATATATCATCATGGTTCTGAAACTTTTACCTTTTCCAGTTAAAACACAGTCCAATTTTCACAATGGGAACTCAGCACATCCACAGAATTCTCGAGCACTATCTCCTTTAAAACATCAATCAATGTACTTAAATGTTTTTCAGAGTAAAAATGGATTAGAATGCAAATTAAATTGAGTGAATTGGAGACACAATCCAAGTTAGTGGTCACATTACATTGGGGCAACAATTTAATATCATTTCTGCTCCTTCCTGAGTGCTTTTTATTAAGCTATGTGACAGCTGGCACAGCTGGCCAGAACTGCTCCTTGGCTGTGCATCCTCTCTGCCAGCCACTAAAGCAGCAAGGAGAAAAAGCCTTTTAAGTGAATCTAAAAATACTATAATATATACTATAATATACTATACTATAATACACTACCTGAGCTTTTCAGAGTTATTAATATATTTCTTTACCTCAGAATCAATATTGTTCCCTGTTTGAAAGGAAGAATAATGATAAAAAAGGCATAGATAGAAATTCTATCAATTATGACACTCATTTTCAAGGATGATACTGGGACTTGAACAAATAAGCCCTAATGATCCTGTAGCCGTACATGACAATCGGATTTACCTGGCTGTCTTGTTCAGGTGGCTTTAAAAACTTTAGGATTCTTCATAATCTTGAGGATGCTCAGGAAAAAGGAGGGAGGAGAGGAAGCTGAATCACTGTTTACAAGGCTGGAGGATTTTCTAGTGTAGCACAGCACAAATAATCTTCTGAAGCAAGAAACACTTATTTCTTCTGGATTTTTTTTCCTTCTTTTTTTTTTTCTTTTTTTTTTCTCCACATAAGTGTTTTAACAGCTGTAACATCCTTTTCGATTGTATTTGTACCCCTTTTTCAAATTGAAGCAATGAAAACATTTTAATATTTTTTCCCAAATACAGGTGAAAGAGTGGGGAAGTCTGAATTCAGCCAGAATCACCTAAATCTGATAAAAACAGAACAGCCTGACATTATTGAGGTAAAGGAAATTAATACTAGTCTCTCACTTTTGACTTAATCCTTCTAAAATAAAAAAAAATTCATTGAGGCAAAAAAAACAAAACCACAGCAATCAAATATGAGGAAAGGTCATTGGAACATTTTGTATTCAGGGCTATTTTCCTCAGCTTCAAAGCTACAAAAAAAATCAAAATAATGCAAAGGAAGTTTTGAAGTGAAAAATCTGGTGATTTTTTCTTGTAAGACTAATTTTAATGTCTAAATCTAAAATGTTTCAGTAAGTAATTATTTCATGCTATACTCTCATCAGACATGGGATTACTCTCATTATTTAATTCACTGAAGAATTGTACGCCTTTCAGTTGTGTACTAATGCGTACTAACAGCATTCTTTCCCATCTTCCAAGATTTGAATGAAAAGATTGATCTATTCAGTCATCTGAACATATTTCCTGGTGTTTTCCAGCTTGCAGCATAGCACCATATATTCCATTTAGAGTTTTTTATTTTACTTCCAATGTAGGAAGAACCTGGGTTTTTATGGGTATTAGAATAGAGCCACTTAGCACCACTTACCTGGTGTCAACACAAGTAAGTAACCACAGCATCACAGAATCCAGAATGGTTTGGGATGGGAGGGACCTTAAACCCATCCCTTTTACATGCCCTGCCATGGGCAGGGATTTCTCCCACTATTCCATGTTCCTCCAAGTCCCCTCCAACCTGACCATCAAACGCTTCCTTTGTTCCCTCACCATATGGCAAAGATGTTCTGTTCTCTGAACTCCCCTGTATTGGATCCAGTTTGGATTCCAAGTCCCAGGAAATGATTTCTGAGTGCTTTGCACTTGCACTGCAAGTAAGACCATGGTTTCTACTATCCCAGAATGTGCCTCTAGCCTGGGAAAATAGATTTAAGTCCTACATTTTGATACATTGTGGTCCTCAGTTTGGGCAAAATCCTCTTTACCTCTATTCATTTCTGATTACAGACCTACAACTCACAAGATTCAGAATTCAAAACCTGCAGCGACTCATGCTGATACATGAGAAACTAAACATTATTTTTGAAAGGGAATAATGAAGAAGTTTGATTGCTGTGGTTTTGGGTTTTTGCCTCAATGAAAAAATTTCTATTTTAGAAGGATTAAGTTAAAAGTGAGAGACTAGTATTAATTTCCTTTACCTCAATAAGCATATAATGAGATTACTTTTATTGCCACAAGCTAAGGAATTACGTGTGTCTTTTGCATATGTTCCTTGAGTTTCTATTTGGAAAGCAAATAGGAAGTAAAATCCAGATATTTTCCAACTCCACAAATTTATCTTTTTTACTACAGGGTAAAGAAAACCTTCTTTAAATATCTAAATGTCAAGAGCTATTCAATTAATACCGGCTTACCCTGAGGAAGGAGAGATTCCACCAAACTGACAGTGAAAACTAATCCATGTATTTGTATTTAAAAAGAACTTGAAGAAGGGTTTAGAATAAACTTATTTGAGATGACAGATGAGTTTTGTGAACTCATAAAAAACTTTAAAAATGTGGGGTTTCTGTACGTCTAGAAATGGAAGATGGGGAACATGGGTGTGTAAGACAGTCTTGGTTTTGTATTGGCTGAAGTATAACATAATTAATTGCCTTTAAAGCCCCTCCTGTAAGTTTCCTACATTGATGAGAATGTATTTTTAATGCACTTGAAATCTTACACTTTCACATTTTCCCCTACATATTTGGTACAAAGTACCTGAAAAACCTGCACAAATTATATTCCATAAATGCAGCACTGATTAGAATGTAGCATGATAATTAATACCATTAATTAGTTTTTTATTTGTTCTCTAACCCCTTGCCAAGGAACAAGTAATCCTCCTAATCCTCCTCCAACAGCCATGTCCTACCAATTCATCTTCTATGAAGTATGCAGTGCTGCATTTTATTTCAGTATTCAAAGCAAAATTAACTTAAAAATCATCCAGAAGAGATTTTTCTAGCCTGGAAACTCTGCCCAATACCTTTTGTTACTTTGGCCATGCATAATTCTCAAAGCTCAGGAGATTAATGATGTGTACATTGCTCAAGTCTTGAAGTAACAAAACTTAATGTCCCTGTCTTCTCCCATGTCCTTTCAAAAAATAACACATGAAATAATTGACAAATTGAGATGTGCTAATTCTTTCTCTTACCAGCTGGTTTTGCCATGTAAGAGTGTCTTGGTTTGGAAAGACAGGGGTGTCTGCTAGGAACCAAAAAAAAATGGAAACTTCCCTTGGATTTTGTTATAATCCCAAAATTGAAGGGGAGGTCTCAGGCAACGATATGAGGGTAGGAATAACAGTTCTTTACTAGTTAGTCTAACAAGGTAAATTAACAATAATAACTATAATATTGACAACAAACAGAACTAGAGAAGAAAAGAAAAAAACAACAACCCAGTTACAGTTTTCTCTGGCACCCCCCACCCCCCTCACCCTACACCCCTTGTAATGGTCACCTTGTACCGTTACAAGCTACCAGAGTCAGCAGCAGTCCTGGGAGGATGAGATGTAACTGAGGGTTTACAGTGGTTGGAGCTGTTGGAAAGTGTCTCGGCTGGGCAGGGGCTGCAGAAAATACAGCGTGGGGAGACCTCTAACAAAACTGAAGAAGCCGTGGGTGCAGGGCAGGGAGAAGGAGCTCCTCACAGGACAGGGAGGGAATGGGTTCCCAAAATCCCAGGGGACACACGAAGAGACGGTGGTCCGACCGAGTTCCAGGTGAAGGATGGTGAGAGCTCTTTGCCGCGCCGAGATGAGCAGCTCCTGGCCGTTTTTCCGAGCGCAGAAAAAACTGCCCAGAGCAAATTGCAGTCGGTGTCTCCCTGTCTCTGCCTTAGCTGCTTTTTTTGTTTGGTCCTAAGCACCCATGAATACCGAAAAGCACCCAGCCATTAGCTTCTTAGCAACTTCTGGGAAAAATTTCTATAAGAAAATAACCCAACCCCCAACAAAGAGCATCCTCTCACCGCTGTTATCTTACTGAAGTGAGACAAGGGTTTTGTGAAACCATCACAGCTTGTGCAAAAGGTTCCTGCCTTGTCCAAAATCTTGAAGCATTCCCAGAAAAAGTTGTGTTTTGCACTAAGTGGTTCCAGAACAGGCAGGATTAAGGACATGATTCTTTGACACTGCATCTGTTCAACTCCCCATTGCTCCTTGCTTGCAGAGCACTCTATAAGTACTGAGTGCAAGTGAAAATTAGTGGTACTTGAAATCTCCTGTAATGAGCCCAAACCTGTGAAGCTCTGGCTTAGTGTGATCACTGGTTAGGAGATATAAACCCCCAAGGACTGAGGGGTGAAATGGGCTTTGGGTGGTCCTTGGTCAGGGCTGTAGGGCTGAATCCCAAAGAAAGAGCTTTTGGGGGTCCACTGGGACACCTCCACACTGTACAATGCCAGGAGAGATTGAGTAGAGAACAGGGAATCAGGGTAGACCCCAGTTCAGTTCAGAAAGACAAAAAAAGTATTTTTTAAATTCCTAAACTGACCTTTATAAGGGTATTTGGGAACAGAAGCCTCTCTTCCTAAGTCCAAGCTGTTTTTCTCTCAGTGAATACTTGTAATTGAGAAAGTATCCAAGCCTCTCCTCAGACTCAGAGCAGGTAACACCTCAGTTTCCTAAAGGAAGGAAAGGTAGAAATTCCTTTAAAGTCAGAAACTCTGTTATTATTTTTCTTAAACTCAATAAGGAACTATGTGGAAAGGTTTCTTGAAGCAAATTGAAAGAAGGCTCCTCCCAGGGCCTCAGCAGTTCAATAGCCTAATCTTTGACCTTTTATTTCATGAAAAGCCTCTGTGTACATTTTTAGGAGCAAATGAATCTCAAATTCACTGTGCTTATTCTCTTTTTTTTAATCAGAAAACTATTCCTGTGCTTTAACATAGGTAGCAATTTGCTTCTTGAGGAAAAAGCAAAGCAGATAACAAAACAACCACATATTTGAAATTATTTGTTTGGGGAATAACACATCATCTGTGCTCAGCAGCACATTTCTGCACTCTTGACAAGTATGTGTGAAGTCCTTTAATCAGTGCATTTCACACATGCTTTTGTTCAGCTCTACTTTAGATGGTTAAATAGGTAGTTTGGAATTTGGGTTGGTTGTTTTTTCTGTTTAGTGCCTATTTTGTCATAATCACTAGTGCTGGAATCAACTAGAAAAGGAAAATAAAAAAAAATTGCAGTATACTGAAAGCTTTTGCTGTTGGAAGTCTCCATTTTTTTTTACATATAATTGTGTCTTTTGTTCTGAGCTCTATACAACTCTAGGTGATAAAAAAGAATGAATAATATAAGGAGGATGGTCTTGTGGGGTTTTTTGAGTACGAGGTTGCTGTTTCTGGCTAACTCCAGGACATACACAGTTAGGTGAATTAGTAGATGCTGCCCTTTTCCATTGTAACTTTCAAGAAAATAATAGAGAATCACAGCAGAGGCAAGCCACAGGGGTTGGTCAGATAAGGGCAATCCTCAGAACTAAAAGAGGAGCTGATGCTTGGAACTGTCTGTGATCCACTAAAGCAGAGACCATTGCACTCATAAACATATAAAGCAGGATTAAAAGATGAACTCATAATAATAATTACTAATGTAACATCAGGACACAAATACAGCATTACTGGGGGATAATATCTAGGGTTTTTTTTTTACTTAATGGCTCAGTAAATATATTATTGCCATCTCCAGGAAATGGCCTTGAGTCTTGTCTCAACTATCACTGTGCACCACTGCAGTCCTGGCCTCTTGGGTTTGTTATTGGCTTGTTGTATGAGATCTTTTTGTCACGTCTCTTGGTACAACCTGCACTTCACTGGGGACAACAGCAAACACCTTAAAAATACAGGCATGAAGTCAAAACAGAAGCCCAGAATGACAATCAAGTAAATTATGAGATTGCATTGAAAAAATTACGCAGAACAAGAGGAAGTGGCTTCAAGTTGCACCAGGGAAGGTTTAAATTTCATATCAGGAAAAAAATTCTTCACAGGAAGGGTTGTCAAGAATTGACACAGGCTGTTCAGGGTGGTGGTGGAGTTACCATCCCTGGAAATGTTAAAAAACATATGGATGTGACACTTGGGGCCATAGGGTAGTGGTGAACATGGTGGCAGTGCTGTTTGATGGCTGGACTTGATGATTAAAGTTCCTTTCCAGCCTTAACGATTTTGTGGTTCTACCCTATGTTTGTAAAAGCAACCTTGAGAACTGCCAAAAAGCTGCTTTTTAAGCATGCCAAGAAGGTCGTAGAAGCAGCTAAGAGAAAGCAAAGCAGCCCCTTAGTGCAGCTGCCCTGGACTGGGAAACTCATTCCCAGGATTGGGCACTTTCAGATCTGAGAAAGAGCAGCCAAGCCTTGAGAACTATCTAAAATTGAATCATCTTTTAAAGGAGAAAATCTCAAACTGGGAAGGAAGGGAGGGAGAGGGAGGAAAGAAGATATTCCCTTCAATTTTGGCTTCCTTCCTCACTAAGCTCCTGAGCCTGATGTGTCTGACCTCAGCACCTGAAGCCATCGAGGAGGCAGCAGTGCTCCATGGAAAACCAGGGCCAGCTGGTTCCAGGAATTCTTTGAGGGGCTTTCTTCCTCCTTGCCCCTTCCCAGAAATCCTGTGACGAGAAAGCTTTGTCTGTCCTGTGAAGATTTTCCAGCCTTCCTGTCGTGATCATCGAGGACAGCCTTTAGCTGCCCATCCCCTCCCACATCACAGCACTCAAATTCCTGGCTCTGCAGTGTCCCTGGGAATATCTGTGATATCCTTTACCCTGCCTGATACCATGTGCTCCCCCTTCCAATCCAAAATGTTTGTAGTTGTAGAAAGAAAAGGCTTGGAATCCCGAATCTGAATTTATACTAATGAAAAAGCCAGGATTTAATGCCTGAATAACTTCAATAAACTTTGGATTTGACTATTCACTCAATGAAAATGTTATACAGAGAGAGGTGTTTAAGAATTTAGGGCCTCTTGCAATGAGCCTCAAAAGTTCCCTTCTAAAAATTCCTGAGATTAAATCTCTTTCCTGTCTTTACTTTCATATTAGAAAGAAGGCATCAAGTGCACGTTTTAAAAAACAGAATGCTGTAAAATAAACAAAATGGTGTGTCTGTAATAGAACATTTTCTCCAAAATCTAACACTCTATTACACAAGACAAAAAGTGATAGATAGATAGATAGATAGATAGATAGATAGATAGATAGATAGATAGATAGATAGATAGATGTCTCAGAATAAGGGTTCATTTAAGTTTCCAGAAGATGCTGCTGTAATATAGGCGAGAAAAAGAAAATGAGTAGCTAAAATGCAAAACCTAAGCCTTTGATTAAACATTTTAATGATAATTTTTTCTGAAAAAAGGTCTAGTGAAAAACAGTGAAATTTTTCAGTGACTTGCCTTGAAATGTAATGAATCACTGAAAAGAGAAAAAAATGGAAATATGAGTACAAAATAATTAATTAGTACTGGGTATTTTGTAGAGAGTTGTTCAGATGGAAGCAATAATTAAAAGTGGATGCATATGAAAATTTTTGTATTTATTATAAAGGAAGGGAGATGGGGGTAGCAATGTTATCCAAAGCTTAAAGCAATTAAAATAAGGATCAAAACCACATAAAGATGGAAAAGAAAGAATCAAAATATGAAATAGAAATCACACTCTGCTGCTGATTAGGAAAACCAAGTTCACAAATTAAGCATTATGACTTACAGGATCAAGAGGTTGAAAAATTGACTTGTGATTGATGCAGCCCTTATTTAAGACAAATATTGTTCCATGTTAGAAAAAGCTTCAATTTCCTAAATAGAAGATTTTAAGAATCTGTAAATAACATTAAACTTTATCTGTTCATCCTGGAGAGGAGAAGCTTCAGGGCTGTCGTGGTTTGAATGACAGGAGTCTGCTAAAGAAGGCAGGAGCCTCCCTTGGAATGGAGAATAAACTAGCTCCCTCTGAATTATTACAACTTTGAAATTAAGGGGCTCTCAGGCAAAGATATGGGAACAGGAATAACAGCTCTTTATTAGGGGAACTAAAATAAACAATAAAACAAAAATCAAAACACATGCAGTATAACAAAAGAGAAAACTAACAAAAAATAAACAAACAAACCCACTGACAGAGTCAGGATACAACCTGACACCCTGTGGGTCAGGGTGTTGGTGGCAGTCCCATTAAATGGTGGCTGTAGTCCTAGTGGAAAATGTGGCTCTGGTGAAGTGATGCTCCTGGAGAAAGAGTGGAGTTCTTTCACTGAAGGTCCAGTGGTGATAGATGGGCCTGATGTTCCTCTGAGAATCCAGTGGAAAAGGCAGCTTGGTGTTCCAACTCCTAGATTTTTATCTAGATAGGAACACTTGGCTCCTTCCCCTGGTTGGAGCATTTCCCAGTGGGATGATGGAATTCTATCAGTGAAAGTCAATGGCCCATTAGCAGAAGATCTCTCCCTGGAGAGAGGCTGGGTTGTGGAAGAGATAAGAAAACTGCCCCAGCAGGTTTTTTGACAGTTGGCCATTGACAGAAGATTACTCCACCACCCCACCCCACCCCACGCCAGTTTTAACAGATGGTGATTGAATACACAGTTTTGGATACATTTTGCACTGCAACCCCTTAAAAGGGTGACCTCATTGTGGCCTGCAGGATGTGAAGGAGCTGACAGGAGACATGGAGAGAGACTGTTTAAAAGGGCCTGAGTGACAGGACAAGATAGAACAGCTACTCACTGCCAGAGGGCAGGGTTAAATGGGATATTGGGAAGGAATTGTTTGTGCCTGTTGTCCCTTGTCCTGTCACTGGAGAATTTCAGCTTCATGGAAAGAAATTGGTTTGAGCTCAGAACTAGGAACCTCTTTATAAAAACAAGTTAAACTTCTCACAAAAATACCCAATGGGGTTTTATTATCAAAAAAGATTAAACACAACTTGGCTGAGATCTGAATCCATGGAACCATCTTTCGAGGGGGTAGAGAGGAATAGTTAAAACAGTAATGAGGAACATTATGAGTTTATTCATCTGTTTCAATTTCTTAATTAGATGTCATAGTTTATTGCAGTAGGTTGAGGATGTTCTGTGTTCTCCACACTAAAACTTCTGATGAAACAATCATTTTAATTATATTTTTCTGCATTGCTGCACTGATTTCTGCACAAAGTTATTGGACATAAAGCCAATTTTAAAAATAGAGATGACTCAATTTATGGATGTGTATGTGTAGAGTTGATTGATTTCCAAAATAACTACAGTTACAGAGAGATGTCCCGACAAATACTCCAAAGTCTCAGTGTGTCTATAATGTAGCCAAAACTTCTGCCCTCTCCCCATGAAACTGGAATTGGCACAGACTCTTCCTCTATATCTAAATCATTTCACCTTGTGGGAAGAAAGAAAGCTTTGTTTGTCATGGTCAACAGTATCTATGAGCTTCTTGATTTCTCTCACTATAACTAATTCATAAAATAAACTATAATTTAAAATAAGAGGGGGTGAATTCTTTGCCCTCTGCTACTAGTGAACATTGTAGAGGTGTCCTTTTCTTTTCAGCCTCTTCCCATGACCTGTCATCTTTTCCTGATGTGTAGTTGTCAGGAATGTAATACCTAAGTAGATGGAGCTCCTGCAAACTTTGAAAATCACTCTACACATATGCTACGTGACAGTTTCAACTGAGTGAAAATAAAGCAGCATCACACCATCTGATTCTGCTTAATGTGTCAGTCCTGCCTTTATAGGGAATTAACAGGAATCAGACCCCGGCAATCCAAATTGGAGAAAGGGTAATGGGGATTTAATTCCAGACATTCCAGAGAAGGCTATTTCATTTCTCTTTTACACAAAATAGATGTTTCCTTGACCTGAACCCAGAATTCAAAGCAGAGCCAGGAGCTGCAAATCTAGTGCAAAGGAGGGGTTTAGTACATACCCAAAATGCACATTAAAAACCAATCCTGATGTCATTGGAGACCAAAGGAAATGTGTCAGAGTCAATATATTCAGCTTTGATTTTCTTTGATTAGTGAAATAATTGCAGATTTAGAAGAGAGAAAACATGGAATAGGCTTTTATTTTTTTGTAATGGAGCCATTTTATCTTGGAAAAATGAGTGTGTTTTCAGGGAGAGATGATAGCAAATTGAGAGGATGGTCTTGATTTTACAGTGCTGAAACAAAGAAAATCAAAGATACAACTTTAATCAATCCTGAAAAATCGAACTAACAAAACTTGTATGGCAACAAAATAGGATCGAAGTTGAAAAAATGTTTAGGACTTGAAAAATTATGCATAAAAAGATATTTAGAAAACGAATTTTATTACATGTAGAATACTGCAATTGAAGATTTCTGAAAAACAAAATCTGAATTTTTTCAAAATTAATTGGGTAGTCTGAATTGATTCAGTACCATTGTAAATCTCATTACATAAAATAACAGAGTTTTGTAAATATTTCAGCTTTTTCATGTACACATTTAAAGGACAATTTTTTTTGTACATATAAAGTTTTTTAGACGTATAAATTTTTTTTTCAAAATGAATTTTTTATGCATATAAAATGTCAAAATTTAAATAGTGCCATATATCATCTGCCATCAGTCTAATAAAATCTAGCTTTTTATACTGATGAACAATCTAAAAGAAAAATGAGCCAAACAGACCTTTTCTTATTACCAAATCAATGAAAAGAAATAAAGGAAACTACATTTTTGAATATTACTTTTGTATTTGCTAAATCAGTTCTAGTTCCTAAAAACTTTTGGTTTTCATGAAATTTCAATTTAAAACGAAATGTTTTGTGTTCTTTTCCCAAAACGCTTTGGTTGTTAGAATATATATTACCACCAGGAATGAATTATTCCAAACATATCCTGTTGCTGCCTGTATATTCATTTAAGTCAGCAAATATCACTGTCAGATTGTTCCAGTCAACAAATTAGGTGGGTTACACTTATTTTTCTACACAATAAATAAATAAATAAATAAATTTGTCATTTGATTTAGCCTTGGGTGATGAAAAAAACTGAAGTAAATAAATAGGTATTGAGTCAGGGTTCATTTCAGTACTTCAGATTTATCCAATTACCCTCCTGTAGTGCAGTTTATGATTGAAGTGTTTTATTTTGATTATTTTAAAATAAAAATAGTGAAACTCATTAAACTATAGGAACCCCAAACTGTGCCTGTGAAGCTAAGCAACTTCAGAAACAGAGCATGTGTGGCATGGAACAGAGAATATTTTTGATATTTGATATTGTAAGGCTTTACAAGTCTTAAAACACCTAATCAATTTGCTGATTCTGAAAAAGATGTTTTGGGGGGAGATTCTCAAAGCCAGTGAAATTCAAACTCTTCTCAGCACCAATTGAGTTTAAGTTCCATCTTCTACTTGTTCCTTGTGAAGATTCATGTCCTATTTTTCACTCAAAAGACCTGTGTTCTTTCAATGTAGATATTTCATGTACCTCAATTACTATGTGATCTCTCAGGCTAAGATCAATTGAAAATTTAACATAGAAAAATTGGAAAATTATTGCATTGAAAATTGTCATGGAACAAAAAAAAGGAAGCAAAAATTTGGGGCTGAGCCTTCAATCCATGTGATGCCTAAGGAAAATGCCCCATTGGTCTGCATATCCACAGCTTTCAATATTAACATAATCATATTACCCTATTCAGAGTGAGAAAAATGAACTGCAACTTCTTCTGCAAAAATAATCTTCTTAAAGAAATCTGCTTTTTGTTTATTTAGTTACTTATTCAATGATTATGATGATTGATTTGGAAATTTATTTTCCCAATTAGCACTCATTCCTCTTTAGAAAGAGAGATGAAACCCATTCTAGTAGGCAATTAGGACTCCAGTCTGCTTTGTGGAGAAAATGTTCCTCTTTTCCAATATTTCTCAAATGTTCCTCTTTTCTTGTAATTTAACTAGTGGCTTTGAAAGAGGGTCTTTTTATTATGTTAACAATAGCACATTTTCATTTTACACATATATATATATTTATGCAGTTATGTTGCTGAATTCTTGTATTCTATAAGATCTTGTGATGAGGACTATTGTCTCTTTCTGCTACACTTCACAGTTTCTTTTTTTAAAAAGCAATTATTTTTCTTTCTCCTCATCTCATTGAAAATCTCCTCTGACAAACTTGCAGTCAATTATTTTTTTGTCCAGATCTTAACTGCTAAACACTCTGTGAAAAGAGCATGGCAGAGAGATTCTTCAAAATGCCAAACAGGTAGTTTGTGAAAATTAATACATTTTCTACATTTGTGATATTTTCCTGTCATGCAAACCCACAGGAATGCTTGTTGTCCAAAAGGAACTTAGCTTGAGGAGTAAAGGAATAAATTGTTAACCAATGTATATCAATTAGGGTTTTATTAATAAGCTAAACCAAATCAAAAGCAGTGTCTCAAATATTGTGTGGCTCTACATATGGAACACATGATATACAGGATATATGGAAGACTTTTTGTAGAGTTTCTGCCAGAAATATTAAAATCAATGGATTCACAGGGATATTTTCCAACCTGTTATAGCCAATATGTGGCTCTAGTCAGTGTCACCAGGTTTTACTTACATACATATTTATCTGGAAAGCTAATCTGCTCTGATTTAACATTTTAAGCAGTTTAAAATATTGCCTCCTAAAGCTTTTAACATTTCTGTGAACAAAAGCATTAACTTTTCCTCTAAAGCTGTAATGATTTATCATGTAAGTCTGCTTGTAACTCTATTATCCCCTTGATATATGAAGGTGGTGCACCTTAAAATCCCATTAATGCCCTGTGCCATTGATAAAATAGAGTCTTTGAGCTTACAAATCACTGCAAGGTAAACCAATCCTGCTCCACTGTCTCACTCTGGGAAATCTTACTGTGTTCTGCTCCACCAAAAGTGCTGAGCAAACAAGAAGCAATCCAAGGTTTTGCACTGAAACCCCATGAAATCTAAGAAAGGGCAGAAATCCCCCATGACTGTGTACATTTGTTACCAGGGTTTTCCTCTTGGAATCTAATCTTGCAACACAAACTCTGCTATGCAATACTGACTGAGATGAATTTACTATTACTAATAGAAAATAGAATATTACTGTTCTATTACTATTAGTATAGTAATAGCAATATTACTATTCTATTAATTAACAATTGCTTTGATCCAATTCTGCCAAAGATAAAGTAACTGCAGGGCTATTTCCAGATATGCACAGACAACTCTGACTCAGCAATAATTTTCTGCTCTTGGATATCTGTGACGAAAAGTCCTGTGAAAGGAGTTTTGAAATAGTGCTGAACTTTCCTGAATAAATGAGCAAACACAAGGCAGTGGATGTATGAAGCATTTAAGCAAAGAAAAACAAACAAACAAACATAATGGGGGTAGGGTTGAAGCAACCTGGGCAAATAGAAAGTGGTGTTTTTTTAATCATTGCTACCAATTTATGATTGATTTTCAATCATTCAGCAAAAAAAGAAGTTGCCTCTATTTTCTTATTAGCATCCCACAGGTACAGTTTCATCCTCCCCCATCTCCAGAGCTTTCCCTGGTAGAATAACCCTGGCTGCCTCAGGCAATTCTGAGGCACACAACCCAGCCCAGGAGCAGCTCCATGGCTGTGGTGGGCTTGACCCTTGCTGGACACCAGCTGATACCCTATCACTTACCTCTTCACCGAACATGGGGAGTGGGAATAAAACTTGGAAAAAGCCCTCCTGGGTCAAGACAAAGACAGTTGAATAAAGCAAAGTGTGAGAGTTGACAAAGAGTGATGGCTGTTGCCATGACAGCAGCCATCCTTCTCTCTCGGTGCTTCAGTGCAACCTATCTTGAGCTTCTGACAAGATTCCTGCTTGAGTATCTCCTCTCCCACTGCTGGAAGCTCCTGTCCTCCTGAACTCCGTCTCCAGGCACAAAAGGCTGTGCGACCTTGGAAGTGAGCCCCAGAGTTTAGAAGGCATTTATTATCTCTGTCTTCTGGCACTAAATCACCCTCCCTGTTCCCAGCAAGCCATTATTTCCCTTGTTCATTCTTCTAGTGATGATGGAGCAGTAACAGCTCTTCTTGACCTTGAAACCCTTATGAATTTCAGCTCCAGCTGATCTCTTGCTTTTCTAACATTATCCCTATATATCCATGTATTTCTCACTCTCTGTCATCTGTCCTCACATCATCTCTTGTACATCTGCCTTGCATCAAAACTCAGCCTGCACTACTTGCTCCCCCAAGCCAGACTTAGGACACACACTTGATTGGGATGCAGCAAAAATCCTGGGTTTTGAGTCTATTTGCTAAACAATTTTCTAAAGCATCTAAAATTACAAACTGTTTTTCATTAGAGGAATATATTCTTCAACCTCTTTCTTGCTGTACAAAAAAAATTCACTTCCAAACCTCATTAAGGACCAAAACCCACAAGTTAAATTTCAGTCCACAGTAGAACTTTTCTATTCTAATGAATACTTTTGAATTAATTTTGCAGTAGATATTTCCAAATGTCACTGTAGTTAACAGCTGAAACCTTGACAATCCATGAGGTAGAAGGAGCAACTCTAACAATGAGATGCAGAGAAGGGGCTGAGGTCTTGTAATCCCCTTGTTCCTTAAACATCACTAAAATGAACCAAACCAAGAAGATGCCTTGATTTGGTTTACAATTAGATGATTTATATTTATAATGGTGCTTCACTTCAGCATTTTTCATTGAATTTGGAACTTCATTTGGAGACCTTTCAAGCCTTTCCTTCAGTTATCCATCAAGCTGTACTACATTGAGCTGTCAGACAAAGCATGTAATGCCTAAACTTTTCAAAAAACAGATGTTAATGGCTCTTGACAGGGAAATATTTTCTTATTACAAAATTATGAGATGCCTTTAGGGCTGCTAGTGAGATATAAACAGCATTCATCAAACTTAATTCCTTTCTCATCTGATGCAGGAGCTGTGCAGGTTGCTCCCTTTCTCGCCTTAGAACAGCTGTATGTTAATGCAGGCTGCTGGTAATGATATGAAATAGGGGGGGAAAAAAGAATTTTAATAATGAAAATAATGATTTTGGTTGGAGGGAGGGTGTGGTAATTTTTGGTTGGAATTTTTTTGTGGCAAGTGGGTTTTTACCACTAGAATAGCTCACCGAATGAAATTTAAGTGTAGTGGAGCTTTTAAATGAAGAATGGATTTTTTTCCCTACAGACTTGCTCTTACTTTACCATAGTTATAATTCCTAATATTATTGCCTTGCATAGCTGAAAAAAATGCAAATCCCTTTACTCTAAAAATCACTGGGAAGAGTTCTTAGAGCTACTTGTTATGGAGGAAGTCAGACGAGAATGTCAGAGGCTGAGTCAGTTCAAAAGTGAGAAAACAGGATTTTGTACCTACACAGGAATTTCCCTAAATAAATACTGATTCTCTCTTTAAAGGGAAAAAAAGTAGGGTTTTACAAACAAAGAACAAAGCATAAATTATCTTCTACTTTTACTATCAGAACTACTACATTCCTGGGAACAGCTTAGTGAAATTTATTAGTTTGTGATTTAAAGGAAATCAAGTTAGATCTTTTTTCTTAAATGATTGCTACCAATTTACTGAAGGAAAACAAAAAAACAACACTGTAAATGGTTCTAAGAACAAGCACTATATTGACTTCTGTACAACCTTTATAGCATTCATTTTACATGCATCACACCTGTGTGCCCTCCCTACTCTTCTGTGATTGGTCCATACCCCTCAGCATTCCATGCCTCTTTACCTTCAACACTGCTCACCTGCCTTACACAGCTGTAGCCCATTAGGGATGAGGCTTGGCCACAGCCCCATTCCCAATCACCACAAACTGCGTGGCCTACAATGTATGACTGACTGTGACTGAGCAAATTCTGTGTCTCAGTTTTGCCAGGTGAACAGACTAGATGGGGTAATCCATTTCTAGCACACTCCTACTGAAACACTGAAGCTTCCTGGGATGGTTTGAGAATTGCTTTGTTTATTATGTGCAAGGCAGGAGTGATGTATAAACTTATTTAAGATCCAGGTTAAGGTGTAGAGCGCTCTGGGATAGTGGAAGTTGCCCCTACTCAGGGCAAGGGGTGGCACTGAATGGGCTTTGATGTCCTTTCCAAAACAAACCATTTCATGAAGATTTTATGAACCTGAAACAGCAAGTTTCTTAAATGTTGCAATCACCTTTTTCTGATGCAGTATAAAATAAGTTCTGAACAGAATAAATGTATTTTAACAAAAGCTTTCATTTTTTCCAATCAAGATAGGTTGTGCTAATTAGCTGCCATAATGAACAGAGGCAAGCACAGAGTCACAGCATCCCTAAGGAAAATGTAAGAACACCACTCCATTCCTATCTATCTTTCTATAAGATAAATGAGTGACATATTTTTTGAGGTGGCCATTGTAATCCTAATAATAACGTAGTTTGTCTTCTTTAAAATATCTGTAGGTATTTTTGAACAGAAATGTCATATCAAAAAAGCTTTTTCAGTTTTTAATCCTCTCACAAGAAGTGCCCTTTGTTACAAGTCTACTTTTGGAATTTCAATTCTGACTAAGGAATTTCAATAGATTCTACCTCTGCTCCTTTTAACAGGCTCAATTCCCTTTCAAGCAGTTGTGGCAGGAAGGTATTTTCAAGATCTAAGCTGACAGAGAAAGTGGATTCTTCTTCATTGCCACTTCATTGTGCTTTAAGTTCTCTCTGCTAACGTGCAGAAAACATTTAATTACTGAAAGGATTCCCCCTGCATGACAGTGGGAAAAGGAGTTCTCAATTCCAGAGCAACAGGATCCAGATGTAATGATATGGATTCTGCCATTAATATCCAAATTCCTGCCCCAGCTTCTCTTCCAGGATATTTTACAGCATCAGTGGGTAGTCCACAAAGTTTCTATCAGTTTTATTTTCTGAGCACTGGACGATTCTTGGGTTTAGATCTCAGCTTAACATTACATAGTCTTTTGCAGTAACTTAACCATGGCAAAGTTGGCAGCAGAAACCCTGGGGCTCATAATCTCTATTTTATTTAGGAATCCAATTCTCATTATTTGAGAATTTAAAAAACCACCTAAATTTATTATAATAACCTTCTACGACTAGTTTCATTTTCTTTGAAATAATTTTTATTTGCCTTCCAACAGCACAAGCTGATATAAGAGCACAGTATTTCTCAAAGAGAACCAGGCTTTAGGGAACCTGCTATGGCACCTTCCTGGAAAATTTCCTATGAGTAATAAATGGATAGTGTTCATACAAGGCTTAAAATTGGTGGCACAAAGCTGAATATGAGGCAGGGTGTGAGTAGTGACAGGCCCACATCAGCAGTAGTAAGCAACTATAATCTGGAACGACATAAACAGAATTAATTGAAATTCCATTATCTGCATTAAAATGCGTCCTAGGAACAATGGAGAAAGATATGATATTTAAAAAGAAAAAAATTATCCACATGTGACTTTTAGAAAACAATGAGGCTGCATAAATAATGAGAAATGAGCAGCTAGATCATTATACAACTGTGCTTTACTGAGAGGCTTTTCCTGGTAGGATTTTGTCTTTGCTAACCAACCTTTCTCTTACAGGAAAAAATTTTGTCTCTTTGGATTTGATAGACACTGTCATCTTTAGTAAAAGAAAAGAAAATATCAGAGCTCTATTGAATATTACACAGTGTGAAAAAATCTCATGGATTTTCCTACATATTCATGGACAAAATTGTTCATCAGAATTTATGTAGTTAAATTCACAATACTTCCATATTGTGACAGTGGGAAAAAAAAAAAAAAAAAAACCCAAACCAGAAAAGTAGCAATGAAAGAAGATCATAAATCAGTCTTATTTTTCAATTAAAAAAAAATTCTCTTGCTGATCTGTTACATTCAAATTAAAAGTCATTTACATGGTTCAAAAAACAGCATCAATTTCCTGTTTTGCTTTGTTTTCCTGGAGTAGATGCCTTCTGGATTAGTAATTGAAATTAGTTCACCAAGAACTGAAATGAGTTCTAGAGACGGCACAAGGGTGCTGCTGGTATGTTTTACATGCACAGATCATATTAAGAGGTAAAGGGAACTCACTATGTGTGTGAAGCTGCGAATTTGCTGATTTGCTGCTGGCCCTTAACAAATTAAGGAGTATCCAAGCAGTTGTTTCAACTGAAGAAAAACCTAATTATAATGCAGATAAAAGAATTACACAGAAAGCCTTCCTGCAAACTGTGTCTTTTAGGGGTTACATTCACGTAATCAAAGAATCATGGAACAGCTTGGGTTGGAAGGAGTTTTAGGGCTTATGCAGTGCCACCCCTGCCATGGGCAGAGACATTTCCACTATCCCAGGTTGCTACAAGCCCTATCCAACCTGGCCTGTGACAATTCCAGGGATCCAGAGGCAGCCGCAGGTTCTCTGGGCACCCTGTGTCAGGGCCCCACCACCCTTAGAGGGAAAAATTTCCTATGTAGTATCTAACCTAACGTGAGAAAGAAATCTACCATGGATTTGGAAGACAGAATTAGATTGAGCACAGGGGGTTTGGGACAAGATGAAACTTGTAACTGCCTCTCGACTTCCCAACAGGACCTTGGGTGGAGTTGTGTGCCAGAACACAAAGAAACTCACGGATATGCATGGATCATACACCATTCCACAGTAAATAGCTTGAGCTCCACCCAGGCAAACTGGGCTCGGCACAGGCCCAAATAATTTCTAAGGATTTTGGAGTACTTTCTTTTGGGGTCTGCTCCATGGAGGAGGGTAAGGACCTTGGCTTTAAGCCATGGGAAGGCCCTTCTCAGTCAGGGTGAGCTAAGACCCACCCCTGAATACCTCATTTGATATATGAAAATTGTTGCTGGAAAGTTCTCAGTTCTCATTATTGTCATTGGTTATTTTCTGCCACAATATTTTCCATATTCCCAATCACTTTCCCTCATTGGATTGTCCCCTTGGATCCCTGCCTTAACCCCGTTCTTTCCTACGTGCATAAAAACCGCTGTTACCCCGGATCCCGCGTTTTTTCGGTCCGACCCTTGTACTGTGCTGTCTTGGTTGTTATTTTTTCCTTATTAAAGTTCTGTTTCCAGGTGACCAAATTAGCATGGTCTCTCTCATCAAAGTCGCTGAGGGTGGGTGTCCAAGGAAGCTACCAGTTAAATTATCTGGGCTAGAACCAAGGGACTTCATCTTTCTATTTGGCAAACACCATCTAAAGTTTTCCCAATGCCAATGACCAGTGAGAGAGACCCAAAGGCTAAAGGCAAATGGGAAAGGCAGATAACAGAAAGAGCAGACAACAGTATTTTGGGGGGGTCTTTCTGGCAACATATTCATAAGTGTTTGAGATATTTAGGAACATTTCTTTAGCAGTTTCACACACTTGGACTAAAAGCTACATCCAAATCTGCACTGGATGAGTAAATACATATTGTGTCTACTGTGGAGTCTGGATTCCTTTCATTGTACAAACAGGACACATAACTCCATCTACTTTCCACTGATTTCTAGATAAAAAGAATCAGTTTGGTCCAAAGAGAAAAGGTTTACTGACAGAAGTGTGGCTATCTGATATTTCTTGGAAAATGAGTCATCATAGCCATTTCCTAAATGACATTTGGGTGACTCAGCTATAACATGACTTGTTCATATGCTAGCTAAGAAAAGGAAAGCAAAATGCTATTCATAAAGCGATCCAAAATGCTTTGAAATTAATTTAATATTTCAATTTTGCAGGGGCTGAACCCCTTATCTCCAGGTGGAATATATATGTACACATATATATATACATATATATATATATTTATGACTGTGTGTACATGCTTGTGTTTGTATATACCAGGGACTTTCCATTATCCAAAGATGCACAAGTAATGTTTCATGTTCACAAGAATTCTACAAAATAAAATTATACTGCAGCAGCAGGAGGTCTTTTAAATACACATTCTAGAAGGCATGCAGTTAATTTTAGGCAGAAACATTAAACCTTCTTATGGAAACAGAATTAGTAATTAGTAGGAAACAGTGAAGACTGAGATTCATTGTATCTTTCTATTCAAAGTCCATTAACAGCTTAAGCTTATTTTCTAAATTCAAAGTAATGCAAATATTTCAGTAAGCGATTAAGTCTGAATGCATTGAAGTAGAATCACATCTGTTTTCTACAAATCTTATTGAATAGACTTTACCCAAAGGAAAAAAAAATATAGAAATAAAGAAAAACGGGAAGAAAACTTGCTGCATTCTGTTTTTTCCAATTAATGTAAATGCAGAAGGAAACAATTTGTGGTTTTGAACAGGAACCTAGGTGAGCAATCATTATGAAGGACTGAATGCCTTCCTGACTGCAAATGTGAGCAGCTTGTGCAGCAAGGACTGAACAAAACTTGTTTTAAACAAGGCCTCAGTTTTTATGCCACTGATTTGTATAACACAGGTACTGATTTGAAAACTAAACCTCAACTTCTGGTCTGTTATTCCTGAAGAACACTGACAGGAGGACAGGAATAGTTTTGGCAATGAGCATCAAGCAGGTTGTACAATAAATATTCCAGAAGCTCTACTAGTCATGTTAAGTCTGTCTTACAATCATTTAAAAAGTTACTATGGCTTCCCTTTTTGCAGCTCACATGAGTTAAAATCAGTTTTGTAGCTGTACATTTAAGAGAGAAACTTTAAAAATTCCAAGAATTTAAGTGCCTTTTCTCACCATTCATTTAATGCAACACCTGTTTCGTTTTTTGAGAAATTTTTAAAATATACTTAATGGAAAACATAGGGACACCTGCAACTGAATTTTTTTCAATTTTACTTAGAGACACAGAAAATAATGCTTTCCAGAGCAGGGTATGTAAACTTTTTAAACTGCAGTGATTTAGGAAATACACAAATGCAATTATTTTAGAAAATATTTGATATTTTAACTTTATAAAATATTTTATAATTTATTAAGGAAACAGTGCCTGAAAATGCTGGAAGAAACACTTTGTCATAAGAAGTGCTGCTTGAATTTATACTTCCCAGAGAGCTCTTGGGGAGTTCATAATTAAATCACAACTATTGAAATTACAGACAGCTTGTAGAATATAAATTTCTTCAAAATGACCACAAGAACTGTTTCTTTGTGAAGAACTGTAAGGGCTGTCACACTGAAAGTGAAACCTTAGGAAATAACCCATACCAAATCTTTTTCTATGAAACACAGATATTTCACTTACAGTCTAAAAGTAGGTGAGGGGCCTGGAAGAGCTCTGAAGCTGGAATGAGTTGTGAAGGAAGAACAAGGTGCAGAGTGTCAGCAGACACAGAAATGATGTCTGATTTTGGAGGTGGCAAAAAGCACAGTGTATAAAAGTGAACTTGGATTAAGGGATCAATGTGTGCGGCACAGAAGTGCAAAGTTGTTGGTTTTTTTTCTGGATACAACTAATATTTAATAAAAGAAGTCATCAGACAAACCAAACAATAAGAGGCTCATCAGCAAGTTCTACTTGCTGCCAGAAAGATGTAGAGAATTTCCGGTCCTTCTGTCTGACACATTTGTTTAAATACAAATATAATTGGTTCCATAGCCAGATGGAATCCTGCTGTCCAAATCTGTGGAATTGCTGTCCCATATAGCCCTTGCCTCTTTTAATCAGCGTAACAGAAACTATTTTTTTTTTTTTTAATTTTTTATTTTTTTTTTTTTTTTTATTCTGTTTTCTTCAGTGATGAAAGATTAATTAGGAAAGGCACAGGAAAGAAGAGAGCCAGCCTTTCCTGCACCACCATTGCCTTAAACCCTGCTTTGAAATGGAAGAAGTGAACCCTGAGAGTTTTTTGTCCTGGTTCAAAAGGTATTTGTAGAAGCATGACTCACTTCTCTGGCCCCTGGCTGTCACTAATCCCTTTCATGAGGATGACCAGGAAGGTTGACAGCTAGTCGATTATTTACTTAGTCCTTAACTTGTTGTGCTCTGAGGAATTTAGCACATCAGTCAGTGAAAGATGATGTGCTCCCAGCCTCCATTTACCCAGCTCGACAGACTCAGAACCTTTAGTCCATGCAGGGCTGCTCTGAAAGCCCTGAGCCCTGATCACAGATTCAGTGATCAGAACACCACCTGTTCCTAGGGGGAAATAATTGGATTATGAGACTGAACACATTTTAAATGTAAATCCAGAAAGTTTATAACTAGTATTGTGTGCTTTTATTTTTCATTTTCCCTTAAATCATGTCTTTCCTTCCTTGTGAAAATGGATGAAAGCAATTAGCACAGGCCTGTAATCGCTAAACAGAAAATTAATATCAGATATGTCCAGGCTGACCCTCTTCTCCTTTCAGGGCTTCTGTTATTCATTTAGACTGGAGGAATGCTCTAAACAGTATTGTAAAAAAACACAGAGAGCTTAAAACATGCTTAACATCTGTATATACTCTAAATAAAAACCATTTTCTGTAAGTTTGCAACCACCCTTGGGAAAGCTGGGGGCCCACAGCATTTACCATACCTTGAGTGCTTGAGAGGCATCTGGATCTGGCACTGGGTGATGTGTTCAGTGATTCAGGGGTCACAATGGCAGTGCTGGATTGATGGCTGGACTGTATGAAGTGAAAAGTCTGTTCCTTGATGGTGGAGTATTCTAACTTCAGTTTTGTCTCAGAATTCTTTGAGTGCATGCCTAAAAAATTAAATTAACTGTATTTTTTTCAACAAAAGGTCCAGCAAAAAAGCTAATTACAAAAATTTAGAAAAATATAGTTATCTTAGTGCAATTTAAGAACTCCCTGGAAGTTTCTAAAGCTTTAGACTTCCTTCTTGTTTAAAACACTGAGCTGCTTCAGATGTGTTTGCATTGCTTTCTATATTTTAAATTAACTAATCCCATGTCTGCTTGTAAAGCTCTGCACATGGGGTTACACAGTTCCCTGGGCACTATAATTGTCAATAATTCAATATTATTAATCCGTGGAGCCTGGAGCCACACTGCACTACGGGAGTTCACACTCCTGGGGGTCAGGTAAGGACTAAAGTCAGGCCCCTGAGCTTTAGGAAAACAAACTTCAGCTCTTCAAAGAGATAATATATGTAATCCCCTGGGAGGCTGTCCTCAGGGTCAGGGAAGCAGAACAGAGCTGGCTGATCTTTATAAAAATCTTCCATGGAATGCCAGAGCCAGTGATGCCCAGAAGCAAGATATGGAGAAAAGAGAGCAGGAGCCCAGGATGGCTGAGAAGAGACCTGCTGGTGAGACTAAAGCAACAGGAGCAAACTGACAGGCAGTGAGAGCATGGACAGGTGGCCTGGGAAGAATCTAAGCATGAAATTTGGTGTTGGGGAGGGCTGAGGAAGGCAAAGCTGGAAATGAACCTGGCAAGGGACACGAAGAATAACAGGAAGGTCTTCTTCAGGTCTGGTAACCAGGAAAGGAAGGTCAAAGAAGGTGTCACCCCTTGATAAACAAGGCTGGGAAACTAGTAAAAATGGAAGAGGAGAAGGCTGAGGAGCTCAACAAATTTTTTGTTTCAGTCTTCAATGGCAACTTCTCTTTCCACACCTCTGGAAAGTGGCTGGACAGCAGGATGGGGGCTTGGGTAGCAAAGTCCCTCCCACTGTAAGTAAAGATCAGGTTCATGAGCACCTGAGGACCCTGAACATCTATAAATCTGTGGGACCTGATGAGATACATTCTAAAATCCTGAGGGAATTGTTCTTTACTATCTCTCCTCATCAGTACAAATTCAAACCACCTCCTACCCAATCAGAGAACAGGACAGGATTACGATTCAAGTGCTTAATTTCACTGGAAGTCTTTGGAGTTTTGAAAGAAGAAAATACCAATATTTTTCACTCATTTGGATTTGAGAAACAGGCTTTGATAACATTAATGTCTTTCTGCCTGTCAGGTTATGAAAAGTTAATCCTTTGGCAATGCACTGAGGTACAAGCACTCATCAATTAATTTCATCACCTCACTGACTGAGGTGTGTTTTGTTTGCTTGTATCACTGCAAAATAAGCAGCCAAGCAACCAAATAAATACCAGCTCAATGTGTGAGAGAGATGTGACTGAAAGGAAAAAATCAGTTAAAACTTCAAATAAATTTAATTTTATTCCTCTACTCAGTAATATAAATGGCTTTTCTGCTTGTAGTTTTCAATGAATTGATTATTACTTTTTTTAGGGAACAACAGATATGACAGTTTGGCACTGACCTCATGTCACTGTAAGTGCTGCTATACTAATTGACACTAATGTTCATAATTAAGAGGAATATATAATAATCAGTAAAATTTTGAAACCTAACAAAAAATAACAATGATACCAGCATCCATGAGAAGTGGTGATGGAAAGAAATGGCAAAATATGACCTAAATTGGATAAGTCACTCACTGATGTACATTGTACTTACATGATTTCTGAGCAACCTGGGCTGGTCGAAGGTGTTCCTGCCCATAGTGGGAGGGTGGAAGAGGATGATCCTTAAGGTTCCTTTAAACCCAACCTATTCTGGGATTCTGGGATTCTTTGCATTTCAGTTACTGTGATTATCAGAACTGCTGCACTCAAGCCATTACAACCAAATCTTAATGCATCATCTGCCTCAAAATAGAGACATTGTTACTGTCCCCACACCCAACTTAGAGCCTCTGCTACACAAAGAGGATGAAATGTGGAAGGATGGAGTGGGGTGAAGGAATTCCAGACAAATCATACAACGGATGGGTATAGTAATATGTATACATAAGGTTGATCCACAGGAGTGAGATGAATCTTCCCTTCTGGCCCTGAGGTCAGTGACTCCAATGGTGTTTCTAACCCAAGGTCTTTTGCACTGATTGTTTGAGCAGGTAAAGATCAGAAAGCATTTTGATCCAACTCATACCACCCCTGGAAGTGTTCAACAAATGTATGAATGGGGCACTTGAAGACCTAGCTTCGTGGTGATGCTGGCTAATGATTGATAATGATCATCCATCATGCTGGATGATCTCAGAGGTGCTTTCCACTCTTAATTCTGTGATTTCATGATTCCCTAGCAGATGACGCACAGAATGAGGAAGCACAGCAGCAACCTGAATGAATTTCCAACAACTTACCCTGATCTGACACATTCCAGAACACTGAGGTTCTTCTCTTTATGATGATCCCAGGAATTCTGGGGGATTCTTTTATTTTAGGCTGCTTTCTACATCCCTCAAAGCTGTCTAGTGTGAAACAGCTGGAAGTGGGATAAAGCATGAGCCGCAGGACTCTCAAGATGAATTCTGGTCCTGTCTGGGATACCTGGAATCACTGCAGATTTTCTCCAGACTTTAGGGCTCTGCAATGAGAAGCACTTGATCAGACATGAGAAATGCCTATTGTTTGTGCAGCAAGAGACTGAGACACAGGTAAGGTCTAACAACCAGGAGCATCTTCCTTCCATATCAGGAATGGGATGTGGATATTTTATGCAGATATTTTCTGATTCTACATGTTGTGTCTGTGGCCGTGTGTTCATGCATGTAGACATATGAGCATCAGATTACATCCAGAATTATTCTAGACTTTGGTTAATTGTGTAAACCTCATCTCTTCTCAGTTCCCATAGCAACAGGAAACTGCACTGAGATAGGAGTGATCTTCCCTTGATATGATTTTGATCAGCTCTTTCTGTTGCAAATTAATATCAAATTGGAAGTCAATAATAAATGAAAATACCATTCAAAGCAGCAGCCAGGGATGTGAACAGTGTTGAAGGGCAGGAAGAATTAAGCCATTCAGCTGTCAGCTTCTTCTGCTAGAACACAGACTGATACGGAGAGAAAACTACTGATTTTTAGGGAAACTCTGTGTAAAACAATTTTCAGGAGCATTTTATTGTAGAACCAGTCATTTAAACTGCATGCAGAATGATAAGCAATAGTCTTCTCTTTGCATCTTAAGGCCTTAATTCCTGGCTTTTAATCAGACATTGTTTAACTCATCTTTATCTAAAGGACCTGATGAATAGAGTTGACACGTGACACGTTGCTATAAATCCCCTACCACTGTCATCTCCTGGAGGCAAAGCCACACTTACAGACTCTATTCACAAAAAAGCCAACAACCTGCAAGAAAAAGTGAAAGGGCAGTTACGATGGAAACTATGGAGGACTTACATAAAAATATGTATTGTTCTTGATCATGAATCACAAAATCCCAGAATGGTTTGGGTTGGAAGGGACCGTGTAGATCATCTTGTTCCACCCCCTGCTGTGTGCAGGGACACCTTCCTTGGTTGCTCCAAGCCCCCAAGATGATGACACCATCTGCCTGTTTATATGTGGTTCAGAATATGTTAATTGTGTTAAAACTGTAAAACTACATGGAAGAAGTTAATTTCATTTAATCTGGGAAAAAAAGTGACTAAGACTTTGGAGCCAGCATGCCTAAATGCTGAAATAGAAATCAAGGAAATTTAACCTGGAAAGTCATATTTGTCATGAAAGATTACATGCAAATAGGCAAGGAATAAACAACTCCACAAACCCCATTATTACAAGGCCTCCCTAAACAAATATTCTTTTTCTTTTGGAAATTCTCACTACCCAGTAGACAAAAGCTTTTGCCCACATGCTGCTGTTCTGATTACGAAACTCCTGGTGCACCATGCACACACAGACATTAAATACAACTTATGCTTCCACACAGCTCTTTTTTTATCATGAATCCTCAGTGACTTCAACAGAAAAGCTCAAATGGAAATAAAAGCAGTGATCTCAATTTAGCCTTAAATTTCAGGGATATGTGTGGATGTATGTGTTACTTCTATAAATATCAATGAGCTCTCTGTGAAAACAAGAGTCAGAGAACTCCAACTTAGACTAACAGTCTTTCCTTTTGAATATATAATCATTAATTTTTCTTCCAGATGGACTTTAAACTCTAATTTTTAAAGTTCAGGTTTTCTGTTCATGAGCAGATCTGTTAAAATATATTCTCCAAAAAGCCAGCACTCTACCCTGATAAACGGGAAAAGACAGCACATACCTAAAGATCTATATGCTGATTCTTCTTGTGTCATCCAATAAAATAAGGCTAAAGTTGAGGAAATTAAAGAAGTAAATAATTCTGAGCTTACTTTTTTACAATGGAGGCAGCCTACTCATGGAAAAGTCCAGTGCATGGCATCCACTGTCCTTAGGCAGAGATTTGCAAGATGTCTCATATCAGATGTCACTTGCGAGCCACTTTTATTGGCTCCTTGCAATGTGTTTTGCCAAGAAATGTGAGACTCAAAGAGCTCTGTAAATTCATTGATTTCATAGAGCAATTAGTGTAAAAACTAGTAAGTGCTGAATGACTGCAAATGAGTTAGTTGCTACATAACATTTAATTTTCAATAGTGTGATCATTTATTTATGTTACATTGCAAACTTCACAAGGCAAATACAAATATTTAGACCATAATCCTGCAACTGCCATGAAAGAAAAGTTATTCCTCACTTTTCTACTGAGAGTTCCTGATTAACCAGTCAAGAGCTACACGGAAGAAGAATGGGTTACTACTCTGTAGTGGCTGGATTTAATGATTAGAGGGTTGGAGCAGAGGAAAAGCTGGGATAATTGGGAATTCAGCCTGGAGAAAAGAAGTTTTGGGATGACATAATCTTGACTCTGAAGGAGCTGACAGGAAACATGGAAAGAGACTGTTTACAAGGGATGGAGTCCCAGGGCAGGGGGGAATGGCTTCCCACTGCCAGAGGGCAGGGTTAGATGGGATATTGGGAAGGAATTGCTCTCTGTGAGGGTGGGGAGGATCTGGCACAGGGTGCCCAGAGAAGCTGTGGCTGCTTCTGGATCCCTGGAAGTATCCAAGGCCAGGCTGGATGGGGATGAGCAGCCTGGCTAGTGGAAGGTGTCCCTGCCCATGGCAGGGGATGGGACTGGACAGGCTTTAAAGTCCATCTCGGAATAAAGTAAAAAGCCCCAAGCCATTATGTTTAAATATTTGAACAGGTTGCAGAGAGTCTGGGAATCTTTGGTGTGTTTCAAGATCCACATGACCGCTCTGCAGTCTGTGAGGATTGTCATGAAAAGCTTTTTTTGAGAAATCTCTCTGACTTTTGTGTATTATCTTCACAGCTTGGAGCCCACTACCATTCCATTCCCTATTTCCCTCCCTTCCTTCTGTAGACCTTAATCCCGTAGAAATTATTTATCTTATGAAGTACCTTGCTCTTGGATTCTCAGCAGGAGAAGATCCCACAGAGTTGACCACAAACACACTTTACTGGACTGTTCTTATTGTCCCTCACATTTTCTCCTAATTTCCATTCAAAAGAATGAATGTATAATTGCACTGTTCTTTTAACCTGGAATAACTTTGGTATTTTAAAAAAATGTCCATTGAAGAAAATTCCTAGCTGATGTAACTTAGTTTATTAAAAATTAAGTTGAAGGAAATAGGTTTATCCTTACCAATAGGATTTTTCTTATCTTTTTAGGAGAAAACAAGTAGATGACTCTTTTAACTGAGAAAGTACCTTCAATTATTGGTTGAATATGAATTAGTTTTACCTAATAATTCATTCATTTGGGACACTATGCCAAATTAATTGTAAGGAAAGAATGAAGCATTAACATTTAAACACCTATTACACCATTTAAAAAATAGCTTAAGTGGCTGTGTTAAAATAACACAGCAACACTTAAATCAACAATTCCTGTCTTTTAAGTTCAGCTAGCTCCATCCATCCTACCAGCAAGACAATTAAGAACTGTACTTAATTACTAAGAGGTACTTTTGCCTTTTGACTACTAATAGTTTAGAATGAACAGCAAATACAACCAGAGAAATAGTTCAATATATTCTTCTAATAGAAAATGAGAGGGATATACTTGAAAAAAAATCCTAAAAAAAAAAAAAAAAACAACTTCCTAAAAAGCTAGCACAAAACATGTAGGTTTTGTTCCTATGGTTCTATAGTTTATTTATTTATTTATTTCTCTTACCAAGCTTCCCCTGGCGTTGGTTCAAGTACTCATATTATCTTAAGTCTATTAAAGTAAAACTGAAATTCCCTGTAATTTTTTCCCCTTTACATTCTTTTGAAGAACCCATTTCTCATCCTGCAGCTATTGAATTGAATGAAAAGACTACATTATGTACCAATCATGTTTTAACATCTAAAAGTGCAGTTTACATTTACTCCTACGCCTGAGAAGGTGGAGAAGAACAGTGCCTATGTGCTCAGATTTTAAAATCTGGGCTAAAAGATCTGGTTCTGCCTTATTGTTTGAGAAATAATTTCTGGCACTGTTTAAATGAACACTTTACATTAACTGGCTACACTGATGTGTTTCCCATTTAAAAAAAAAAAAACAAAAACAAAAACCAAAAACCACCACCACCAACAACAAAAAAAAGAAACCAAGAAAACCCAAGAAAAGAAGACATAAAGGTTGCCCAAGTTCATAAACAGTTTTAAATATTGCAGCCTCTGTAGTTTTCTGCAAGAGAACATGAGTAGTTCTTCCCACTTGTACCACTCTGACAAGAAAATCCAGGGTGTAAAACACTTGAGTAGTTGTATGAAAATTTCACTTACAATTTGTGCTCATGCTCTTCATTTTGAATAAAGAAAAGTGCCAGAAAGAAAGGGACAGTGACAGAATTGAATGAAGTGTCACCTACAGGCCACAGCACTATAAAATCTTTCAGAGACTGGAATTAGTAAATCTTAAATTTAGAATGCCATGTGATGTGGTAGAGATCCAGCTCTGGGAGCTGGGGTCAGCCCCAAGGGGTAAAACAGACAGCAGTTCCTGGAGAAACCTTAGAAGGCATGAGGTTATTGTGGGTTTATACAGCTGATGAAAACAAAGTCTCAGCAATAAAGTGAAGGCTTAATATTTCAGGCAACTATTTCTTCACCAATTGTATCAGGCAAATAGCTTAGTTCCCTGAGGACTGTGCCTTCCCTTCCTTCCTCTTTTCTTTTCTCCCAGAAACATACACCAGAAATCTTTTGCAGGGACCAAATTTTACTTTCTCCAGCTTCTCAAACTGGGCTTTTGATTTTGATTGAAGAACTTATCCAATTTTAGCTGTGCTGCCAGACACCCACCCATCTGCTCTTTCACTCCATCTCTCAGCTCTGGGAAGAAAGTAAGATGAAAAAAACCCCTGCGTCAAGATAAAGGGGGGGGGGTGGGGTGATCATTTACCAATTACCTTCATAGCCAAAAGGGAGTTATCTAGAGGAAACTAATACAACTGATTGACAATTAAAATAGGGTTGGGCAGTGAGAAGTAAATTAAAAACCACCTTCATTCCCAGCTCCTCTGCATCCTCCCAAACATCCCCCCCATACAGGGGGGATAGAGGATGGGGAGCTCTGGCTGGTCCATGATATTTTACCTCTGTCTCTCCTTCCTCTTCCCACTTTCCCCCTGTATGTGCCCATGAGCTGCAATCCTGCAGGATAACCCTGCTCTGGGGTGGGATTCAGTTTTACCACGGTCTTCTCCACAGGCTCTGGGGGAATACCTGTTCCACTGGGGTCTCTTCCATGAGAGGCAGGGTAAACTCTGCTCCACCATCTGGAAAATCTTCTTCCACTTCTTCTCTTTTGACCTTCATTGTCTACATTTTTTATCTGACTTCTTCCCTTTCACTCCTCACTGCCTATGCAAGTGTTTTCCCCCTCTTAAACATATTTTCACAGTAGAGCAGCCCTGTACAGTTCTCCCCTGTCCTCCAAAATCCTGGCCACTGACATCACTGACTGGAGCTCTCTATCCCATTACAGTATCTGATAGGATTTTCTTTAACTTCACACACTTTTTAAGAAAGGAACTAGCCAAACGATTAGCAATTTAGGTGGTAAGAGTTGAAGGTTATAGTCATAAAGAAGTTCTGGGGCTTGAGAGAGCAGCTAGAAGAATAAATTCAAATTATTTGTACCTGGAAGAGCAGGCATACCTGGCAGCATGGCAAAAAAAAATGTTAAAAATTTAAGAATTCTCGACAGGTTTCTCCACCTGCTTTTGTCTGGGTAACAAAGAGATTGTTTGGGTTTGGTGGGTTTTTTTTTTTTTTTTGTGTTTTTTTTTCGTTTTTTTGTTTTTTTTTTTTGTTTTTGTTTTTGTTTTTGGTTTTGTTTTTGGTTTTTTGTTGGTTTTTTTTTTTTGTTTTTTTTTTAAAGAATAAATAAAATAACAACTTCTGGGGATTATAAACACTGCAAAGGTTGAATTAAAATTACACTTTTTATTTCTGGATGATAAAATCTAGTTCATTAGATTAGTAGTCAGCACTCTTTTAATAGAAGGAGAATTGCAAGCTTTGTATCTGTTAGGTTGTGTCTGCATTAATAAGATCAACCTCCCTCAAATCATTTGGAATTTGCCCTTTATCCACATGCCACAGTGTTCCATGTGGTTGATAGAAAGGCCAAAACTGGCTCAGGCTGCGCTCACAACTTCCAGAGGTAAAGCTGTAAGTGGCAGGAACTCAGTTTTTTACACTGGAAATCTGCCTTAGAGGGTTTCTGGCACAAATGTGGTTTTCAAACAGTTTATTTTATTATGTGAACTTTAACTTTCTCCAGCTTCTCAAAGTGACTTTGGGGCATTTCAGAATAGTCTCTACAACAAACAACAGCAGCTAGAAAAGTCACTCTCCATGCAGCCGAAGCAGAGGCATGTGACACCAATAAATTATTATTAGACAGAATATAATTAATATGTTTGGGCTCAGAACAAACCAGTAAGTGTGGTAACATAGTATAACCAGGGACTGTAAGCAGGGTTGACAAATCCAGACACACTGGAACAGAAGAATGAGCAATGTAACCACTGAGACAGCAACAAATATGAGACAGGCCAGTGATAAAAATTGCCAGGCTAAGGAAAAGATGAGCATAAAAGGATGCAAAAGGGCAGAACTTCCCCCCAAGAGACAAAATGGATATTTGGTGAAACCAGAAAACCAAATTAATGTGAGTAACAGCTTAGGTTCCACTTTAGGGGATTTGGACAGAAACATAAAAATATCACAAATGTAACAAAGAAAAAAACATTGAAGAAAAGAAAACGGTTCACATTGGATTCTATTCCTCTCCCAACTGAGCTCTCAAGGCCTAGGTGCCCAAGAACCTTGGAGGACTGTGTCCTCCACCATTTCTATGGCACCAGCTCCATGGCAGCAGCGCCTCTAGATAATTTAAAAGCAATTTTTGCAGACCAGCAGCTCTGCATTTGTAGAGCTGATGGCAAATAATGTCTAAGAACAAACAACTGGTTAGGAAATGTATTGTCTATGAAGGAATTTAATGACCTTTAATTTTTTTGATTTTAAAAGTAGTTTGATTATTAGTTTTCTAAACACCTCCATCATGACTATCTCAAATTCCATTATCAATGGTAATACATTCACACAAGCAGATATAGATTACTCTGCACCATTAACATGGATTTTGCTGTAGGTAAGGGTTTTGAGCTCTGACAGGGCCACTTTTCACAAAATATGTGGATTTCTCTTGGCCAAGATGGATTGTTGAGCTTTCCTGGGTAGAGACAGGAATAATTACTCTAAGCTGATAGGTGATGGAGCCTTACTGCAATAAATGCTGCTCTACAGAATAAATTGAAGAGTTTCACACTGAAGCTCCCTAGCAAACACCAGGGTAGCTGTAGGGCAGCAGCTCACTGGCCATTTAGACAGAATCTCTTCTTTTCAGCAGCGGGCAACACAGATTCAGAAGGGAAAACACAAGAAAAAGACAATGGTACACACTCCCCTGAATATATTGTTGTCCCAACCTCTGACCAAAGACGTTCAGGAGACAAAACATGTCATTAAACACCTCTCCTAACCCTCCAGTGCTTTGCTCTCCAATATTCCTGCTCAGTTTTCCCTTACATTTTACCCTACGCTGTTCTGTGATAACACGTCCCACAGCTCCCATAAATCCATTGCCAAAGCTGGGTTTGTTAGCCTTGAACTGTGTGTGCCACCATCCCCAGGGATCATCCTGGGAGAAACATGGAATGATTCCTTTTCCTTCTGCCACGTCATTGCCCAGCTCAGTCTCTTTTCTGCACTGCAGGAAAACCCTAGAAGCCATTCCTCAACTCTGCCATCCACCTGATCTTTCACAGATGCATAAATGTATCCTCTTTTAGATGAGGCAGTTTTGTAGAATAGATAAATTAAACAAATTGTCCGATGTCGAATAAAGTGATGGACGTTGACATCCAGCAAATGTGTCATGATTTAGTGAGAATGGGGAATTTGGACAAAGGTGGAACTTGCTGATATTTTCTAACCTTAACAATTCCATGATTCCTTGATTGTATGAATCAAAGGATGTTTTGCCATTTAGCAGGTTTATTAATTTGGCCTGAAGTAATTCAACTGCCCATGTAACTTCCCAGGAAGAAGAAACCATTGTCCAGCAAGAAAATGCTGTGTATTATCAGATTGCTTTCTTTGGATGATTACGGAAATAATTTCAAAAGATTATCCACTGATTAGGGACATAGGTAGATTTGAAATGAACTGAAATATAATTGGTTGCACACCATAATTTCTGTGGATTAATACTTATTCCAGTCTGGTAGTATTTGCTCAGATTGAATATGAATATTGCAGATTCTGGGACTTATCTATAGAGAGTGAGCAGGAACAAAATCTGCTTCACAGTTCCTGAAACCAATCCAATTAGTACAAAGTAACCTGCATTCATTTCTGTCCAAGCACATTTCCTAGAAATGAGTGAGTTTGGGTTTGTTTCATGTATTTTCCATCTGTCTGAACACAAATAATGCAGCTTTGTCTATGAATACTATTTCAAAATCAGCGCCAGAAATACACTTCATAGAATGATGAAATCACAGAATATCCCCAGCCAGAAGGGATACATAAGGACCATAGAGTCCAGCTCCTAGCTCTGCAAATATTTGTTACCAGCTGCTCAGTAGACCTGTGCCAATGGACTTTCATAACTGTACTTGGGCTGATTCTTTAATAGCAAACAATAATAATAATAAACAATAATAAACAGTTTCAAACTCACTTTCTTGATAAATAAATTCTCCTCACCACCAAACAATGAAATAAATTGGGTAAAAATATTCAGTTGCCCATGTCGCTCCCATGAATTAATAAATAAAGAGTTATCAACCTCACACAGAGTTTTACTTCAACTTTTAGAAGCAAGAAATAAATACACTTTCCTGTAGGTGGACTTGGTACTGTGTTCAGAAACAGGCTAATTTTAGGTTATTAATTTCTAGAGTAATTTAATCTTGGAGAACAGATCTGGTAGCAGAGTTATTTTTTTAGTGTAAAAATCTGAGGTAGTGAGTGATATAAAGAAAATTTAACTCATATACTTCCGAGGACTTGGCTCTGGAAGTTTGAAGACTGTTTGAACTTCATGCATTAGGCAAACATTTTAATTTTCAAGAGAACTATATATTGGGAATTACATCATTTACTCTGTGAGAAAGACTTCTTGAAATTAATACAGCCAGATTGTTTCACCATATGTTCTCCTAAATTTCCCCAAGTATTCCAGGAGTCAACCAAACTTTTGCATATTTTAACTTGTTTATCTTTAGCTGCAGAACTGATCTGCCAGCAAGAGATGTGTGTTGTTTAGTTACCCGAACACTAGGCAGCTCTTGCATGAACTGTGCAGTAGAGCAACAGTGGGGTACTTTCTAAGAGGATAGCTGAATATCTTTTCCTTGGGAAGGCTTTTTTACTGGAATATATTGTTTATAGATGATACTAAAGAGCACATAATTCATGACTGCTTCCCATATAAACTCCCTGTCAACCTGAGATTTTTTTTAAATTGTCCATTTTCAATAGACAAGGGCAATGGAAAAGCACTTAATGAGTTTAAATTTGCCACTGAGAGGGAAATCCATGAAGAGGAATTGATATAGAATTAATTTAACCAGCCCCTTAAACAACTACCCCTGAAAATAACTGAGCTGCAAGGTGCCAATACCAAGCTTACACAACACTTTTAATTTAGCTGCACAGCAGCAATTATTCTCTTTTAACTCCCAGGACTTGGGGAATGGAGAGGTGCAGTAATAATTCATGGCAGTTTCTTTTCCCTGATAAAGAGGCTGAATTTGTTCTGTGGGGGAATACAACAGGGTTTTGTAGTTCAAGTGACTGAATATTGCTTTTCAGAACAGGGTTGCACTTCAGCAAAGTCTGATTGCAGTCAAACTTCATGAAAATGGGTGGAAACAGATGTACTGCATGAATACGCCTAATTTCAGTTCCTTTAGATAGAGGGAGGAGAAATAAAGGGAGAAATAACTAATTTCTGGATATTTAAAAAGTAGGTGACACTTGCAAAATTATGCTCCATATTGCCTCTCAATAATCATTAATTTGCCTGTAACTCCTCAATCAAAACAGTACCTCTAAATCATATCAGCCCTTGCAATTTCACCAATATTGCTTGAAATAAATAAATAAAATGGAAAACAAGCACAATCTAACTTCTTTGACAGACTAGCTGACTACACTGAATAGCAAGATCATGCAGACCGCTGCTTCTTTGCTCCAATTAAAGTGATTGATAGAGATTGAACAACTGAAAATGCACAAGACCTGGCAAAATCTAATTAGCTAAAACCTGAAAAAGTATTACATTGTAGGCAGATCTGGGCAAATTGATTTAGAGAAAAACTGTGAGTTGGGTGGAAGAATGAGGACAGGCTTTGATCGATCACTGAAATTTTAAATCATCTATTTCGATAATTGCAGTGAAAGAAAAGATAAAAAAAAGTTGATTCCTAAAAGTCTGAAAACAATCTAACACATTCTCCAAGGTAGTTTTTTTAAAATTATTTTTACTTGCTTAAGTAGAAATTAAAAGGTGGGATTAAAGATGTAGTGGCATATTGGGAGATCCAGCCATAAAAGATATACTCTTTATTTTAGGTGGTTGTTTTATGCTTTTACAAGAGAGCTAGAAGTGAAAACTTCAAAGGTTTTCAGGCTTCAGCAATTAATTTTAGCAGTTGCATTCCTAATACCCCAGAGGGGGCTCAAGTTTGAGGATGCAGGGATGGGGTTAGAAAAGCTAAAGCCCAAAGTTGGGTTTGGAAGGGGATGTGAAGGGCAACAAAAAGGTCTTCTATGTGGATGTGAGCAGCAAATGGAAGATTAGGAAAAAAGTGGGCCCATTGGTAAATGGTGCAAGGAGTCATTCAGTGATTCGCTATAAAAAGCCAAAGACATAAAATCCAGATAATAACTGTACTAGGATCATATCCTACTGTCTTCCAAATGCTCAGTTTCTGTTTAAGCTGCTGCAAACTAAACAAGCATGAAATGTAACACTTTTTTTTCCCCTTTAGGTGATGGTGGTTGTTTTTTCCCTTCCCAGTGAAGTGTCAGCAGTGAAAGGAGATGGAGAAATGAGTGCCACAGTTGAGAGGAACAAGGACTAGCATCACTTTGGTTTTTACAGTGTTTTTCTATGCTTTTTTTCCATTTTATGTAGATTAGTATTTCACAAACCTTTAATAGATTCAGAAATTCATCTGCAATAGCAACCCATAAGTTTTAAGACTGCAGGCCCTTCAAGCCTGAGAAATTGAACTGGAAGTGTTGCAAGGATGGTGTCTCCCCTGGGATTCTTGCTAAGCAGCTCTGTCTCATCAGCTAGTGAGCAGAGCAAAATCTGTGCAGTGTATTGATGTGTATATTTCTGTCTTGATCAAATATGTGTAAAAGTTTCTCACTGGAGTTATTTAAGGTTTAATAAATCATTAGAAAGTTGTTTTGTTTCCCCCAGTCTCTCACTGGTGAGAGCACTGTGTGTGTTTATTCCTCCCTTGGCAGGAAAGACACAAGTCCTGGTTTACGAACACAGGGATGAATTGCAGCTTTCCAGGCTCCACGTGTGAAAGTGCCACTCACCTGGACATGGGCAGTCCTAGTGGCCTGAGCCTGGCTTTATTGATCAGCTGATCAGGTCTAAAGCACCCCAGGACATCCCACGTGATGGGGCTCAGGGAACAGGTGTTCACCCATGATCTCCCCAGATTTCTGTTCCCTGTTCCCAGCAGGATCCTACCCCTGCACCAAACATGGCTGAAGAGGAACCAGATGTTTTCTTGCACAAATTTGGCCATTTTTACATGCACAAGTAGTTTACTTGCAAGAGTAAACCTTCACCATCCCTCCTCTCGTTTATTCTAAGTTTTTTACACCCCAGAGCCTCCTTCCCTCCTTGTTTGGCCCTTTCCCATAAGAGGTTTTACCACTTCCCACAATCCCCTTGAAACATCTGTAAAGTTTACTTTTTTTCCATGGAACTTATGATGATCTTGTTTCCTTTCTTTTAGTCAAGGATAAAATTCTGAGCGAAGCCCTCCAAGATCCTGCATGAGTAGTTCCTTCCCTGGCCCATCCATCAGTGTTCTGTCTTTAGTTTTCATGGTTATAGGATCACAGAATTCTAGATTGGTTTGGGTTGGAAGGGATTTTAAGATCATCCAGTTCCATCAGGGACACCTTCCACTAGGTCAGAGTGCTCCAAGCCCCATCCAACCTGGCCTTGGACGCTTCCAGGGATCCAGGGGCAGTTACAGGTTCTCTGGGCACCCTGTGCCTCCCCACCCTCACAGAGAACACTTCCTTCCCAATAACCCATCTAACCCTGTATTCTGGAAGTGGGAAGCCATTCCCCCTTGTCCTGGCACTCCATCCTTTGTAAACAGTCTCTTTCCATGTTTCCTGTCAGTTCCCTCAGGAACTGGAAGGAGTGTCCCTCAAGTGCTCCTTGTCAGGGTTTGTACATCTCTGTGTTTAATCTTCTGCTTTCCCACTGTTTTGCCTTTGCCTTTCATGCTGAAAGTCATTAAAGAGATATCCCTGAAATCCAAACCTCTTCCTGCCACAATCATTGCCTGAACCTCCCACAAGGGCAGGCAATCACAGGTATGACAGCCTGGACAGAACTCACAGAGCAGGAGGGGGCTGTTCAACACGGCATAGAGGAGATGTTCTGGTGCAGTGAGTGAGGAGAAATTTCCCCAAATCGCCCTATATATTTAGGATGACATAGGAAACTCGCAGCAATCAATGGCAATACAACTCCTCTCTCTTTTTTTTCTCAGTTGAGAAATCTCTCAGGTGTGAATTTTTAGATGGGTATATTTAGGTCTAATACAGATTTCCAATTCTTTACACTCTGTTGCTCTCTCTGAATGTCTAATGAATAATGCAATGTAAATTAAATTGATGACTGGATGTTGCAGTGGGGCTTGACAAGTGTTTCTTGAAATTTACAGACATCCACATATCTTGACTCTTCAGCAGCAGCAGCTCTGAGTGGTGTTAGAGGAAAAATTAGCTGTATTAAAAAAAATGAAGTGAACTTTTCAAGTCTAGTTTAAAAAGTAATTTTGACACCCTCTCAGCTCAAGAATAATTTCTCACCTTCTCTTTCCATCTTGCTTGCTTTTCTTCTTTCTGCACAAGGTAATCTGGGTTTTCCTTAAACAAATGCTGATTTATGTTAAAAATATTTTATTAATTTCATAATCTTTATGCCAGCCTTTCAAAATGCAAACAGAGCTGTCCTCTGGGAAATCCACTCAGCTGCTTTGGGACTGAAATGCACTGCTTTATAATGTCAAATGGTGGCATGAGGGTGAATTTCTTCCTGAGCTGAGATGCACTGCTTGAGAGTATCATACCTACAGCCATAATTTTAATGATAATTTATTGTCCCTGAGAAGGGGAAAAGGAGGTCAGATTTGTATATTGGTTCAGCAAGCACGTGTTGTTACTCATTCCCTAGCTCAGCCTCTGCAGAGATGATGGAGAGGAAAAATGAAGCATAATGCATTCTCAAGGTTGCCAGGAGCAACTAATGTTTCCAAATTGGTATTCATGTTTTATTACATCTTAAATTTCAGCACCTTAAAAACAATAAAGGAAATTGCATTTTCACAAAGAGTCTTCCTTCAGGGAATGTACTTTAAGTTTACTGTCCTTTTTCTGCTGTCTTTGTCCATGTCTTATGAACTTCTTGTTTCAGAGAATATATATATATATCTATCTCCAACTTGCCCTTGGACACTTCCAGGGATGGGGCAATCCCAGAATTTATCTGAAATCTGCCTCTTTTTGGGACAAAACCAGATACTTTCCTCTGGAGCAAGAGCCAGAGGAAAGGAAGAAAAAAGCATTTGTCCACCATCGTTATACAACTACAGAAGTGTTTTAAATGAAAAAATGTCATTAGCAATAAAGGGATCCAATAAAAATCTTCTCAAATGAAAATATTATAGGGCAAACTCTTAAAAGTCTAATTTGTTCCTACTGAACATGGAACTGTCACACTGGCATGAATAATATTAGACTGAGTATAAAAGAAATGGAAATCAATGCCTGGAGAAAAAAGAAGTAATATCTTTGAAGTTCAGAATTTCTTATCCAGGGAATTAATACAATTTACATTGACTGTGTTAGGTTATTAATAAAAAATACATTGATCAGAAAACTTTTGTATATTATGAATATTTGAAAAATTTTTCTTCACCGAGGTTACAACTTATTCAAAGAAAGAGATCATTAGATGAAGGCTAAAGAAACCATCCCTATTCTCTTAGTACCTGTTCTTACAGCTTTCTGCATAAAAAATGAAATAATAATAGTGAAGGTTTGCCAAACTGGTATTTGATTGTAGCAGGAAAATAAGATTTCTGGCATCTACCTTCATCACAGTGCTCTGCATAGAGAGATTTCATGGCACGATCATGGAAGGAAAGTGCAAAGAACCCAGACTCAAGCCCAAAAATCTGATAGATTATTTCTGCCCATTTCATTATGATAAATCCAAACAAAGTCCATTAGCTCCTCTCTGACTTACTACCACTCCCTATTCCCCTTCTAATAAAATTTGGCGGGAGAGCTGAATACCTTCTTGATGACTCCCAGTAATTATTTCTAATTATTTCTAACATTGCTGCTTCCATTTGTGACACTGGAAATGTTGTTTTGATTTGGTGTTTCACAAAAAATAATCCCTTTCTGTACCTTAAGATCACTTCATGCTTTCTTTCCATCCACTAGGTAATGCAATTTTCTAGGATTATTTTAAATTTAATTGTATTTTACTCAGTATGTTATAAAAATAATTATTCTTAAAATTGGTTAAAAAATCAAGAAAAAATATCTTAAAATATCTTAAAATAATGAGAGTTATATAAGGAAAGAATAAAATATTATTGTCCTGTTATCCATAACATGTAATTTGAGAACACTGAGATGCCATTAGTCATATTTCAGAAGGTTAAAAATGCATAAAGAACAGTGTTCATACAGAACAGTGGCTTTAAAAGAAACCTTATCTAGTTTTTGTCACCAGTGTAGTTTTTTGCATTACTTGCTGAAAGGTCTATAAAGCAAAACCAAAGGGTGAGGACTGTAAGAGTATTAGAAAATGATATAAAGTGATGCCTGTGAATTCACAACTTCTGTTATAGAAAAAATTAATTTCAAAATTTTTTTCTTGAACTTTTGCTATCAGTTTTGCTATTATACCAGTCAGTTTACCTTAAAAACTTGAAAAGAGTAATCTCCTTTTGTTGTTGCTTCTCACGGTGTTCCCAGTGCATATTTCCTCTTTAAGCTATCATCTGCCTTTCATCTTCCAAACAGCACTTAACATTTCAGGTGGCTGCTACACAAAGGTACAAATACCTCAAATTCAGCAACAATCCTCCCAAGCTGCAGATCTTTCACTGTCATTTTTATGTATTCATTGTTGATTATATTTGCATTATTATATTCAAAAGAAGCATTTCAGTGCTAACCTTCACATGCTGCTTTGGTAAGTCTCAGATTCTGCTCAGTGGAGTTATTTAATAAAGGTTTTCCCTCCTGATACTTCTGATGCATCACTTTT
Organism: Certhia americana; assembly: GCA_018697195.1. NCBI lineage: Eukaryota > Metazoa > Chordata > Aves > Passeriformes > Certhiidae > Certhia > Certhia americana. The sequence continues at coordinate 26,839,312 of CM031864.1, read as the reverse complement.
CTGCCGTTTCCCATTTCTCCTCTTCCTTTGCACCTGAGCATCTTTTCCATGCACTGTTTTCTCTCTCTGCCCTTCCTTTCCTGTTTGGACATTCCCATCACCCCCTCCCGCTGCCAGTCAGGTGGGAATGATGCTTGGATGCACGGAGGGCACACCTGAGAGCTGATGAATGCACACTAAGGCGCTGGGTGGGGCTGGATCACAGGATCTGCCCAAGCGGGAATGAGCAATTGGCACTCCCAACAGGAGTGGTCACAGAATAAAAGAGCCTTTAAAAGACAGGTTTAGTAACTGAGATATTTCCATGCCTTCCCTCAGCAGAGCCTCCTGGCCTTTTCCTAACAGGAGGTTTTATATTCTGTTGTTTACACCCCAGATGTCTTGAGATCAGGAAGTCTCAGCATAACAATGAACTTTCTCTGTGACTGTAAATAGTTTTTGGTTCCTTTCTTCTTCATTTTCTAAGAAGCTGAGATCATTTCACATTTCTTACTGTCAGCTGTTTGCACTGACAGTTATTCAAGACAGATATTATCCCTCTTTATTATTATTATTTAAAAAAATAAAAAAGGTGATGAAAACAGGCTGCTGGTATCAATTGTGATCAAAAATGTCATAACAATCCATACACACTACATTTTTCATTAAACTCTTCATACAAATCATGAAAGGGGATATTTATGATCTCAAAATTTAAGCAAATCATAACCAAATTTAAAAAAACAAACTTTACTAAACCCAGGTAACTCAAAATCCAACCCATTTTCTTTCTCCAAAAAATTTCACATGAATGTAGACAAATGTTTAATTTCATTCCAAGTGGTGTTACCAACCTCAGGTGGAACCCCTGTCACCCCCAAGAACTGTCAGTGTTTTGTCATTGAAAACCAGTAGGGAAAAATAATAACAAAGGTCATCTGACGTATTTTTAGCTTTCCAGAAATCTATATCCTTCCCCAGTAACGTTCAAACTGGGGTGTTCTTTTCCACAGGTGATCTATTTCCAAAATTGTTCTGCACAAAGCTACAATCTCCACAGAAGACTAGAAATGCAATACAAAAGAATTGTAAGATCTGGCCAGATCACCTTCATTTTGTACTTTTTAGAGCTTCAGTGATGAAATTGAAAAATATAAGTGAGGCACAGGAGGTGGATTTGCACAGGAAAATTATTTAATTGATAGGTGCCATATCCCAGTTCTGATGCTGCTTATAAACCAGGTAGGCCCCTGATCCAATCAAAGATATGATGAGTGGTGTTAAGAGATTTGTTGGTGGATTTCCTTTCATCTTATCCCTATTTTTGTCTGCAGAAAACCTGGGCAAGAATAAATCAAACCTCTGTTAATCAGGAAGCATCCAGTTGACTTCAATGTGATTAGGACTAGGTCTTGGGATCTCTTAATTTTAGTCTTACAAATTACCTCTAGCAAATTAGAAAAAGAATTATTAGTTAATATTCAAAATTCAACAGAGTTTATTAAAAACTCAGCTGGGTATCACTCTGAGGAACCTGATCTAATGTTGAAGCTGGTTCTGGTTCAGAGCAGGTGGTTTGAACAGATGATTATCAGAGGTCTTTCTTAAAAGATAAAAATCAAGAAAACCCCTCACCTCTCCAGAAAAGAACCCTCAATTGCTACAACTAATTCTTATTAGTCAAACATTTTCCACCCTTTCATAGGAAGAAATAGATTTGGTCTCTTAGGAATAGCAGTTCTTATCTTAAATTATGACACTTCTCTCTTAGTTTCAGAATTTCTCCATTGGAGTCCTAATTTAGGTTTAATATTCATGCTAATCAAAACAGCAGGACACAGCAGATCTTTCAGCTTTGTTTTCTCTCATAGGTACTGCAGTCACAAAAGTTTGACTGCCTATTGGCACGACTTAAAAAGTGTCAGTAAACAGATCAGCATTAAATATGGACAAAGAATTCACCTTGGCATGACTTGGTCAATGCAGACATGCCCTTATTGCAACCAGGGAAAGAAATAAATGGTGAAAATCTTGGTTTTTTGAGGAACATGGACCCTGGTTTTATCCCCTGTAGGAGCCCAAGACTGCACTTGGAGCTCTGTGTGCAGAGCAAGGACAGAGCAAGGACTGGAGACACTAAGTCTTGTTGTAATTAATGTCAGTGCTCCCACCTGCTCCTCAGTGCACAGAATACTGAATTAATTCCTTTGTTCCAATTTTAACTGATTTTTATAATCCACCAGAGAGCAAAAATGACAGTATAGAACATTAAGGTTTGTGTACACGTTGAAGCTACAGATACACAGAATTCTGTGTGGCCTCCAACAACAAATGCCATAATCTATGATCTTCTGAATACATGGATCCCAAAGAAATACAGGTATCTAGAAGACAAAAAACATCAGGGACTACCACTGAAGCAAGATAACAGCCTGCAACTTGTTTTTATTGAGATACATACCTACATTACTTAACAAATTGCAATTAAGATTTACCGTCAGCTTTACACTAATGAACAGGATGAACAGGAAATTCCTCATCCTGTCAGAGCTGGCACATATTAGTCAGATCATTATGTGAATGAAGTGTTGGTAGCTGCTGCTATTCATTTTCCTGTGCTTTGGTTATTGGGAATATGAAATGATTTTCACTGTCCCTTAACAGTTTTATCTCTGCAAGAAGTCTTAACATGGACTTCCCCTAGCACATGTGAGTGTCACACAGATGGAAAGTAGGGGAAGCAATCTGTTGTATCCCTTTTGGGAATGTTCTCCCCCCAAAGCCCCTCCCCCAGAAACTGTAACCTGGCCTGGGTTACCTGCCGCCTTTTCTCCTGACCTATGGCCATTGGCCAGGTAACTTGACTCCAACCCCAAAGGTGATAAAATCCCCTCTTCCCCCATGTGACCCTCTCTTGCCTCCGGATCTCCTTCATGGAATAAAGGCCTTGGAATACATCCTGGGGTAAGGGGGCCTCTTTTGTAACTCTCTCTACCCTATTTTGTAGTTCCCCTCTTCCAATACTCCCCCTAAATCTGAGCTGGCATCTTGTGGGGGGGTGGAGGAACAGGAGAATCTACAGCAATCCAGTGCCAGTCTTGGGGGCACAGCCATAAGTTCACATGAAAGAGAGTTGTAAGAATTTGTTTCTCTGTTATTGTACTTTAGATTATAGGTACAGTGTTTTTACCATTTCTCACTATAAATAGGATCCTCTCCTACCCAGAAACACATAGGTATTTTAAGTTTAAAAATTTAAATTTTTAATGCATTTTTTAATTTTAGGATTTTTAGAGAAACTGCTAACACTGTAATGAAAAATGCTTGTAAACGCATACCTAGGAAGAGTTTCTTTTTACTACTATTAACTAGAGCACAATTAATAAATATTTTTTCATTACTATTTAGCATATTGTTTACATGTGTTTTTTATCAAGACCCATATTTCATTTCACAGTTTTCTGTTTTCCAGTAGTCACTGACAAATCGGAAGAAGAAAAGCAAAACTAGGATTCTGGAAAATCTGCATAATTTTATTTGCCCCAATAGACAAAGAAAGAACCAAGTAATTATGATCTAGGTGGACAAAAATAATTGACTTTATAAAAAAATGTTCTATGACTGTGCTCAACTCCTTCAATTAATCCACTCTCCAGATGTTTCCATAGTCTGAACTTGGAATAAAAGTAACATAAAATTCTTAATTACGTTTTCCTAATGAAAACTTTTGTCCTCACAGCTTGCACTACATTAGTCCCCAAACCAAACCGAAACTTTTATAACTTCTAGGTCAGAAAATTTGAGGAAAGAAGGAAGTTTAGCTATATGGGCTGTCCAGAAGCAGGTTGGAATGGTGTTTATGGTCAGACTCCACAGCACAGGATATAGACGACCTTTGGGACAGCAAATGGAACACAATCCAGTGAAGGAGATGAGCAAGAAGGCAAATTTTTCTTTGCAGTTCCTACTGGCAGAATGGGGCACTCTGAGGAACAATTCAGTTACTGAATTGTTAATATGTTTCTCAAATTACCCACCTAAAGTCAAAGGAGCAGCTCAGTGATTGCCTCCCAGTCTTATATGAGGATGGGAGCTGCTGCTGCTTCCTCATTTCAGTGAGTTTTATCCCTGAATCAATGATTTGCAATTCTACATAAATCTCAGGAAGGTAGCATTACATCATTTTGCATGCTGGAATTCTACCCAGCTTTGGATAAACCTATTTACGCTGCTGAAATATTCAGGGCAGATGGATCCATGTCTGTCCTGCACTGCTTTCCTTGAGGAACCAGAGGAATGCAGGTAGCAGATCTGCCTTGCCTTTGATGACTGAGCTGCCATGAGAGATTCTCTCAGCTATCTACAGCTCTGGGTTAAGCTCAGCCCCACAAAGCCTCACTTACTTTCCCCAGCAGGGTGGGGAAAAACTCCTGGGTTGAGATAAAGAAAGTTTCATAGCTAAATCAAAAACACGCAAGCCAAGCAAAATAAGGAATTAATTTCCTGCTTCCCATCAGTAGATACACTGACCAGTAATCTGTAAACATCCAGTTGTTTTTGAATACTTCCAGGGATGGTGACTCCACCACCACTGTTGGGAAAGGGAAAAGGTAGAGTCTCTCTCTGTCATTCTTCTTACTGCTTTGCAGTAAGATTTAATTCTCAGTCTACGTGCATATGGCATGCTTTGAAGTTAGTAAAATGATGGTATGAAAGTGGTGAAAGAATTTACTTAGGAAGTAGAAATCAGGAGAGAGTTTTAAGAAAGCTCCACTATCATTATATAGAATTTTCTACTGCAGAAGATCATCAGAAATAAAAGGGAAGGAGCAAAACATCCACAGTTGTGATTGCTACAGCTTGATTAGAAAAACAAATGTACAGTATCAATGGAACAAAGAAGGCAGGTTACAAAGGCTTGTCCACTTATTTGAAATGTTATTTCAAGAAATAAACAATTCCATGATAAGCACTGATAGGCGAGAATGGTGTGTGCAAGGCAATCAATCCTACCGAACTTCTGAGGAAGGTCACTTGTGCTGGTTACCTGGACAATTCCCTCTGTCAATGTCATTGCAAAGCTCTCCTTCTGAAAGAGGTGTCAGGCAGCACTTAGAAATTTCTCTTGCTCCTGGGGGTCATCTTTCAGATAGAATGCAAAGCCCGAGTATTGATGGGGCACAATAGTTTAATACCCCTTGGAGGAATTAGCTTATTAACCTTGTGTCCTGGCTAAGTTCCAATTCCAGCAATTAAAAATTTGCCCTCTGAAGTCCCCTCCACAGATGTGATGCAGCACATGATTAATAAGTTCCTGCATAAACTCTGTTTCTGGTTTGACTGAAAAATGTTTAAGGGCAGTTGTGTTCCACTCCAGGGATGAAGAAATGGGTTCAGAGGTTTTTTAGGAGGCATGGCATCTGCTGTTTAAATAGAAAACACTAACATGAACATCACTTTCACTCACAGGAAAATCAGAGAGGCTGGAAAATTTTTAAAAATACTTTTGCCATATAAACTTAAAGGAAAACAACTAAGACAATTTAGAAGCAACTGTTTAATTAAAAATACTGGAGTTAAAACTAAAAAATAATTTGCATCTTTAAAATCATCACTTTTTTAAATCTCAGAACCATAAAAATCAGCAGAATCAAAAAGGTAGCTTGGGTATAAGTAGTCAGATTCACAGAATCATGGAATATCCTGAGCTGGAAGGGACCCACAGGGATCTTCCAGTCCAACCCCTGGCCCTGCCCAGGACATATCAACAATCCCACCCTGTGCAGAGCCGGTCCTTCACATAAAAGAATCTGTCTGATTATGTTTCCTTTCTTTGCACCTACTGCTTTATTTTAACATAATTAAAGGATAAAAGGAATAGGAAACCAGAGCAGCTATGTCCCAGGATGATTATTATGAAATTATTTGAAAATCATATTGGAACATTCTTATTTATAAAATGTCTATTTATATACCAGTTTTACTGCAGGAAAGGATTTCAGGTTAGGTGAATGTCATATTTTATTAAGTACTACACTCTGAATTTATTTCTAATTCCTCTCTCCATTAAATAAAACAGGGCAAATGGTTATAATTTAATTTCTTAATTTTATGAGAATTACCCAGGCAACATATGGACTCTGAAACAATTCAGTAATTCGGTGGTTTTTTACAGAATAACAACAGATTCCTCAAATTTTGGGCAATTTTTATTAAAATTTGCTCCAAATTCATCTAGAGTGTTTGGTTAAAAAATAAGAATTTTGAATTTATTCTTTCAAACTCTCTGAGTACACTTGCCTATTTCTTGTTAAGCATTCTCAGAATGTTTAAAATCTTAGGAGAAAAAAACTCTATAAATATGTACTCTGAGTTACAGAAACTGTGGTGGATTGGCTGATCTTTCAAGAACCACATGAAGGGACTGCAAATCAAATGTGCCTAAAGGCAGGAATCTCTAAAATATTAAAGCTGGTTTATTCAGGGTGTCTCACCTCTTTAATTTAACTTTGGCTGGTACTATCTTAAAAAGTTTTATTTAATCAAAGCATTAACGAAACATCCATTATGATCTGGGTTTGTAGAATTAAAAGATACTTGAGATTTTGGAAAAGAAAAGAAGAGTAATTTATTGAATCTAATCTGCGCAGAGCTGGAAGATGTGAATGTTCTCTGTGTCTGTTGTGTGCTGCTGTTGGGTTTGCAGGTCTGTCTATAAGCTGGGAAGGTCATTAAAGAAGTATTAAACCAGGAAACACAACGAGTGGTTAACTCACCTTTATTTTCAAAGTATTAAGCAAGGTTTTGGCTAAATAGGTTCACATCAATAAATATCACCTTCAGGCACCAAAAAACTCTTGGAATTTGATTCTTGAATAGTTGCATACGCTGAGATTCTGCCATGTGACATCTCCTTTGAGCTGCAAACTCTTTCCAAAGCACATTTTCAGTTCTCTGCTCCTTTCTACCCAACTATCACTGCTCAAGAATGAATCTCTGGGATATTCCACTGTGCCCGACAGCTTTGTCTGGTTCATTTTGCTTGTCTTCATCCCCTACACTTTGCTCATGACTGTACTGACAAGAGGTTCTTCTCCCCATCATCAGTTTCTCTTGGAGGGATATGTACATTAAACCTCTTTGTTTTCTCTTGAATTAGTCAGACTTTCCCAGGGATTTTTTTCTGGCACATTTTCCAGAAATGCTATTTCAGGTGATTTTTCAACTCCATTTTTGAATTGTAAAGACCAGAGAGCTAAGGACACAGTTCATGTACCCAAAATTATGATCTCAGTCCTGCTCTTCCTGTTATCCTGTGTGGACTCCAAGAACAAAACTGACTGAAGTCTTGTGCTTGGAACTTATGCTCAGCCAGTTATCCATCACATTTTACATTTACGTACCAGGCAGTTTCTCCCTGTTCTTCATTCCCACTTTCTCCCCTCTCAGATGTGCAATATCCTGCTACAACTGGCAGCCAAGAAGGTCCCTGGAGCCCCTGTTTAACAGAGAGATACCCATCCCCATTCTCCTGAACACCAATAATTTTGTATTTTGCACACATTGCTGCCATCAGATGTTTGAATTATCCTGTTTGGAGCAGCCTGATCTTTTAACAGCCTGTAATGTAAAGATGTAATGGAGGTGGCTGTGCCAAAAACATCTGAGAACTCCTCTTGTGATTGCACTCATGTGCATAACATTATCTCCTCATCCCAGTTAAACTTCTCCCTGAATATTTACTGAATACTAAATTCATACCTGAGTCAGTGATTGAGAAAATAAAGAAAGAAGCAGGACATAATCCATATTTTCTTCCTCCTTGTCATTGGATTGCTGTGTTACAGAGACAACTGTAAACCTCACCTCAGGATCAAGTTGATAGAAATTGCATGATTTCTTCTAAGTGATATCCTCAGAGTAAATTTTCCATTGTTTTTGGGGCACTTTGCACAGGAAACACACAGTGATTAGATATTTGACTAGATCACCAGTCAGCCAAATTTACAATAAAGGTGGGATTTTCATTAAATAAAGATAATTTTCCTAGGTTTCATAAAACAACCTGTAATGACCCACCTATAAATTGTCCCAGGCTTTCCTTGGCAAAATATGTAACTTGAATGAACCATAATTAATAAGAATAGTACTTGATTATTTGCAGATGAAGAAGGCAGACTTTTTGTTTACGTAATTACGCTGTTGCTGATTGCTTAGCATTAATGTAGTTTAGGTAAAATATTCTATGTTTTCCTAATAAAGCAACCTAACCTAAAACATTTGCTATTCTAGGGGTCATAAATATTGCTGCTGTTACATCTCCTAAATATCTGCCCCTGCTTATGGCAGAGGATTGGACCTGAATGACCTAAAGGTCCCTTCCAACCCAAGCCACTCTGATTCTATGAAATAAATTGTCCTCTGCTGTTATTTTTGAGCTTAAATTGTGTTTGAGGTAAGGAAACATGTCTCAACCCAAAGAATTGGCATGAAAAAGAAAGCAGAAGCTGAAAACATGACAGACAGGCAGACAGATAGTTTCTAAACCATTATCCTTCAACCTACATACTGAATATTAAATAATTTTTCCAAAAAGTATCAGCAAAACATCTTGAGGGACATATGAGATGTTGCTTCAGCTCTTTGCCCCCAAATTTAATTTATATTCTGCAGTATCCAGCTCATCTTATTTTAGTGTGCTTTGTCACATATTTAAAATTCCTTTGATTCCCCCCATCACCAAATGGATGAGGAATATTCTCCAGGACTTTTAACAGAGTAGCTCACAAAGAGGAGGCTATGGAATAAAAATACAGATGATATAATTAACCATGATATTTTAATGGAAAATCTGCCAAAGTTGTAATATGAAACTCTCATTTAGCAAAGCCATCCTTAAATTGTTTCTTTTCTTGGTAATTTTTCTGATTCCAGTCCCACTCTCCTGACTAAAAGAAGTTTCTGTCTCTGAGAGTTTTGTTGTGGTCCCTGAATCTTGATGTCAGTGGCATTTCTCACTAATTTCTAACTTCAATCACTGTTTTCTTCTGGCTAATAAGCAACCCTTCAGTTTAATAGCTTCAAAACTCCTTTTCTTTTTCTTTTTCTTTTTCTTTTTTCAGAGTTATTTGACATTCTTCAGTGTACCTTGAATATATGGAAAAATGTACCTTCCTTACATTCTACATCTGCACAGAAAAACACATATTGCACAATATCTGACCAGGTTTATTTGTAAGTGTTCTTTGAAACCAAGCAGGGTTAATTACACACCTTGGGATGCCAGCTGGCTGAGACCGAGTGATTCTCATCATTTTCATCTGTAATATTAATTCATGCACATAAATTATTCATTTATTTATACATATATATATATAAATTTGCACTTCTATATGCTTCTTGTTTATGTTCATAGCCACAGTTGAATAGGAATGTTTTATGTATAACTGCATTTCCTTCTGCATTGCATATTAACAACTTTCCTCAGCTCTCCTCTCTCACATTCCACCCTCACCAGTGCCATTTAATCTATAGGATGTCTGGAACATGGAAATTGTCTTCATTATACACCTGTGGAAAGAACATTTCAGTTGTATTAGCAACACATGATGAAAATTTCAGTACTTACAGCACAAACTAGTCCTTCACTGCTTCATTTTCCCTTTACACAAATTCTAAGTTGAAGCATAAGACTTAGCTGCTGGGAAAGAATATAAGTAAATCTCTGAAATGTAATAAAGAATATATAACTATATCATAAAGACAATATAGCCAAGCTCAGGAGGTATCAGCCTCTCTGATACTGCTTGCTGTAGCCTTCTCACAATACTCCTCAGAGAGTAGAGGTCCTGCAATTTTGCTGTTATTTTAATTTAAAATCTTTGTTATTCGTATGATGCTTTCTCACTCTGAGGACCTTTAGGGGTAATTTTTAAGCTAAAGTGTGCAATTCCTTGACCTTTCTTCATTCACCTGCAATTCTGCGTTACAGCTGAATTTGGAATGTGCAGAGTACCCTAAGCATTCTGATTACAGGATCTTTGTCTACCTTTTTTCCTCTAAAACTTTTTTTGCTCAGCTTCTGGGTCAGCATTTCTTTTTCTGACCTTTTGTAGGCTGAAGGTCTCCATAGCCAGTCTGAGCCCCATTTTTAATCATCCTATCCCTGTGCTTGTCTCCACACCATCGAGTGTTCCCATTTCCAACCCTCCCTCAATCCCACTGTGATTATATTTGTTAGCCTACAGCATTCTCTTAGTCACAAATACTCTGTTCAACTAATTACTAATTTCTTTTCACTTCTATAAAAAATGAAAATTGTGGTTTAGCCAAAGAAACATAAGCAAAACAAGGAAGATAGAGCTACAGACTCTCTTAAAATTTACTGCCAATGACAATACTAATGACTGTTCTACGGGATACAAATATGGCCAGGAAACAAGCAGGGATGAGGGAGTCAAGGAGACATAATCCTTGGACAAGAGGGAATCTGCTAAATGTAGGAGCAGAAGCATAAAGAGTTGATGTTACTGTTCCTCAGTGGGAATGACAGATCCCTTTGAGTGATTACACAGTAAAACCTACAGGAAGAGGGCAGTTCCACGCAACAGATACTTTAAAAAAAAAAAAAAAAAAAAGTAATTGAATGCATGAATTAATATAATTTTTTACTATTTTTAGGTTTCTATTTAGGTGGAAGGTGTTTTTGGGTTTTTTTTAATACAAACTTTTCTTATTAGTGGTACTATAATGATCTGGTATTTGCAACACCTCTGTTTTCATGGGTGTAATGACCTGTTTTTAGAAGGTTGGATGATCACACTATTAAGCGTTTAGATCTCCATCCATTTCCAGTATTAAAAGAACACTTTTTTCACAGTCTATCTAAGGAATATTGCTTAATCTGCACTTTCTAACAGATGACATCTTACTAATTAGAATTGTTCCCCAAAAAATTTCATTTCACTGAACAGCTGATCTGCACTTATTAAACATTTCTCTGTTGATTTGAAAAATAACCATGATCATTTAAGCATGATTGTACAGAGCTATTTCCAACACTTTTTTTCCCACAACGGATACTTGTAAGTGCTAAGAAAAATTAGGAATGACCACTAGCAAGATAAGCTGGACAGACAGAGCAAATAGCTCCATACACCAACAAGCTGAAATACTTCTGGCTGAGTAATTCACAACTTGTTTGTCATCTAATACTTGAGGGTGATGGGGGAAAATTGACTTTTGAGGAAGGATTTGTAAGACATCACACACATCCCTGTGCATTTTGAACACTCAGGAGGCAGCTACCACATGTCAGCAAAAGAAATTCCAATATCAGAAGAGAAACCTTAAAGCATCAAAGTATCCTTTTATTATTTTATTTTTTATTTATGTTGTTTTAATTATTTACTTATTAATCAGCAAGTTCAGTATTTTATTATTATACTTGTACATTATTATATAAGAATTTCATTATAAAGTTTAATATTATTATAAATTATTGTATAATACACATTATCATATAGTGACACATTATTATATTGTTATACATATATTTTTTATACATAAACATTATACATGTATATTTTGTATATTATTGTCCTTGTCTGCTTTTACAAATATATAGAAAGGCAACTTCTAAAACCAAGTATTGTGTGAGAGGTTTTAGAGTCCACTTGCAAATCACATGTAGAAAAATTTATTGTTCAGCAATAACAAAAACATCTTTGTGTTATCACCCCTGTGATACAAACCCAAAACACAGCCCTAAAAAAGCCCCTGGGGAGAAAATTAACTGCAGCCCAGCCTAAACCCAGCACATTCTATCCCGTATTCCCCATCATTTATGTCACACTCAGGTCCCACACTACTCAGTACAACTCCATTACTCTGCCCTACCTTTCCCTCTTTTACTGTTAATGCACAGATATCATTCGCTTAGTTTACAGCCCACTCCCTCAAAATGTCCATAAACTGGCCACACAATGTCTGTTGAATTAATTTAGTCTGTTGTCTCTGCCGAGGCTGGCGACCTGGTTCGAGAAAGACACGACGACCTACTTACATGTCGTTCGGGCAAATCACTCACAGACACCAATATGGTGAAATGCGTTTATTTGCTGCGTGCGCTTTCTTATGTAACCGCGGTGTGCTTGTGTCACTGCTGCAATGTCACTTGCCACCATGCTATTAGCCAATGTCACTGGAGAGGATGGGTCCTATCTTTCCATACATCACGAGATCTTCCGATCGGGCTTCCCTATCTAACCACATTAGTCCATGGCTCCAAGCTCCATCTGTTCTGGTGCTCACTCAGGACAGGAATCCCGAGTCCAGCCAAACCCAGCACAGCACCCAGGCATTCCATAATGATTTTTTTTCTCAGGTGCTGCACTTTACTCTCTGAAAACCTCAGCACTATCACTGATAAACTGCTCCTGTGTGGACCAGAAAGTCTCATTCCAAGGCTCAGCAGCTGCAGGATGTTGTCATTGCCTCTTGTTATTTTCCCCATGCAAGTTGCCACTTCATCACTTCTGGGACCCAGACAAGAGATATTTTTATTGCTACTCAGTATTCAGTTTCCAGAAAAACCATCTGAATAATACCATTAGAGAATCTGCTGCAGCACCACTGCTGCTTGCAGTTTTAAAGTCATCACAATGACAGCTTTCCAGGAGCATGGTTAGCTATTGGCAAAATATGCAATAACAATATATGTAGAGTCCTCCAGAAATTAGCATCCATTTCTAATTCCAAGGGTGTTCTCTGACTTGCCTTTCCGCAAAAGACCTAGATAAAATGCTTGATTTGTTTCAGTACTCTTTTTTCCTTCTTTTCTTTCTTTTTTTTTTTTTTTTTTCAGAGTATCAGGCTAAATACAAATCTGATTTGGACCCTTTTTGAGGGTGCTTAATTATTTTGATAGATCTCCAGCAGTATCAAAACACCTATTCATCACAGCCAACTGCTTCAGCTCAAGTATGATAGATTAGAACCAACTGCCCAGCATGGCTCTGACAAAGGTATATCGAAATCCCAGAATCTCACAGTCAAAGGTTGGGAAGGCCCTCCAGGACCATCGAGGCCAAGCTGTGCCTGATCTCCACCTTGTCACCAGCCCAGAGCACTGAGTGCCATGGCCAGGCCTTTCTTGGACACCTTTAGGGATGGGGACTCCAAACCTTCCTGACAACTCCCCTTCCAATTCCTGACCATCTTTTCCATGGAGAAATTCTTCCTGGTCTCTAACATGAAATGATACAATACACATAATAAGCTACAATTTTTTTTCTGGAAATCCATCTCACAGAAGTACTTTGGATAACAATATTAAAATAACACCCTCCAGCAATGCTCAGGTCTGTTCCTCTTTTGCTGTGAAAATGGACTCCAAGGCTGACCCGAGTTCCTGACTTGGGCTTCTTTTGGAAGAAAAGTTGCAAACGCACAAGATTTCAGTGTCTCTGTTCAATATGAAGCCTGAACAAGAAGCTTCAGGGCCAGACTGGATGGAGTTTGGAGCAACCTGGGATAGTGGAAGGTGTTCCTTGCCCATGCCAGAGGGTGGAATGGGATGGACTTTAAGATCCTTTCCAACCCAAACATTTCTGGGATCCTCTGATTCCATGATATTGCTAGTCACCCATGCAAACCCAGTATTGAGGTCAGTTTAAAAGATATCTCTCCATCCAAAAGCTGAGCTCTGTTTGTCATAAAATATCAATAAGATAATCCAATTAGCAAGATTCCGCAAGTGATGTGAGACATAATTTCAATTACTTTATTTTAGCAACCAATGTATTCAAGAGATGACATTGTTAAGGTTTTTCAAAATACTTTTTTATTATACTAATGATAAATTTGGATGTTATTTAAAAATACTGCAGAAATAGAAGCAGCTTTTGCTACGAGCTTTATTAAACAATTTATAAAATGTGGGTTTGGTCTCTTAGAAGTTTCCATTTAACAGAAAACATTGATCAAACTCTCATTTCTTAAGACCTAAGAGAGCAAAATAAGAAATATCTCCAAGGAGGAAATTGCTCCAACTTCTCATTGAAGAAACAAATTTGGTGCTGGCATAACTGATTTTTAAGCCCAAAAACTGTGGGTGCAGGAAGGAGGGCTTTGATGGGAGGAAATTTTAAGATCTGTGTTGGAAAATAATTTCGGAGAAATTTTCAGTTTTCAGACAACACAACCAAGAGAAACATCACAGCCAAAAATGCTATAATGGAGAGTGAGTGATCATCCAAAAGCACCTGTCATCTAATGTCTTATTTGAACTCAACGTGAGGGAAAAATAACATGTTCCAGCCATATAGTTACGTTATTAGTATCACATTGGTACCTGTCTGTCAGCAGCTGTCCTAGAAAAGTGACATTTTAAAACAAAGAGTGAGACAGGTTAAAGATAAAGGTGCAGCAAAGAGATATTGTTTGTTTTCCAGAGACTTATTATGGAGAGAAAAAGAAATAAATGGAGACACTGCCAGCAATTGCAGCAGATAAATGCTGGAGAGACACCAATGAGTGCCAGATTGGAAAATTAATGCTGTGTACTGATAGGAAAACAGGTTTTGATCATCAGAGTCAGCTGCTGCTCTGAGCCCACAAGGATGTCCTCAAACCTCAGGAGAAGGGTCTTGCAAAAGCTCCACGTAGCTTCTTGAGTCACTAGATGGCAGAATCTTCTAATTAGTTCAGTGCCATTTGTTACTTAATCACCACTGGAAGGAAACCTGGTTCTCAGTTGGAGAGCAGTGCAGCAAATTATGCAGCAAACCACAAATCTTTGCTACTCAATCCACTCCCAAGTTTTTAGTACTTTGTAGTTTTCCCCAGATATTCCTTCAAAATATTTGATGTAAATGACTTTTAAGCAAGCACATGGAGCTACACTAGTAACTGGTTCACATTGTCAAATCACTCAAAGGGGTTCAGAAGCCAAATTTTAAGTCTTTAGAAGAATCCTTCTTCAATACACACTAACATTTCATGGTGTTTGTTCCAATAGCTGACAGTGCTCAAAAATTTCTGAGGTGGCAAATAATGGAACTCACCAACAACTCAAAATCCCTAAGAAAAACACTTTTGTTTCTAATGGATTTTTGTGGTAAAGTGACAGTGAAAATAGATCCATCTGTCCACATGGGTAGGAAATAGGCAGAGTTTTCCTCAGCTCCACATGTAGTGGTATCAATTGAGTTCCACAAAATCCCAGAATGGTTTGGGTTGGAAGGGGCTGGGCTTGGATATAAGCTCATCCTGCTATGGACAGGGACACCTTCCACTAGCCCAGGCTGCTTCAAGCCCTGTCCAGCCTGTCCTTGGGTGTTGTGGCCCATATTTGTTTCATTTAACTGGCTTATTGTTAAAGTTTTAATGTTAATTGTTCTTATGTTCCTCCATGTTCTCCTCAGGGTGGTTTATTCCTAAAGGTGCATCCTCCCTAAGTTACCTTGTATGGCATTTCCCTACCCCTAGTTCCAGCTCCTTCCCTATCAATCACTGTTACCCTGCCCCTTGTTCTGGCACCTTCCATGTAACCCCAACCCTGAACCAATCCTTTGAGTGTTCCTCCCCCTGGGTATTCCTAGGTGTTTCCTAAACCTCAACACCCCATTGGACCCTGCCCTCTCTTCCCACTTGCACCAGTTGGCCCCAAAGCAATGCTGTAACCCCTTCACTCTTCCACTGTTGATCCCTCATTGGCTTGTGTTTGGTACCCACCCCTTGCCCTGTTGCTGTATAAAATCCTGAGCACAGGAGTGTTTGCGGCTTTTTGGTTCCTGACACCTTCAACCTGACTAAACCTTCTGTTGGAACCTCAGAACTGAAAAGCCTCCTCCTTCTCCTTTACCCAGCCCCTGACTGTGGTGAGAGCCCTTCCACTGTAGAGGAAGGTTCAGCTGTTGGCAAAAAACCCACGCCGCAGTTGATCCCCACACTTGGTGCAGTGCTGGTGTTCTTTGAGCTAGCCCAGGCTCTGGTGGGCTGTTTCACTTGGACAATGCCAGTGATCCAGAGGCAGTCACAGCTTCTCTGGGTACCCTGTGCTGGGGCTTCACCACCCTCACAGGGAACAATTAATTCTCCATATCCCATCTAACCCAGCTGTTGTAATTTTGAAGCCATTCACTGGGTAAGTACTGCTACTCCAGGTTGTAAAGTCTTCTGTGCCCTAAGGGATGTGCCAAAGTCGAAATGATGCCTGTGGGAGGGTGACCTGGAACAGAGGCTAGACAGAGTTTAAAGAATAAAGCAGGTATTTTTTGAAAGCCCTGTAAAAGATACAATGTGGGGAGTACAAGAACCTGGTCATGGCTACACCCAAAATGGACCCAAGATGGATCCCGTTCACGGGTTTTCACACTTTTATAAGTTTTGTTCATTTACATACTGGGGTAAATTGTCCAATTACAGCTTCAGGTTATGAAGTCATCCTCCTGGTTTGCTCCCTTCAGTTTGCCATTGTTTATGCCTTTTGGCCCTGAGGCTGTAACAGTTCTCCTTGATTCTCAAGGTGGAAAAGGATTGTTTTGTCTAACTACCCTGTGAAGAGAACTTACTAGCACTTAATATGATGTTCAGACTCCCACACCAAGGCAGAATCTGAGAAATATGAAAGCTAAAACTTAAGGTATCAACACAACCCAACTTCAGAGGGGCAGAAATTTAAGCCCCAAATTTTCCTAGTTGAGTAGATGTATATCCTACTCCTTCCAATGTGGCCATAGAAAAAAAGTGAAGTTACAAATTGTGTAGATTATATTATATATTTACATTCAAAAAACCCTGCTGTGGTAAGGATCCAAAAGCAAAAGCAGAGGATGTGATGTGCACTGAGCCAGAAGGGATGGTGGTGACACCAAGGAATAATAACTTCGTCAAGTATGGAGAGAGAAGGGAAGAAAAACAATGAGGTGAAAAGCCATAAGTGATTGCTGCAGAATCCTCAGTGGTACAGACAAGGGCTGCCTAATGCAGCAGAAAGTCTATTGACTTCATGTATTCATTTTTAATAAATGATTCAGCAGTGTTTACAATGCAATGAGGATTTTGAGTTGGAAGCTGCAATATTTATCAAGATGACATGAAACGTCACCTAGAGGAGCCTCACGTGGCTTTTGCATCTCATCTACTTGTGACCTTTCTAAGCAGCTGACTGAAAATTAATTGGAGAACAGTTAACATGGCTGAAATAATGGGATTTGCCAACAATTACGGCTAATAAAATTCCTTGCAATTTTTTGCTAGGTGCTGGAGTGTCTCTGTTGAATGCAGACAAACTTGAGATGAAATTTGGGGTGCTACAGACCAGCTTCGTCCATCCTACAATTTATTGCTATGAAAGTGGGAGTTTCTTTCCTCTTACTTTCCCCTCTATGTCAGCAACAATCTGAAAATCAGTACAGCTTGCTGGACTGGTAAAAAATAAAACCTGACCTGGCAAAATTAAATCATTGGGTTATCAAACTGAATCAACTCCAAGCCAAAGGTCAGAGAGGGAAGTGGCAGCCAAAATACAAAGGTGAAAGGACTGTGCATTCTGGAGAAGGAATGTGCTAGATTAGCACAAGTGGATTTTCACTGTAATGTCTATTACATGTAAGTCAGAACAGGAGACTCCAGACTCTGATTATACATGAACTCTTGAATCTGCAGTTGCTGAATTCTTAAGTAGGACACTACTTCTGCAAACTTTCTGAGAGACTCAAGTGACAAAAAAATGGCAGAATTTTGATATTTGCACAGGTTTTGTAATAATCCTTGAAAGTTTGGATCATACTGTTATTTTTCTGCTTTAATTCTGTTCTTGAAACACATCAGAAATTCTGAGGTGCAATGTTACCATATCCAAGGGGAAATAAATGTGGCATGAGAGGATGTAGTGACATTCTGTAGACAGGGGACACAGACATTGTGCTCAGCACCTTCTTTGCCTAGAGCCAGGGCAAGAAAGCTCTCAGATCCCTGAGTTTGGTGAAGGAGTTCAGGGGAAGGATTTAGCAGCAAGGGATGGAGAGAGACTCAGGGTTAACTTGAGTCCCCTTAACCCGTGGAAGTCAGTGGGACCCACTGGGCTGCATTTGGGGTCAGTGGGAGACCTGGAAGTTCTCCTTTCAATATCATTAATTGTCACCTTTGATAGGCTTGGAAGATCAAGGGAGGTGCTTCAACAGTGAAGAGAAGGAAGAATCAGACTCACCTTTAAAACAGGTCAAAAGATCATTCAGGGAGCTGTGAGAGGGTCAGTCCCACTTTGGTCCCTAGGAAATCAAGAAGCAAATGCTCATGAAAATGTTTTTGGACACAAGGCAGAGAAGAAGGTGAGTGGGAGCAGCCAATATGGACTTAACCAAGCTTGCCAAAGATAAATCTGGCCTGATCAACCTGATTGCTTTATAGGATAAAAAGATTTGGTCTGAGGAAGAAGGAAGATCAGTGGGGAAATAGAACATTACAGTGTGTTGAGAAAACCAAGAGCTCCAGCCTGCTTTAAACTGTAATCAATTTAAAATTCAATGATTTACAGCACATTTAGTTTGAATCGTTTGTCTTATGGTTATTAATTACAGTACTTATTAATCAACATCACTGTGCAGACCAAGTTACTCTTTAACCTTTTAACAACCTCAAACAGGGTGGGCAGCACACAACCCAACAGTTCTGGTTGGAATCAGTACTGGAGGTGAAGGTGATGAAGCTTGAGAGCTCTTGGATGGAAAAGTCAGAATTGCAACAGGCTGCTGGATTTCTTCTCCCTCACTCCCTGATCTTTTTATGTCATTCATGCTTTTATTTCTCCTAAAGTGATGCATTGACTACTCCTTTCACTGCTTATGTTGTATTTGCTTTTGGCAGCTCAGTCTCTTGGGTACTGGGTGGGATGTTCTGCCTCTTTGCTTATCTTGTTCTTTACCTCGTAGCTGCTTGTTTTCCAGCTGCCCCTTGGGTGCATCTGCACACACCTTTGCAGGTGTTCCGGTTGTTCCACTACTCACACAAGTATTTGAAATATTCCCACATTTTGTCTGGCTTTGCCATAACATTTACAAAGTGCTGCTGCACTGCAATAAATTAGGATGCTAATATTTGGCTCCAAGGCAAAGTAATATTAATTATATCCTGATTGATGAACTTTTAATTTATATGTGGCTGCTGCTCTGACTCTGTGCAATACAGTGTTTGAAAATTATTGTGTAGAAGCCCATCAGTGCAGAACAGTTCCACCTTCTTCTAAAAATAAAGATGATTATTCCCAAAATATTCTGAAAAAATACCAAATAGGGTGTGTTCTGATTCCAGTGTTTTGGCCAATACCTTGAATTACAGATCTGGAAACTTTGGCTCTGGACCATGATAGCAGACAGATACAGTCATAATTCTGTTAAATATTAGATATAATTTAGAAAATTTCATTATAATACCTGCTCATGGTGTGGAGGGGTATCTGCCCATGGTGGGAGTTTGGAACTAGATGATCTTTCAGTTTCTTTCCAACCCAAACCAATCATTCCAAGATTTCATTGGGAAACTCAGGTTGCATTGATATAGCAATTAGATAATATAGAATAATGTTACAGGTATTGAATGATTTTGGATTTTTTAGAAATGTTGCCAAGTCTCATTATTTTATCACAAATTTTCAGATCTGTTGGTTTATCCTTAAAACACCAAATACTGCATTAGATGACTATGTGGAAGGTTCTCTCTTTTAAAATTAAGAATGTCCAACATTCACTGTTATAAAAACCAACCTGGAAGGAGATAAAGGGCTTGCATACAGCCCAGCCCTAAATCTCTTTTTGGTTCCTTAGGCTCCTGGAAGTGGCCATGGAAGTGTGGTGGGAGCCCATGTGATATTCTTCATCCTGGCAGTTGGGATGCCAGTCCCTTGAAAAATGTTTCTCTCCATCTTTCTCCTAGGCTGAATAAAAACGACCACAAATATTATTTTAAAACAATATTATTTAAACAATACATAAATATTTCCTCTCTTCAAAGGTTTCTTCATTAACTTCAGATTGAACTGGCAGAAGGTCACTTTGGAGGGGGGTTGGAGCAACCTGGTCTAGTAGAAAGTTTCCCTGTTTATGGCAGGGGTAGAATGAGAGGAGATTTAAGGTCTCTTCCAACCCAAACCATTCTGTCAGTCTCTGATTCTATACTTTTATATATATATATAAAAAATGGAGATTTCCAGGCTAGATCTGCAGACAGAGAAAGCTTTCATTTTCTTCTTAAAATGCAGACAAAGGGAAGTGATAAAAATTTTTCCCATCTTCAGAGGAAAAGAAAATGTCTCTTCTTCCTTTCATGGCTTTTTGGTACTCATTTTAAAAGCATTCATGGGAAATAAGCGAAGAGGTGAAAGATTACTAAATGTATATGCATTTCATTGTAACTTCTGAAACACATTATTGCCTCCTGAATTGTGGAATAACAGGCAATCACAAGAAGGAAAAAAGAAAAAAAAAAAAGAAGAAAAAACAGCAAGAAAAAGACAGTCTATTTTAAAATATAGAGGTGTAAGATGATAGATGAAAGAGCTTCCAGTTAAAAAGAGAATGAAGATTTTGCCGAGCTGTTCTAGTTCGGTTTCCACATTTGTAGAAAAAGTGTTTGTCTGTGTCCCCAAAGCTCAGATGGGGCTCAGCTCAGTGATAAAGGAGCCCTAAAGCAGCAGGAAATTGGAGCTGGCCAGGCTCCAGGGGGATGCACATGTAGTTTGCTCAAATTTGGCAATTACTCCTGTGCCCAAGCACCCAGATTTCAGGGTGCTTTTTCCATGAACAGGAAAGACATTAACAAACCCAGCACTGCAAGAACAGCACTTACCTGCTCTGCTTCTCCTAAAAACAGGGGGAAATGTGACTGAGAAAGCCTTTGGAGCCCTCTGTGATTGGGAAGAGACTTAGAAAGAGCTTTGCTGTGAATGAAAGCTGCACAAATATCCCATGTAAAATGTCTATGTGAAGTGTGGTGTGCATCCCAGTGAAGCAGGGAGGACAGAGGGAGTCTCTGCTGCACTGAGGAAGAGTTGTTCCAGACACAATATCCAGAAAAGCTCTGCCTGTGGGTGTTGGAAGAAAGAACATTAGCTATGCAGTAGTGGTGCTGGCAGTGATACTCTGGAAGAATTGGGAGCACAGACTTTGCTGCTGCGGCAGATGATTGCCTTGCTCTTTCAGGCAAAATAACAAAATATTTTGTCAGATCAGGTTCACAGAAACATATTGGTGACTGCACAAAAAGCCACCGGGTCTTGTTTAATAAACACTGAGGCTCTAATTGGCAGTTCTCAAGTACACAAAGCACCAGTGGCCACTGGAGGGCTGAAACACAGTTCAGGAATTGTATCCCAGGCCCTGAGCTGGGCTGGGCCACCAAGGAGGAGACCTAAATGTCATCACACACCTGGTGGGAGTGAATATTTGGGGATCTAATCTCAAGCATTGTTGTTAGACAAGTCTAGACATGAGATGGATATTAAGTTGTCCTAAAATAATATAATTTACATATTTTTCTTTCAAGATCCCTTTTGCTGAAGAGTGTAAACTTAGAGGACCTTCTGTTCCTAATCCCCATCCCTAGTGCCTCTCCATCCCTGAGTGTTCAAGGCCAGGCTGGACAAAGCTTGGAGCAGCCTGGCTAGTGGGAAGTGTCCTTGCCCATGGCAGGGGGTGGCACTGGATAGTCTTTAGGGACCCTTCCAAACCAAACTGTTCTGGGATTCCATGATTCCATGATAATGCCACCATTGTTATGTTCTGTGCTTTAGACATAAAGCATTGTTTCTTGAAAGACTTGAAATAAAAATTTTTTTTCTTTATCCTAGTCTAAACCTGTTTGAGGAAAAAGAAAGGCATATATTAACACATGGCAATTCTCCCATTTTCGCATCACAGCAGAGTAAGGTGCAATGTCACCAGAGTCACTAGAAAAGTGTGGTTTCTGTTAAACTGGATCATTACAAATTGGTATTTTATTCTTTTGTTTCTTGACTGACAGAAAATCTGGACAAACTCCACATTCAAGAGGAAGAGGTTAATTAAGTAGATATTTAATAGTCTTGTGACATGAAGGAGATAAGTTCTTACCTAGCTGTTATAAAATAGTATCTTATGTGTTTTTACATGAAAAGAAGTGAAAGGTCCTAACAGATTTTTCTGGGAATTGCTGTCACCTCTGGGTCATTAATCACCTTTATAAAGCAGCTCTCCAGATAACTGTTTGGATGAAGTTAAACAAGTCCACTTAGAAAGCACATTGACCGTATTAGTTAAAAATATCATTATATCATCAGCTGCCGAGGTTGGTGATATCTGCAGTGCCAAACCAAGTTATATTTAACACTGGGAGCTGAAAGAGCCTTATTCAGATGGGAATCCACCATGCCAAAAAGACACAAGAACCTGGAGTGTACGAAGGATGAAATTCTCCAAGCTGAGTTGAAATTTTAAATATAAAATTAGAAATATAAAAATACCATATTAGCTTAGGGGTAGAAGACATTTTTTCGTCTTTCTCATTTTTTCCCCTTTTTTCCTTTTCCTTTTCCATTTTTTTTTTTAATTTTTTTTTAAATTTTCTTTTTCATTTTTCTTTTTCCCCTTCTTTCCCTTTCCCTTTCCGTTCTCCTTCCCCTTCCCCTTCACTTTCCCTTTCCTCTTCCTTTTCCCTTCCCATTCAAATCTTGATAATTAATTGCATCAATTATTAAATAATTTTTATTCATTCACTTGTATACATATGTGCCTATGTGTAAAATAGAGATAGAAATATGCATACATGTGTATATGTTAAAAATATTTTATATTTGTGAGTATTTGTAACCTTTAAATATAAATGTATAGGGAAAGAGATGTTTTGGGAGGTCCTTGAAGTCCTTCTGAGCTCTGGAAGGTGTCAGTCCCAGGGGGTTTTGGGAACACCTGGGCACAGCCATGGCCAATGGCAGGGCTGGGATGGGGTTCCCTTGGGGTCGTTGTCTTCTTCCGTCTGTTTAATTTTCAAGTTATTAAACATTGTGCTTAATCTTCTCCTCAGCTCTTTTTTTGTGCCTGCAGCCAACAATGAAAGTCAGAAAAAATTAATCAAAAGAGATGTTTAACTGACTTCATTAGTCCTTTTTCCAATGAGAAATTAATTGGGCAAACACTTTTCTTTAAAGAGCAAGATCAAAGATGCTGAGTGCTGCAATCATGAAATCCATTCAATAACACAATTGATAAAGAGCCAAGATATTTCTTGCCATACCAATAACACACTCACACCTCCCAAACCTATACAAAGAGACAAACAAGGAAAAACTAAAACCAAAAACACACACAAGTCAAAAAAAGGGAAAGAACCCCAAACCTAATCCAGAATGTGAAGATAAAAAAATATTGCAAAAGATTCATCTGATAGGACTCTGAAAGCAAATGAAACCATCCGTTTCAGAATGTAAACAGTTCAAAATAATAATACAATATCAGAGAAGGCAAAATAAAAAAGGTTTTTGGGAATGAGTTTATTTAGATGTCCATAGGAAGTGCATGGGTATGGAAAAATATAAGCATGTCCCATCCTAAGTGGGAAGAGAATGGGCCTAAAAGTATTGAAAATATTATGATATAGTTTCATGGCTGATAGTACAATAAAGGAAATCTAAAAAATTTTGAAAGGTTTAAGATGAATAGTTGTTTGATCAGTGGGAGGCAGATTTTTGTTCTCCAAAATACAGATTTATATTTTATGTCCATTTGCCCCCAAACAAATACTTTATTTATAACGTTAGAGCCGTCTTGCATTTGCTTGGAGATAGAGACAACCAACCTTTTTGTGCATTGGTCTCAAATGAAAAACAGGGGTTAAAGCCATGGTGTCTATGAAAATTAAAGTTATTCCAATTTAACAACTAAATCTATGAAAAAAAGTTTTTTCAAAATGTGCTTCGGTGTTTAGCCAAAAACCTGTCAATAGTATGCTAGAAGTTTCTGGTTCTGGGTAAAAGTATATTTGAAATTGTTATTTAGTTAAAATTACAATAAGATTAATATAAACAGTGAAGTTCTTTACCCTATGTTTTTCTGGTTATATATTATGAAGTTCCTTATTAATACAGTTTTCCACAAAATATTTTTTTCCTGGAAAAAATCCCACTTCGGTAATTTCTTGTTTCACTCCCAAATGTGAATTGTATAATTTGCTCCACAATGTGGATTGGAAACCTTGTCTGGCAGTGTATTACTAAATCAAAGTTGATTCATAATTAAAATAAGTATTAACAATTGCTGCCACATAACTCAGCCTATTACATTCTTCCCTGAAAGAAAATAAAAGTCATGTCATGCATTGTTTATTATTGAAAGGGAAAAATTTATTACACTCACAGTCTTCCCTTGTAATAGCTTTTAGAGCAAATAACTTTATTTTCATCTCATTTTGGTAGTGGAAACTGAAGTTCCATATGCATTTTCAGTGACAGCAATGTAAAATATCCTGAGGCAATTTTCTAGTCCAGTTTTGAGGTGAAGTTTGGTTGGAGTTTAAACGCATGGCCCAGGTTTTGCTCAGTTTAGAATCAATGTAAAGAGGACAAATAAAGCACCAAGATTCTATTAAAAAATTGTTTCGGCTTAAACAATTGTCCTTTCTTAAAATTTGAGAGCTAAAATAGTCATAAAATAATTTGAGGGTTAAAATAGTCAGGGCCGGGCATGAGACTGAATGGGCTTTAAGGTTCCTCCCCACCCAAACCATTCTGGGATTCCATGATTCCATTCTTACTTGAAAATGCAGCAGGTTGTCAACCCAACCAGATGAAAACTGCAGGAAACAACTCATGGTGCAGTTATTATAAAATCAGTGAAAGCACAAGGATGCACATCATTAATCATCCATTATTAAAAAAAAAAAAAGAGATCTACTTACAATAATTAATTTATCTAAGGAAGCACCATCAGAAACCATTTAACACAAAGTCTCAGAGGACATCCTCGTGCTTTTGTTAAGGTGTGCAGAGACACTCAGAACATCCCCTTGCCTCAGAACAGGTCAGTCCTCAGGATCAATTTGCCATTCTCAAGTAAATTAAACTTTTAAAGAACTTGGATGTCCTCCTTTCTTCATATTAGGAGAGCTTTCCTCTCAAAAGCCTTCTAGTTGTCCTTCCATCCTCCCCTGCCTTTCATACTGGACCAGCTAAAGTTGAGTAGAGG
The DNA here is from genome assembly GCA_018697195.1 of Certhia americana. Taxonomy (NCBI): domain Eukaryota; kingdom Metazoa; phylum Chordata; class Aves; order Passeriformes; family Certhiidae; genus Certhia; species Certhia americana. The sequence continues at coordinate 26,814,119 of CM031864.1, read as the reverse complement.
ATCTGTCTGAATTTGTCTTATTACGTGTGAAGTGAACTTTCTCTGATGGGTAAATGAACACTGGGGGTGATACAGAGATACAAAGAGTCTACAGAGATGAAGAAGAAGAACATGGAAAACAGTGGATAGTAGTGTGAGGTAAATGACATCTTGAGGGAGCAAAATTAACGCATGGACTCCGCCCTCCCTTGCCTCCATCAGCCACTCAGGACATGCAGAACTGGAGTGGGAAGGGATTGTAATTGTCTCTAAAGCAGTGGGGACTGCCAGAGTCCAGAAAGGACACACCTTGGGCATCATCTTATCTCATACTAAAATCCTAAAATATAGAAGGAGTCTGACTTCAGGTTTGTATTTATCACCTCCAATTCTTCTTATGTGCTGAATTATTCCTTCATTAACATGACGAAGAACGTTGGATAAGGAGAACTAATTTTCATTTCTAAATTTCCAGAAGGGACATTGATTACTGCCATGTCCCACAGGGACATAAAACACGTTTTTTTTTTTTTTTATTAAATGAGTTTTGTGATAACAGGAAAACACCACCAGAATCAATCTTATACAGCAAATTGAAATAATGACACTGGGAAAATAAAATCCATAAATTAAGAACAAGAGAAGAGGTGCTGAGTTACAGATGTGGAGCAAATTTTGTAGGCTCTGGTTGGGTTTCCATTCAGTTCGTTCAGGCTTCTGTAAGTTGTTATCTTAATAACTATGGATCACTTTCTACATGACAAATGCATTTTCAAAACCTATTAAACCTTCTCTCCACTAGCAAACCTTTTTTTTGCCTAAAGGAAAAAGGAAATGAGCAAAATGCAGCCTTTTCTGTAGTACTACAAAATTATTCTTTAATGGGAAAAATGTTATTCTAATAATCATTTATGAAATGAGGTAATATACATTTGGTTTTCAGTTTCATGAAGGCTTTGATGATTGCATTAAATAAAAAATTAATATAATTGCAACATATTTCTATTTATTAGTTGAAATGGGTGCAGCATCAGCAGCAATGAAGAATTTTTAAGACAGAGAAAAAAATAAAGATAAACCACTCTCCTATGAAATCCCTAAAATTTTAGTTAACTTGTAATTACACCTAAAAACACTCATATTGAGTCATTTGAATTACTCTGCATCACATTCTTTGATGACAATTTTGATTATCTATGAGGGAGTGCAACTTAAGGCTTTTACCTCTTCTTTTAAACATCAAATATCATCAAGTCCTAAATTTTCCCCCAGTTAAACCATTCCTAAAGAATTATGTGTATCTCAAAATATTCCAGTTAAAGACAGAAGGAAAAAAATGCCATGAATTCTTTGCCAAAGGAAGATTTTATTTGGCAGTCCTCTATTAAAAAATAAATTTAAAATATCTGTGGTTTTAAGAAGAAAATTGATAGGGTTGGACTCTGTTTAACCTGAGGAGGGGAAGGTGTCCCTGCCTATAGCAGGGGTGGGAATAAGATGGGCTTTAAGGTCCCTTCCAACACAAACCATCCCGGGACACTGCAATTTTTTGACTCAGAAATAATTTTTGCTCCAATTAAATTTTAAAAATGTCTCCTTAGATGTTTTATTATTAAATCTTATGCAGTAAATATGCTGCATCAAGCATATTTGAAAGTGAGAAAATTGTGTATGCAGCTGTCTGCAAAAAATAGAATAGACTCAGACAGATGTGAATATGTATTTCCCTTAAACACCAGCATTTTGAAGGGTCTTGTTATATAATCTGCTGTAATATGGAATTTTCAAACAGGTAAGAGAAAGTCTGTGAACTTGTCTATGAACTAAAATATTGTTGGGACTACTGATTGTGTTTTTAGGCTGCAAGTCTGAAATTAATGACATTACAAGTCCTCCCCTGTAAAAAAGTTGGTATAAATGGTATTACTCTGGTGGCCTCCCAGAAAAGATAATTTTATTGGCTATTTCCCTAAATTTGTGGATGGAGTTCCCAGAGAGTACAACCCTCAGATTCTAATCTCCAGAGAAAATTAAGTATGCAAATTTCCTGTTTCTCTTGGGTGCCATTGAAACTGATATGGGTGTTGGCTACCCAAATAATATTAAATTGTGTCCTTTAAGCAGGTCTTACACAATTCTGTTCTTCAAGTTTCTCTCATGAACACTGAAAATTTATTATTAAATAAATAATAATAATAATAAATTAATAATTTGCTATTGGATGTTCAACAAATCCAGAAGCACAAAGAGAGTGGCCATTAAAGACATGTAACAATTTTAGCTGTCATTGTAAAATTAGGAATTGTTGGGTTTAATTGTGCTTTTCTTGCCAGGCTTTGTAAAAAGTCCTGTTTGCTTGTTAATGTTTTAATTTAACCTTAGTTACCAGTTAATAGATAGCAGCTATTTCTTGTGAAGAAAATCTAAAGAGTTTTTCAATCTATTGTTTTGCTAAAAGGGGTCTTCTAATGTGTAAAATGCTGTGGTAAGCAAGCCTGAAGTGCTTAATAAAAACAAAATCTCAGGTAAAAACCAGAAATTGAACTGAAGAATCAACTCTAAAAATTCATTTGAGTATTGAATGTATAATTCTGGAGTTAAATATTTATTTATAGTGTGGGAAACAGCATGATTACTTTGTTAAATACTTTGGAGATGAAAAATTATTTCCCATTCTTATCAAACCAAAGTGTATTTCAGTGTTCAGCCCATAAGAAGGTGAAGGAAATGACCTCTGGTCTGCACTTGCTGAGAAAGACAATGTCCTTTTATACTGTAGCCACAAAATCCACTCTCTGATGATGCTTGTAAACCCTGGAGATTCTCCATATGGAACACCTAAGTAGCCATGAACAGATTTGAAATCTTTAAATCTCTGTCAAACTGTTCTTTGGAGGATTTCAGTATTTTTCTCTGCTCTTCTGAGACACTGTCTCTTCTGGACTCAACTCATCATTTTACATGGCTCTTATAAAACAGAGGGACTTTATTTAGTTTTTAAGAAATGGATGGAGATCAGAAATAACAAATTCTCTGTGGCAGAAAAAAGAATAAATTATGACAAAGTTTTAAAAGAGTATCTTTGGTCCAGATTACAAGATTTTATCCTAGGCTATAACTAGGCTATAGCTAAAGAGGCTATAACAGTCAAGCCCTTAAATTTGCTAAAATTGTTTACATTTAGTGGTTATTTTCAAAGACTGTCTCTGTGTCTGAATGTCACCTCTTTCACATCCACATCTCAGTTACATATCTCAGAAAGAATGCTGGCCTGTTAACAGAGCACAGAACCTAATTTCTGCACAATTAGCCAGGATAATATGTAGATGATCTTCCTTGAATCTATATCCTCCTACAAAGTTATTCTTAGCACCATTCCTGTGTATCCTCTAGTGCTTACTTCCTGGTATAGAAATAATAAAGAACACCTGGTTCTTCAGGATGTGCTGAATGAGTAAAAATAACAGGAAAATGCTGCTATGTGCAGAAGTGTGAGGATGTAATCCAGACAGACCTCAGAGAAGCAGGAGTTAAGAATCTGTAATTCCAGTACAAAACCTACTTTAACCACTTATAATCTCCATTAAAAAGCTAGATGAGGAAAGCTGTTAAGGACTGCTACCACATAAGCAAGAGATGTAGGAAGGGGAAGTGATATCTTCACATAGATGCTTTGCTAAATTTGTGGTATTGAAGGGAAAAGATTTTACTTAAGCTTTAAATGAGGAAGATCATGTTGTATTAAGCAAATAGATGTAACAGGCACATGGCTGATAGGAGATCTGTTCTGAGGAAGCATTAGCACTTCCCATTTACCTGCAGTTCAATTCCACACCCTTGGGATCACGAGGAATTCTATTGTACTGCTTATCTTCACACGTCAGTAAGCAAATAACAGCAAAATCATATTTCAGGTTGAGATATTTGGAAATGTATTCCAAAATTTAGATACTGGTGATGTGGTTGGATAGAGTGGTTAACAGATAGTATGCTTTAAAGTTATTCTTATGCCAAGAAGTATTTTAAATGTCATTTTTAACATTTTAATTGATTTTTTAAGATTGAAAAAAATCTCAGTATGAAGATGTGCATGAAATTATCATGAGAAATTGTACAATACAATGAAAACTGTAACTAGAAAGGAATTTGCTTATTTATTTAATAAATAAATTTGAAATAAATGAAATGCTTTGATTTATAAAGCATTTTATAAATATAATATATTAGGCTCTGTTCAAAAACATTTGCAAGCTGATTTTGCCTGAAGATTTATAGTGCTCTACTCCTCTGGTATTCAGTGATTGTGATGGAAAGCAGAATAAATACATCCTAAGTTATTCTGTAACTTAGGAGAATTTCCTCGCCTTCACCTGAGAAAAATAAAAAACTGACTTAGTTATATTTTAATATAGAAATGTCATATGTCAGGTGTGTGTAGACATACAGAAAACACAACATATAATAAAAAAATCTTGGAATGGTTTGGGTTGGAAAGGACCTTAAAGCCCATCCAGTGCCACCCCCTGGCACAGGCAGGTACACCTTCCACTAGCCCAGGCTGCCCCAAACCCTATCCATGAAAGTAAAAATAACTATTTAAGGAATTACCCTCTCCTGAGTCATTAAGATGAGTCAATCTTGCATCTGAAGTAGATGCAGTTAAATTATTTTAAAATATTAAAATTTCATATTAAAAAAAGACAAATAAGATTTTGTTTGTGGGATTTTTAATCTTTTATGCATCAAATCGAATTTGTTACTGCCACAAGAAGAAATACAGGTGCTTTATTGCATTCATTAGAGTATTAAGGTGGGTAAGACTGATAACCAGCCCAAAATAATTCTGTGAACACTGCTGATAACTGAACCTGGCAATAGTTCACAGTTGCCATGGAAGAACAGGATTTCCATGATTTAGGGCTGTAATAAATAAAATCCTGCTCTAACAGCTATGTCAGGATTAACATAGAATCACGGATTGGACAGGGCTAGAGGGGCCCTCAAAATCATCTCATTCCCACCCCTGCCATGGACAGGGACACCTTCCACTATCCCAGCTTGCCCCAAGCCCTGTCCAGCCTGGTCTTGGACACTTCCAGGGATCCAGGGGCAACCACAGCTTCTCTGGGCACCCTGTGCCAGGGCCTCTCCAGCCTCACAGGGAAGGATTCCTTCCTAACAGTCCATCTAATCTGCAACAGACACTGCAGAGCCTGTGACAAAGGGCAGACTGCAGTGTTAATGCTTTGAGAAATTTGGAATTTCTTGTCCAAGACTCATTAATGTATTTACACAAGGATATTGTGTTTATATTTTTAAATAGGAACAATTTTGCTGGAATAAACTGAAGAAGCCAGATTGACCATGACATTTCAAACCTTGGTGAATACAAGTCTTCAAAGAGCCTTTTTGTCACTGGACAACTTTTAAGATTCTCTCAAGAACCTTCCTTCTAATGCAAGATGTCCCTGCCCATGAAATGAGATGAGCTTTGAGTTCCTTTCCAACCCAAAACATTCTACGATGCTATGACAATGCTACTGGGTTTTACTCCCAGCTAACCAGGGAAGACATCCCTGTCAGATGAATAGAAAATTTCTCTACCAGAAATTAACATGTTGGTGCAAAAAGTCATATTTTTTCTGACCCTCGAAGTTGGCATTTTTAGAAGAATTGATAAAATAATTTCCCTATCATTCAATTTATTGTCATTACTATTGGAAAACTTGACTTCTAGTGGGGAGATCTTGGGTTCTTCCTCTATTCCCTCAGCATCCTGTGGGTGTTGAGCAGTCAGGAATCAGTGACTGTGCTAATGTAAATATTGGCTTGCATTGTAAAATCTGTGTCAATGGGGGATTTATTTCCAGGTGCCTTTCCACTTTGCTGGCTGTGGATTGTTCTGTCTGGCCCGAGCATCACTCAAAGGACATCTGCTGGGAAGTTTTATGGTGTGACTGAAACTCTCCTAGCTTTCTAAAACAGAATCAAGGACATGGCTTGTAATGGTGCGCTTCTTAAGGTCAGGTTTGTGAATGGGACAAGGGTTAAATTGACTTTTTGGATCTCTTTCAGTGCAATCTGCTATTTTCTGCCTTCTGGATGACACAGCAGGTGGCAAGACTTGCATTCACCTTTTGTATCACATCTTGTAAGTGTGGAAATAGCTTTATTTTTAACTGTGTCAGCTGCACAGCCCAATCAGTAACTCACTGGGACACATCAGACTCAAACACATAGGATTTCTTTCTCAGATGCCTTGGCTATACATGTGTTTATACACATGTTCAGAAATTCTGCCTTCTGTTTCTAGAAGTGACCAATCAGAGCTTCATCTTTAAAACAGATCAGTCCTGTATGTCCTCCCAAAACACTGCCACAAGCAAAATCTTGTCTCTCAAACAGCAGCCACAGAAAAGAGATAATTTTTGGCCTAGAAGTGCTGAAATTCAGCTTGAGTTGCTCAGTCTGTTTCTGACAGGAGCTGAGATTTGATTTCATGGAATTCAAGATTAACCCCTCCTTATTAATAATTTCAGTAAAGTCTCAGAAGTTTGAAGTGGTTTAAGTATTGTACTTCTTTTTTTGCCCTATATAAATCACAGTTATTAAAAAAAACCCCCAACATTGTGTATAGATACGTTTCACTTACCCCAGCCAGAGAAAGGCAACTTTGAACTTGCCCTGTTCTCCACAGACTGATTCAGAGAGAGAGAAGAAAAAGCACTCTGGCATAATGCATGTGACACCAGCAACTAAAGGTCAAACTAAAGGGTCTGAAACCAGTATCTATTCCATACATTCTATAGTTAAATCCATATAAGTGTCAGACTTCAGCATATAGCTCCAAAAGAAAGAAAGAATGGGCTCCTTTGTGAATTTTACCTCAGGTAAAAGAATAAAAATGATGGTTAGGGAGATGAGGATTGCTTATGTCTTGATCCTCTTTATATATGTTAATTTTGTAAATGTTTGAATGAGTCAATCAAAGCATTTATGTTAAAATTTAAGCACAGAGGGAGAATTTACAGACCTGCAGGAGAAATGGGAGAGGTTGAGTACCAACTGTGTTGTTATTTAGGAGCTTCGCATTTTTTAATATTTCTAGAGACCAGTTCCTCTCTTCCTCATGTTTGTTTTCTTTGCTAGTGACATCAAAGTCCTTCGTCATTCCAAATCAATTTATGCTCTGAGAGCAGTAAGACCATGGTAAAAACATGAGGTCTCTGCAGGGATGATCTCCTCAGGAAGGCTCTTCAAGTGACGCTTCTGCTACTTTAGAGACATGAGGGAACAGCTGCTGGGGGTCTTTGCTCTTTTGCTTTGCTGCATGAATTCAATGGACTCTGAAAGCAAGGTGATCTATCCTAAAACATTAATTTTCTTCATGGAGCAGGAACAACCAAGTGAATGTTCTTCCCGTTATCATGAATTTCTCAAACAGCTTTTTTGTCACCTGACAAAGAGGAACTTTGCCAAACGCTTGGACACCTCATGGACTACACTTATGGGCCTGATGGAAAAAAATACAGTGAAGCACCACTGATGTTTCTGGAATCCTCGAGGTCTTAAAAGGTCATTATTCACTGAAAAACTTACCCAAATATTGTCAGCTTATGGTCATGTCATATTCCCATGCCACTTTTAAAGATACTAATTACAGGCTCTCATTTATTACACAGAGTACAAATATATATATATATATATATATATATTTTTTTTTTTTTTTTTTTTAACAAAGTGAAGGATGTAAAGAGGAATTGATGTAAAGAGGGTGAAAGCAGGGGGCAATTCATATAAATGCACTGCTTGGTCTTTCTCCATGGGAAACAGAGAAAACAAAATAAGTTACATAAGATTACATGAGTTAAAATAATCAGATTTTACACTCAGTATTAACCAAGACAATGGACAGTTAATTAATGATCTCATATTAAATCTATATTTGGAGTCTTTCTGAAACAAGCTCATTTCTCTACAAATGCAAGAACTGACACTACTCTGTGTTTATATCTGTCAGATCTACCAAAATAAATCCATTTCCAACCAGTCAAGCAAGATGAATCCCTGTATAGTAATCCATTCAAGCATGTAGATAACATCCATTATTTGATAGCAGCTTCTGGAACATTTGCTCCCAAAAGAAGGCATGCACTGACAAGATAAATAAAGTACAAACCACCAGTTTTAATTCACTTTAAAAAAAACCCTGTTTGCAGGAAAGTGCTAATTTTCCCAAAGGTGACAAAAAATAAGGTTTCACCTTATATTAGAAAGGTTTCACTCTGTATTACCTGTATTATGTGTAATACTCTGTATTATGTGAATGTAAAGAGACAAGAATGTAACCTTCAAAGTCAGTTCTTCAATCTAAATCACACAATTTTGGATCTTAATTTTGCCTGGAGGTTTCTGTTGGTTTCTTAGATTGCTTGCATTTGCTGTTGTCCTGGAACCACAGGATATTAAATGCTACAGTTATCAACCACAGGAATTAGTTGTTGTATTCCTGAAAAGTGAGTACCCTGTGCTTTGTACCCAATAACAGGGAATGATCAGCACAGGGATCTCTGGAAATTTTCCTGTCTGGACCTATCACCCACAAATTGTTATCAACCACACCCTGTAACCATGTCACACAGGACCAGGTCTTTATGACAACACCTGCTGGATTTTAGAACTATGTCTCTGGTTCTACAAATGCCTATAAATATCCTAACTACTAAACTAATAATGAGATATGCCAGTTTCTGGTTTATCAGCATATGCAATGAGATAAAGATGATTATCTGTGAGTGCTGCCACCAGTTAAACAGGATAATAATGGGGGTTTGAGTGTCACATTCCTCCCCAAACACCTCCTTTAGATTAAGCAACAGGAGTCTTTTTTGTCAATACCTCCACCATATCTTCATTGAATAAGCTCTTTTCTATTCTCATCTCTGCTGGAGGAATTTTGGGGAAGCAAAAGAAAAATATTTAATGATTTTCAGGTGCAGAAGATGTATAGTTTTGTCATTATCTATTGATTGAACACGTATCTATGAACTATTCAAATGTTAATTTCATTACTATGAAATTAGGAAAAACTTAGCAAACATCCATTGTAAGATGCTGGTGTAAAAAATGCCAGTATCTGCAAAAAAATTGCTTATAACCTGTCACTGTAGATGTGGTCATGACACAATAACTACCAAAAGTTTCAAGGGAGAAAAAAGCTTTTATTTCAACTGTGTTTTCCCTTTTACACATTCCTTTCTCCAAAGGCATGCACTTCATTCATTGGTTAGTAAAAAGTATTTTACTTGTCTATCAAATCTCTCTATTCTTGGTTAGTTTACATATTTTGTTCTCTGATTCCCATGAGACACATTTCTTGTTTATTGCAGTGCTGTTGTTTTTCACCTAGTTTTGTTGTGTTAACAAACTCTCATTCTCAAGGCTATTTTCACACGAAAACTTGTAAGTTTCTGTAGCTGCACATAGACAAGCTAGCTATTAATTTAGCAGAGCAAGGCCTAATTTTATGAGGCCTTTCTTTTATAATTTATCTACCTTTCTACCACAATAGCCTATATATTTTTATATTTGTATGGGTGTACAAGGGCATAAGGAGTCTATGCCCAACTGTGTTCCTTGTTACAATATAAAGTAATGTATAATGTATATAATATATGTATTCTACTGTCTGAGGAGCAAACTCATTAATCAAAATACATACTGACTGTAGGTGGTAAAGAATATCTTTCACAGAACTTAGGCATTGCTAAAGGATAAGTAAAATAAAATTTCTAAACTAAATTAAACTAAACAAGATTCTTTGCCAGTAATGAGATTATCCTTACAGACAAAATTACCTCACCCCCAAAAGTGTAAAAATATATCATAATAAAAAAGCCCTCATATTTACTACTTTATTTACTTTGAAAGCTGTTTGAAAATACAATCTGCAGTGGCCTGACCTCCAATTCTTCCTTCTTTTTTTTATCCCTTCAGGAAGGATTGAAGACAGCTGACTTTGGAGTCACAGAAAAAACATAAATTCAACTTCAACATAAGAATATAAACTTTTAAAAAATTAAGATCTTCCCTTCTGACGGCCAGGTTTTCATAGTGTCTCTGGGATGTCACAGGTCACTGGGTCACCAGTACAAATTTGTGGATTAAAGCTCAAAGAGAAGTAATGGGAATATCACAGGACACTATCCTAAAATCCCCAGTCTTTTTCAACAAAAGGCTCTTTCCTCACTTTTGGGCAATGCTGCTTTTTCCAGCTGAGATCCAGCTGTGGCTTCAGCTGAGGCAGCACTCAGGAAACAAAACCTCTTGAGGTGAGAAATTCTTTGTGTCCATGCAATGAGGGTGCAAAGCCCTGAGATTTGTGGGAGCTGCTCTTGGTCTGGACTGCTGTGGAAATTCCCAGCGGTCAAGGACCACTCAGATAAACTCTCTTGCCTTGAATTCCAGGAGCAACAAATCACTACAAAATGAGCCCTTGATATCAGCCAAAGGTGGAGAGTGAAGTTGGCTGTAGGGGAACAATTAGAGGATTTCTGAAAATGATTTCTAATATATTTGACAAGGAAACCTCTCTACAATGAACATCTCATTCCTCCCAGGAAAGACATTGAGGTATGAATGTGACACGGAGAGGTAAAGTATGACAACCCAAACCATCCCATTTTCCTGGAGGAAGACTGAAGGGTAAATGCTAGGCCAGAGGCAAAAACAACAAATTTTTTTTTTTCTTCTTTTATATAGGAAAGTTTTTTATATAATGATTTTCATTGTGTTAGTAATGAGACTTTTCTGTACTGATAGGCTCATTTGGACTATTAAAACATTTAAACTATTAAAGCATTATTAGACTGTTAAAACATTAATCAGAATAGCTATAAATTTTTCATTTTGAGGTGCAGGTCTGCTGTGTTCCTTCTGCCTGTAACAAGCTTTCAAGTATAAGGTTTTATTTCACCATGAGCTTGGGAGGAAATAACAAAGCTGCTGATATCAAAGTTTCTGTCTGTATAAGATACAAACCAGTCTTTCCTGAGGGTTATGAACTGTGTGAGTCTTTGAAGGTCCAGTTAGTCACTACAGACCAAAGCCACAGCAGATATCCATAGGAACATCAAGTCTGAATCCTCTGTGATGTCTCCTTTCAGTGCTGTTGCTCTCCCAAGTAATGTTACAAGGAAAGCTGGGACAAAGTCCAAATCAGAGTCACCTCTACTGTTTGCAAAAAATGTTCTGGGGAACAGAGAGAGACTGCTGAATTCCATTCCTACTAGATAGAAAACCTGTGATATTTCAGTGTGGCACTTCTGATTCTAAACTAGATTTTATTTCTGATATAGCCAACTCAGAGAGAAATGCAACTCCCCTAAAGCATTTGCCAAAAATATTTGTGACTGAGACCATCATCATGTTAAATGTGGCATAAATATCTCAATAAAATCCTGTTGTGCCTTGCTGTTTTTTACTAGAGAGAAGAATTAGGGAAGTACCAAAGTTTCTGTAAGGTGCTTCAGTATTGAGTGCAGGAGAGACAATGGCCAGTGGTGAGAAACTGCAGGAAGCTCTGGTGATTCTCAACATCTTGTCAAGATTAAACTGAATTTAGACATATGTACAGCAACACTCAGAGAAGGAAAAAAGCTTATTTACACACTCAGGACAAGTTAGGGAAAAAAAAAGACATGGCCTTTGGGCTGGATTGGTCAGCTCTAGCATTACCATTTTTATGGATCAATTTGATGTTTTACCACTGTCACTTCTATTGGTGTGACACCAGACTTGTCTCTGTGAAGAGCTGACACCATCCCAGCACTTCACTCAGCACTGTGGCACCTTTGCAAATCCCCTCATAAGGGTGAAAAACCTCCAGAAACCTCATTTCAAGCTTAATTTGCTGTGATTGCTCCTTGCTGCAAGGAGTCTCAGGCTGCCACACACTGCTGTATCAGACATGTCAGCTTCCCTCCTGGTAAGGGAGTCACCTCCAGTCACAGTCTGGCTGCCAGAAATTCAGTGGTCATCACAGATTTTTGAACCAAAGAATTTCATTGAGATAGCCTTGGAATAAAATATTTACTTCACACAGATTATGAGATTGGGAATGCAGTGATTATTTTTCTAAAACAAAGTACTTTCATGACAACTACTTGGTTTTATTAAGTTCACAGAAGCCTGAAATTAAACTGTAAAAGCTGAGGAAAAACAGCAATCAAAAACTCAGACACCTGAATGCTCTTTCAGCTTTGGAAGAGTTTTGAGACCAAGGTTATCTCATCAAAATTATTTTCCTATTATTAATTATAAAGATTTATGCCTTATAGTACTGTCTGAGCCGTCATAATTTTATGCAGCTATGTTATTATTTTATCAAAAATAACGATTAAAATACCATATAATTACCAGATAAAAATGCACCCAATCATCATCATGTAAAAAGGCAATTTCACAGAGATATTGTCCGTAGAAATGTACATTTTATTTACCTTCCTGTTCTGAATCAAAAGCAGTGTCCCTGGATCCCTGGAAATGTCCAAGGCCAGGTTGGACAGGGCTTGGAGCAACCTGAGATAGTGGAAGGTGTCCCTGCCCATGGCAGAGGGTGGAACTGGATGGGATTTAAGGTCCTTTCCCTCCCAAACCATTCTGGGATTCTGAAATAGCTATGCTTAGTGGGAGAGGAGAGATAAGAATTAGGGTACAGATTGTCACAACGATAAGGCATATATGAAAAACAGGACTAAGGATGCTTGCCCAATATATTCCAAAGAAAGTGATGAAAATAAAATAAAATAAAATAAAATAAAATAAAATAAAATAAAATAAATAAAATAAAATAAAATAAAATAAAGTTAAATTAAATTAAATAACATCAGGACTAGGTTTACAAACTAAGGGAATCTCTATCTCAAATGCACTGGAAGACAAAGCTCAAATTGCTTCTTTGCACTTGTCATTTAATAGGCAAATTCACATTACTTAGAATGGAAACCCCCACAGTGCCAAGGAAGTGATGGGGTTCTTTAATTTCCTTTGCCTGTCCATCTTGAGATAAGAGGATTTTACATTGAACTTGAGACTGAATTTGTATTGGATAAAGGTATACTCCTTTTTGAAGCTTCTTATGCTCAGTCTTCTGTTTTCCCACTTTTCTAGCATTTATAAACTAAATTATATGGTTTAAATACTCAAATTTCAATGAACAGATCAGGCTTTTGTGCATGTCTCATCAAAGTTCTTTGTTTGTTCCCCAGCTTTTAGACAGACAAAAATTGCTCACCCTCCCTGAATGTTCAACCACCTGAATGCTACAAAATAATTTTTGATTTACAGGACATCAGAAGTCTTCAAGTGTTTCAAGTCTGTACATGACAATAGATTTCAGAACTCTGTTTTCCAGCCAAGCTCTGACAAGGCATCTTGACAGGAACAGAGAGAACGAAGAAAACCCCAGAAATCTGTCATTAACACATCAGAATTCTGCTTTGTTGTGTACAAATGTTCCTACTTTGCGCTGCAATAATGCTGCTCTAAATAAATGCCATTGTAAATAAATGTATATATATATATATATATATATATATATATATGTGTGTGTGTGTGTGTGTTATTGGGGAATTAAACACTGCAAAGAATGGGGGTTTTGACAAGTTTCTATATCTAACACGTAAATGAAGAGTTGATGTTGAATAGCAAAATCTTCAGATTGCATTTTCAGGATTATCCCAATTATGAAGAAAAGAATGTCATAATTGTTTCAGAAGTTCTAATGTAGCAATATTGAAGAAAATGTGTAACACTATATAGAATCACAGAATAATGAAGGTTGGAAAAGGCCTCCAAGAACATTGAGTTCAACCTGTGATCCCTCTGCAGAGCTTTCCTGCCCTCCAGCAGATCCACATCCCACCCAATCTGGTGTTAACAATGATCTTACTTATGTAGTATCCTGAAATCAGAGCTATTAACACTTTAAAAATTCCTATAAAAACCAGCATTACTGCAATTTTGAAGAAGTTTATTTTTCCTTGCCTATTCTAGCTTCCAATATACCTGCAACATCCAAAAATATTTTAATTCCTGAATAAGCATCACAGTTTATCATGGTAGCAATACATAAAAGTGACCATGAATTCCCAGAATTGTTTAATGTCTTTAGTTGACATTTTTTGTCTGACCTCATGCAGTTTTGTCTATTTAGTATAGCTTGACTGACACAAATCAGAGGAGAAGTGAGATAATTTGAAGATCTGATTCAGGAGAACCTGTCATCAATCAATCTGATTCCTGAGGTGGTTTCGAGGAGAACTGTTAACAGAATGAGCAATCTCAACATTTTCTTTATGCTGGTTTTATTCTGCCCATTGATTTTGTGTCAGAGAGAGCACAGAGAAGACTTGCTCATGTGTAGCAATGGTGTTTCTGTCAGGCATCAGTGATGGACACAAACTTCCTCAGGTGAAGGGCACAGTACATGTGGAACTGGAATCTCAATTTTAAATTACTCAAATATTTCAAGTTTGAGAGTCTGCCTGAAATTAATACACTCAGCAGATATATATGCCCAGAAGCACTTTAGGAGTTTCTTATAGAAGCCAGCAGCAGATTCATTCATGTTAGATTCCTGATGGAAAACAGGATGAAAGGAAAGCCTCCCCAGCTTAATTGGAAATTATACATATTTGTGACAGATATTTAAAGGCAGATATTTAAAGAGAATTTGGAGAAAATGCTTCTCAAAAGTATTGTTCTGAAATCAGTGTTATACCAGTTCTTTCTTTCAATGCAAGAACTTACTCAGGAACTCGTGTTTAAATCCTGGATTTAGCACTGGCAAGTTTGACATCTCCAAGAACTCTTTAATGTGTGACAGATTTTCCAAGTGCTTCATCACAGAGCCTTGCCTTTGACAGGCATTGCTTCTGTAACTACATCAAACAGGATTTCTTCTTTCTTTTTTCAGTGGAAGAACCAAGCAATAAGGACAACAGGTGGAATATCAGGAATTTGTTACATTAAAATGCCATTCAAGGCAATCAAAAATTTACTTTAATTATCTTCTAAGAGAGGAAAAATCTTCAGCAAATGGTCATGCTGGAATGCAGGAATAAAAGCATTTTTTACTGAAAACTCTGTCTCACTAGTCAGACTTGGAAATGACCAGTAATCAGAAAAATTAATCAATTAATTTGATGGAAAAGTTGCCAAGAAAACATGCACACAAAAATAATCCAGACCTCTGTTTTAGAAACCATCAAAAACTGATCAGGCCTTTTCATAACCTTTGTGCCTCAGCTGACCTGATCTCAGATCAGCTGAGACAGTGTGAATGCTGAAATAAAGCTTCCTGGGGTGGCTGTGAGGCAAAGGCAACTCCACAACAAAAAGAGAATGGGGAAACTAAATAAATAATATGGATAACAGGATAAAGCCAGTAAGAAGGATATAGAAAAATAAATTTACCACTGGAGAAAATAATGCAGCCTGGATATTGGTTTTTCAACTCAGACACATTATTGGAAAAAAAAAAAAAAAAAGAAAGATCTCAGAGCATGCATCTATTTTTTATTTTTTCCTCATTTCTTATGCTCCAGCACATTGCAATGTAATAAAATCTATATCAGAATTAAGCCACACTGAGGACCATGGAGTTATAGAATCCTGGAATGGTTTGGGTGGGAAGGGACCTGGAGGATCATCTCATTCTACCCTCTGCCAGGGTCAGGGACACCTCTCATTGGCCCAGGGTGCTCCAAGCCCCATCCAGCCTGGCCTTGGACACTGCCAGGGATCCAGGGGCAGCCACAGCTTCTCTGGGCAACCTGTGCCAGGGCCTCCCCACCCTCACGGGGAAAAATTCCTTCCCAATGTCTCATAAAAACCAATCCTCTTTCATTTTAAAGCCATTCAGATGGACTGACTGAGCACTACAGTGTAATTCTATTACATGCTAAGGATGAAATCAGTATCTGTCTTGACAGACACACAGTTAGTTCATCCCGCTATCCTTCTCTCAGGCCATTTTTACCAGTCCTTGGATCATCATAGAGAGCTTGGGAACATCTGCTTGCTAATCCCATCTTCATGCCAATTAAATATGCTTAAAAAAACCCTAATATCTGTGAAACTTTCAAATTTACAAATTCATATGACCACCTTTCATTGTTATTGTTAGGAAACAAAACTGACTCATAGAAATGCAGAGCTGGAAATTCTCTTTCTGGATAAGTGTTGTGAAATTATAGTTAATGCCCTGGGATATTTAGGGAAATGTAAAATTTGAAATGGCTTGTGAGATTAAGGGCTTTAGACGAATGGGTTTTGCTCTTTAACAGAAGGTTAAATAGATTTCCTTCTTCCTCTATGCTGAGCAGAGGCTCTAGATTTAGGAAGAAATTCTGCAGTGAGAGAGACCTTGGAAATTTATTCCCTTTTCTATAGAATCCTAGAATGGTTTGGGTGGGAAGGGACCTTAATCTCATTCGATCCCCTGCCAAGAGCAGGGATACTTTCCTCTAGACCAGGTTGCTCCAGTCTGACCTTGAACACTTCCAAGGATGTGGGGAAGTCACAAATTCATCCAAGATTTCAGTAATCTTTGGATGAAGATACAAAGGTACAGAGGTTTGAAAATCTGGGGTAACACAAGCAAGTTCCAGGAATGCAAGCAATGCTTATGAATTTAAAATACCGAAACACAGTAATGACCTTTTATGCTTGGTATTAACCTGCAGAAGCACACATGGCACCAAAGAGGACTCATTTTTATACTTGCTGGTGGAAAATATGCAAAATTAAATTCAACAATGAAAAGAATATATGTTAAAAAAATAATACTGTATAGGGTTTACTGAAGGACAGATGGTAAAACTAACCACCTAAACATCTTTCTACAACAAATACAGATTAAAGCTAAACTGAGAACAGAGTGCTGCCTTCTCAGCTTCCACAGTGTTCTGATAAATTCAAATTCAAGTTGAAGAGTCTCTTACTCTTTATCATGCATTCTTAATGCATTGTTATGCATGTTATTATTAGTAGACACATGGACTGGTTAACCAATAGTTAACTGATTATTTAAAGTATATGGTGGCTCTTGATATTCCCTACCTTTTCTGTTCCAATATTTAAAAGATAAATGGAACTTCAAATTAATTCCCCCTCATCATAAAATACAGTAATAACTGTATGAGAATATAATATTGAATTACTCCACCCATTGCCACTCATTGCCTTTTTCTTCCTCTTCATCTTCTTTGTTTTTTTTTTTTTTTTTACCATTCTCTCAAGACATACCTGGAAACTTGGATCTGGACTCTATTTTCCTTCATGTGGTTTGTACTATACCAGGTCAAAAGCACAAATTCTGCCCTAGGACAGATGTTTCTGTGATCTGATTTTGGAAGATGTCATAGCAGCCTAAAACTTTGAGCTGAGGTAAATACAATAGGATCAGGAATAAAAAAGGGCTGGAATAAATATTTATTAGAAATACTGGGTTGACAAATCACTTAATCCATTGTAACAGAAATATATTTGGGGTTATGTGAGTAATATTGAGATATGTCTAAGTTTTGTTCAAAAGACTGAGGGGGGAAGTTATTTCTGGAGGATTTCCTTTACAGAAAACCAGCTTTATTTTTATCAATGCCAGAATAAGTTCATGACATCCTGTGTGATTCCCATAGGTTGACCAATGCTCATTTTCTTCAGGGCTTCACAAACAACCTCAGGAAACAATCAGGATTTTCTTGTCATTAATCTGAACCCATGCCTTCATTTTTCAAAGTGGCTGGAATAATCAAGGGCATTTTTTGACCTAAAATGACCAAAAAAAATTGTATTCAAATTTCTTTGTAATCCCATGTTTTTACATCCCGGTCAGTGGCCAGGTTTGGGTAAGGAACACAGAACAAGCACTTGTAAAACTGAAGGATGAGTAATTTCATGGTTATTCTCCAATGGGTAGAAATCCCTGATCAGGAAAGTTCATAGGAGAACGGGCTTGTCTAATTTCAGCACAACTGCTGATCAGCATCATAATTAAATCTACTCAGAAAACACCCTCAAGATGAGGATTCCCAGGCAATCATCCATTCAAACTTTCTAAAACAAATAATTGCTTTTCTTTTTTTTTTTTTTTTTTTGATACAACTTCCCAGGCATCTGCCTCCGAAGGCTGCTGTTAAGTTGGGAACAGGTGCCCAACTTTTGGTGTCCAGGAGGAAGGTTTATGGCAGATCTGTTTTCATGAAGCAGGCTCATGGGAAATATTTCAGCAAAACCAGCCACAACTCTGACACCACTTCAAAAACCATTTAGCAAAACATGTTTCTGGAAGATATTTTGGTATCAGGAACTTGACATTGCTCTATTTAAACATTATTACAATAGGAAAAAAATGCAGTTAGCTCTAAGTTCAGATGCGCTGTGCTTTGGTGAATTATTGGATATGTGAGTGACACACATTAGACACACATTTACAGTTTTCCCACTAAAAATTGAAAGATATCAAAGTAATAAAGAAAAGATTTCTGTGCTCATAGAAACTTGAAAAAGAAATCTAGAAATTAATTTTTAGTGCCATTATATACATTCTCTTATACCAATTCCATATTCATTGCATTTAAAAGTGACAGAAAGCTCACACAAACTACAGTCTTTCCAGAAACCTTAAAAATATTTCCCATTAATTCACTGTCTTACTGATAATACCTATCACTTGCTTTTTTTTCCCCTATTTTTGCAATTACATTTCCAAAGAAACAAATGGTAGGGTTCCCTAACACAGGTAAATTCTACAAATAATTCAATTATTTGGCGTGATGTAGGTACTGTGGGCAAGTTACTGGCTTATCTTCAGCTGTCACTTTGAAAGGACAAGAGATTTGGGTTGGTCCCCTTTCAAATCTGCTGCTTCTGCAAAGGTCTCAGCCACACTGAGGAAACTCAAGAGTGCTGGAAATCTTTGTTTAAGCTGCTGTCTTTCCGTAAAGATCAACATGTTCTCCACTGCCACATCCACATGTTTTTTCAACACTACCAGGGATGATGATTCCAACCACTGTCCCAATGCTGGATCACCTTAATTGTGAATATATTTTTTGTGATATCCAACTTCCTTGGCACAACTTGAGGCCATTTCCTCTCCTCCTGCTGTACAATGTGAGAGGATTCATCACCACAACTTCATTTCTGAGGGGTACCAGGCCTGTTAGTATTTTCACATCCTATTAGCAATAGGAAGATAGATCTTCTACAGGTCAAATTGTTCTGCAGAGCAAAGATAGGCTTTTTTCTTCCCAAGCACCGTGTCATCCACACCACTGTATTCCAGTTGTGGAAAAGGACCTACATGACCTTGGTTTTCAATGGCATTGAGGAAAATGGGGGACTTTGCCTTTTATGTGAGCTGGGAAGATGAAAATTTTAGCTGGTGAATTGAGGGCCATCTACTTTAAATCTCCAAATTCAACCTGATCCATTAGTCAGGCAACTCAGAAGGATGGCAAATTTACTGATTCAGATGATTTTATGTTCCTGTACTACAGCTGGATTCTATGTTGTTGTAACAGAGAAAAAAATATAACCCCAAATAAAAATCTCTTCCGCAGTTAAAAGTGCTTGTAAAAATCAGTGTTTCACTTGCAACGTGTTGTGCTGTCCTGTAACACAGAGGTCAACAGGTCAGTCAAGAGTGAATTCCAGGAGATTTTTAGCACTAGTTTTTCTGAAGAAAGATGTTTCACCACCACATATTTTTTATGTTTGGTAATTTTCTAATTCAAGCATCTCTGCAGATACAAAAACTCAGTTAAATCAGAAATAGCTGAAGGACAGAACAATGCAGGAACAGTAATAAGAATATGCTGTTTTGCTCTAACTTTCAACAAGACTTGCATAATGTTCGAGTTTATGAATTTCTCTGAGTGAAGTAAGATTAATACTTATGCAGCATACTTTTAATTTTTTACCCTTCTCCTTCATTTAATTTAAAAAAGCCCAGGGTTATAATTTCTCCAGCATGCTACAGCTTGTCATACAAATTCCCTCCCCAAAACAGCCTTCAGCCAATCCTGGAAAAACTCTAATTAAATTCAGTAAAGGGAACAATGAGCAAATATAAATGAAAATTTTAAATGAAATCCAGATTAGCGTGTCAGCAAAAGAAATTTAGTTTAGGTCAGAAAAACTGTCAAAACAGTACAAGGATTAGAACTTATTCTGCAGGAAATAAGATACAACTTTAAAGATCAGCTAATTTAAGTTTCCACTTGCCTTGCTTGGCACATTTTCTGTCAGAGGGTTTAAATACATGTCATGGCCCTGTGTGCTCCAATGGTTTGAAATTGACTTGTCCAGCCTTTCCTCAGTCCAGTTTTACTCCTTGTCTGTGGCTGAGGAGCTGCATTTCAGCTTAGACATGTCAAGAACTGAAAATGCCACAATTTAAGTAATTAAATAGTTATTGAATATTTCTGCCTGCAGCAAAACACATCCTGGTCCTTGAAGAGAGCAATTATCTTACAATACATCAATTAAGTGGTCTGAATGTGTCATAATTAGTTGGTATTAACTGAAAAGAAAAGGTCAATATTCTTATTCTCCCTTAAATGTGGATTTCCATTGGCAACAGGGTTGGAGGGAGAAGGCAATTAAATACTTGGCTTCTTGCAAGGTAATTGAAGAATTACAAATGTATTATTGTTGGAGTCCTGGAGTGGAGTGATTCAGGTTTAACCACCAAGCAGCAGCTTACTGGTGGCACCCATTTGCAAACAATCTTGCAGCTTCCTCCAGCAAAGGGATTTAGAAAACCCAGCCAGACAAAAAGGAACTGTAGTCAACAGATGTAGCATAAAATCCTATCAGGAAATATGACCCAAAGAAGCTGAATTTGATGAAAATCACCTATATTAACACATGAATCACCTCATTGATACATCAGAGAGTCATGAAACTTGTCTTGGTAGATTCCATTTGAGGTGGTATATTATATACTAAAGGTACATCAGCCTCCTAGGAATAAATTTTTGGAATCACGCAGAGGCCCTCAGGGATGGGAGGTTTTGCTTAGGTGTGGGGAACTTCCAGCACTCTGAAGCCTTGACAGGGAGAGTGGGATGTTCATGGCATCTTCCTCCTCTTTGCCATGAGGAGGAGTAGGCTATTGATATTCCTGGGATCTACTTGGATTTTCACACACATTTTCCCTGCAGAGCCTGCCAACACGCTCCTTCTCTTCCTTTGATCCCTATTATCCAGATGTTCTCTGCTGTTCCCTTTGAAAGTGGTTTTACCTGAAGGATGTGAGCTTCCATCTCTGTAACAACCACAGATTGACTGTTGTGATTGGAGTGAGACTCCTGGGATCTCTATGTGTCTACAAAACCTTCCCCACAACTATTTATTCTGGATGGCAAAGACAATTCAATTCACATAGAAAAATTACTTTTTATCTTTATAAACTAAAGTAAAACTACACCAAAATATTGATTGCTAAACATCTGTTATCAAACCTGACAAATCTGAAATACTCTCAGCCTAAGACAAAACCAGAAAAGTCCTGAGAACCTGTGGTCTGCACAAAGCCTCAGGATTAGTAAATGCAAAAATCTTTCATGTGATGATAGCGTTGACAGATTATTATCTAAGATTGTTGAGAGAATTATTCCTTTTATTCATCATGCCAATAAAAGGAGATTCTGTTGCACACTTTATTATTAAAATATTAGGTTTAGTCTATTATATTTAGTCTATTATTGCAATACAATGAGTAGAACCACCATCTGGAGCTTCACTGCAACAGCTGATCTAAAAACATGGCTAATTCCATACATTTTTACCAGGAAAAGGTAGTGATCAACATGAAGAGGTGAAAACACATTTCCCACTCTCGTGGCATAACAGGGAGAAAGTTGCTAGTTTATTTCCTAGTCCAGTTTTCGAGACAGGAAATTTCACTCCTTTGGCAAAGTATTTTCTCTGTAATACTGTCAGTCTGTTCCATCTTAAGAAAAGAAAATCACATCATCAAAGAAGAAAAATCCCTTTTTTCCCTTAAGTATAAAACACCTTCCTTCTTTTTGGGGAGGGAACTCCCCCTCTCCACTCTGCTCTAGTGAGACCCCACCTGCAGTGCAGTCTCCAGTTCTGGTGACCAAGACACAAGGAAACGGAACTGGCAGAGCAAGTCCAGAGGAAGCCATGAAGTTGCTGAGGGCACTGGAGCACCTCCCCAATGGACCCAGGCTGGGAGAGCTGGGAATGTTCAGCCCAGAGAAGAGAAGGTTGTGTGGAAACCTCCCAGCAACTTCCAGGGTCCGAAGGGGCTACTAGGAACTGAAGAGGGAAAATTCATCAAGAACGGGAGAGACAGGACAAGGGCTTCCCACTGCCAGAGGGCACGGTTAGATGGGATATTGGGAAGGACGTGTGAGGGAGGGGAGATCCCTGCACAGGGTGCCCAGAGAAGCTGTGGCTGCCCCTGGATCTCTGGAAGCATCCAAGGGGTTTGGAGACCTGTGCGTTAGTGGAAAGTGTCCCTGCCCATGGCAGGGATGTGGGACTGGATTGGATTTGAAGTCCCTTCCAACCCAAGCCATTCTGGGATTCTCTGACTGAATCCTCACATCAGCCAGTTTTCCAGTGATTCAGTGGCAGACACAGGGACTCCTGAATGTGAAGACTATTTTGTTTATTATGAGTAGATGTTATTATGATCTTGCACTTATCCCATCACATAAAACAACATGATGCATGATGAGGAGAAGCAAATAGGATTTTGTCTTGGCTTGGAAAGACAGGGGTGTCTGCTAGGAACTAAAAAAAAAATGGAAACTTCCCTTGGATTTTGTTATAATCCCAAAATTGAAGGAGAGGTCTCAGGCAACGATATGAGGGTAGGAATGACAGTTCTTTACTAGTTAGTCTAACAAGGTAAATTAACAATAATAACTATAATATTGACAACAAACAGAACTAGAGAAGAAAAGAAAAAAACAACAACCCAGTTACAGTTTTCTCTGGCACCCCCCACCCCCCTCAGTACTGTTACAAGCTACCAGAGTCAGCAGCAGTCCTGGGAGGATGAGATGTAACTGAGGGTTTACAGTGGTTGGAGCTGTTGGAAAGTGTCTCGGCTGGGCAGGGGCTGCAGAAAACACAGCGTGGGGAGACTTCAAACAAAACTGAAGAAGCCTTGGGTGCAGGGCAGGGAGAAGGAGCTCCTGACAGGACAGGGACAGAATGGGTTCCCAAAAATCCCGGGGGACACACGAAGAGACGGTGGTCCGACCGAGTTCCAGGTGAAGGATGGTGAGAGCTCTCCACCGCACCGAGATGAGCAGCCCCGGCCGTTCTCCCGAGAGCAGAAAAAACTGCCCAGAGAGAAGTGAAGATGGTGCCTCCCTGTCTCTGCCCTTGCTGCTTTTTTTGTTTGTTCCTAAGCACCCATGAATACTGAAAAGCACCCAGCCATTAGCTTCTTAGCAACTTCTGGGAAAAATTTCTATAAGAAAATAACCCAACCCCCAACAGATTTGAATATCAAACCTCTCATATGAGGATTTGTACAAAAGCCCCATTAACTTGGAGGCCTTTTTTTTTCAGAGGGATTTATGACATCCTGGAAGTGCATCTTGGGATGGAAATCCATCCTTTATAGATGAGCTATTTCATTAATCCTTAAAGCAGGATCCTGTTTAAATAACTGCTCCATTAGAAGTGCTGTTTCATCATTGTCTGTCAAAGAGGATGCCAAGGGAAAGAAGAAATATAGTTGCAAGTAACCATATTTTAAGGGTTAAAAGGGTGGTTTGGGATTTTTGGGTGTTTTTTTGTATCAATTAAAAATTATTTTGCTAGAAAATGCAATTGCTTTCTAAATTAATATCCAGATGTTTTTCTGCAAGAAGAATGTGGTGAGGACAAGAGATGAGATATCTCAAAGTGTCTGACTGATGAAGGCAATGACCTCTGTAAGTAACTCCAGTTCTGTTTTAGTTTTCATAATCCACAACAAGAAGTATAAACCCCCCAACAACCAAGAACAAAGAAACCCCAAACCAAAGCCCACCCAAAACATTTCTTCCTGATCAGTATAACAGAAAGAATCTATCTTTCAGATAGTTAAATTATTTTAGAGAGAGGGAAAAACACAAGTGTGAAATATTTCCACATGTTTTCCAGCAAAATTATTTCTTTCTGTGTATTTTAGTAAAAAATGGCAGTACTTTCCCCTGACTTTTTTTTCACTATTTCAATCTCTTCAGAGTTCCTGGAAAAGGAATTGCTTCCATTTCAGAATTTATGAAAGATTTTCAACTCCTTTCATGGGATGGATGCAATGCTTATTGTTCCATCTGTGCATTTGTAGGGTGAGGGAAATAATTTTCTACCAATAGTGCAGACCATTAACTTTGACTTAGCATTTCTTTGAGTCCAATATTCTGTGTTCAACTGAACAATATGTTCTTGAAACACTTATTCTGAAAACACTGAAATGAAAAATATCTATTACGCTTCTCTTTTTCCTGTTTCTTTTATAAATCACTTTTGCTCTTATGAATGCCTGGACCTTTCCAAATCCCCAGCACAGTTCCAGTTTGAATCCATTTTCCCTGAGCTTCCAGACCTGGTTTTCACTATGACTTTCTCTGCTAAATTATTTTCTCTAAAATGAAAAGGGTTAATGAAAAGGGTTTGATTTCCTGTTTGAGTTGTGTTTCAGTCTTCTTTTTAGAAAAGCTGAATAGGTCATATTCTTTACATCACTTATGTTATAGGTCATTTTTTCCAACATTCTTTTCCTTATATGGCAAAGACTGTATTTGTAGATGATATTTCAATATCAAGTGAGTCAATCCTACATTTCAGCTGAAAATTATGCATTAAATACTATCTTTTCTCACTCAGACAGATGGATAAAACTATTTTTCCTGTCAAGCCATTCAAAATGAGACAAGAAGGCTGACTTGCTTTTCATACAAGGCCATCTACACATTTTACTTATGGTTCTATGATTGTGATTCCATGATTTTGCAAGTGATCCTGCACTTTTGTTCCTGGCCATGTTTTCAGTGTATCAATAAGAGAGATTCTGTATATCCATGTAAAGGAACACAGAGCCTGTTTAGTTTTATCTTTATGCTGTATAAAAATGATTTTAAAAAATCTTATTCATTAGAATTTATTCTATTTGGTCCTGGTCTCATAAAAAATATTTATTTTAGCATGTCTAAACCAACCAAGCAGGAATTCATTGCTCAGCAAATAGGGGTTTAAAAAAAATTACATTTTTCTAAGTTAATATCTAATAACAGAGCAGGAAAGCCTGTCTGAAATATTTTAAGGTCAAGATGCTTCCCTAAGACTTGATGTTCCTTGAGGCAAGGTTCCCATGAACTCTTGCTCCAGATTTAGGAAGGAAATCCATAATTGTTGCAATATGATCCCTGTCCCTTGCAGCACATGGGATTCCACATTCTCAGACATCAGAATCTGGAGCAAAGTGGGGACTAATTTCCTCTGCCCTTTCAAATCATGGCATCAGGGGATGATAAAGGTTGTAAAGAGCCTCTGGAAATCTCCATTCCAGGCCCTGCTCTGCACAGGGCCAGCAGATGTCAGGTTGCTCAGGGCTCTGCCCAGCCCAGGTGGAACATCTCCAAGTCAGGAAATTCAACAGTCCCCCAGCAATTTTTACTGGTGCTTGAAGCCTTTTCAGGCTTCTCACTCAGTGATTACTGCAGAGGCTAAATCATATTTTCTGTTTGATACACGAGCTCACAAAGAAATCTGTGGAGCAGTAATTTCTGTGCCACATGACACTGGGTGAAGCCAATGTCTCCCAACCCAGGTAGGACTGCTCTGTTTTGTTTTCCGAGACCATCACAAAGAATTATAATCACAGGAAACAAAGTTGCTAGAGATTGTTAGTGGTCCTTTTCCCCTATTTCCTATTGAAAGCCAGTATCAGCTGTGCACAAGTTCTTTGTTACATTTTCCCAAATGATCTTGAAAGTCTCCCTGATAAAGTATTTCATACTAAAATAAATTACCTGGAATCTGTCTCCTGACTGACCTGGTAAATGAGGCTTTCCACAACAGTCAATGTCAAAGCAGGGTACTCCTAGGACACCAAATTGGTTTGGGTTGGAAGAGACCTTAAATATGATCTCGTTCCACCCTGTGTCATGGGCAGGAACATTCTTGCCCACAATGTTATGGTTAAGTTCTGCCTTTTTATAGGTATAAATAACATTAACCTCACTATAGCCATTAAAGTAAATAAGATAATGCAGTGTTAAATTAATTCATTTTTGTAACACTTTAATATCTACAGGAAAGTACATATTGTTAGGCAAATGAATTTATCTGTGGAGCAGTGTTGCATTCTGTATTGGAAAGAGTGTAATTTTTCCACTCTCTGTTACTTCCTATAATGGGCACACACCTTGCTCAGGGCCCTAGAATTGTTCCAGGCCAGGCTGGATGGGGTTTGGAGCAATCTGATCTAGTGGAAGGTGTCCCTGCCCTTGGCACTGGATGTGCTTTAAGGTCCCTGCCAACCCAAAACAGTCTGGGATTCTGTAGTAAACAAAAGAACACACCAATATTCATAGATATTTAGGAAATTTTAGTGACCTTATGTAAAACTTGAGTCAGTATTTCTGGAGTCTTGTCTGCTGAGACAGAAATACCACATTTCACAAAGAAAGAGGGGTTTGGAAGTCACTGTTTGCACTCAGGTCAAGTATGGCCAAGTCTCTTCTCACTTCCCCCTGGCATTTTTGTGCTTTTATTCTACTTAGAATTTCCTTATGCACACACACCTTATCAGAGGATTTACATATTTATGGAATTTTTAGAATTTTTCACATAAAACAAACAACCCCAAACTCAGTGATTTGGAAATCACAAATCCAGACTAAGTGTAAGCCTAAAAATGGGTGCAAGCTGAAAGTACCATGAAACATCCACGAATCTTAATTCTAAAAATTGAGTTTCAGCTTTTGAACTTGAAAGTCTTGTACCATACTGTGGCGGTGTGGTAGAAGCAGCCAATGCTTTCCTGAGAGCGCGCTTTGAGGGAGGTACAGCTCTTCAGTCCAAATCTCGTGTGCCAAGATGGTAACTGAGTGCTGGCAAAGAAAACGCAGGAGCAACTTTTGTATAATGTTCCCAGGAGTTTATTATCCTCACTGGAAGGAGGTCAGTGACAAAAGTCAGAGAACAGAGGGTCTGAGTTTTCAAGTGGGGAAGCGGCAGGCTGTAGGGCAATAACCAGCCAGGGTTCAGGGGGAGCAATGGTAAAGCAAGGGAACCAACTGGGGACCAGAGAACACAAGTTTGTAGAACTGGGGAGTGAACAAGGGATGACATAGCTGGGGAAATTAATATAACATTGTAAGGGACTGTGGGGGGGTTTCCTTATATGAGAGTCTTGTCCCAGTGATGCTGTACCTCAGCATCCTCGATCACCTTGTGGCATCCTTTCATTTTCCACATCCTACTTTCCTTGTTACTGTTTCCTCCCTTTCCTCATCTCTCACTTCCAAATTTCCCAAAGCCAAATTTACATCCTTCAACCAAGAAAAATGCTAATATTTATAGTGGCATTTACATATTTACAAGTAGGCAAAGTCTAATGACATAGTCTTTTAGCTCTGAAAAATTATTGGTAGGTTGTTAAAGCAAACAAAAAAAACCCCTTACATTTCCAGTCGAGCACAAGAAAGAAGAAAACAATCAATTTATATTCATATTTAGGCTACATAAATCATAAAATGTGCTTTAATATGCTGCATGTTATAAAGGGCTTTTTAAAGAAGTTTTCTTGTTTGCAATAGGGTTTGTCATTTCACAAAGTACTTATTGACTGAAACAGACCTTTATGGAAAAGAAGTATTACATTTTCAATTCTTTTTTTCATATTTAAGAGAGTAAATTATAGTTTATGTTACTGGTAAACCATTAGGAAATACTCCTTGCTGAGCTTCAGAATTAAACGCCAAGTGTTTGTGTGCTCAGTTTTGGTGATCATCTGACCTATATAAGCATTTTTCATTTATATTTTTTTAAATGTTAAAATTATTCTCCTCTCATTCCAATCCCTGCCATGGGCAGGGAGCCTTCCACTAAGACCAGGTCTTCGGTGGGCAAACTGTGCCAATGCCTCAGCTGAGTAAATTAATTCCTTAATAATCATTGAAATTCTAAATTTAACAGCTATTACAAAACTTAATGTCTGCCTGGTTTTGTTTTTTGGGGGCTTTTTTGGGTTTTTTTTTTTTTTTTTTTTTTTTTAGAATTATTGTTATACATTAAGATAATCTTTTATCTAATGTAATAATTTATTGAAACAAGAGCATTGTAACCAGAGCAATTCATCACTTGGAGATGAAGGTCTGACCACAACTGAAGTCCTTATGCCAAAACCATTCTATTCCACTCATAAGTAAGCAACCCAAATTAATTCAATTTAAGCTTTCAAATTAGCAATCTAACATGTAAATAAATATTTATGAGTAGGTAGTTACTCCTGTCCACTCCATGTTCACAAAATAATGTACTGGTGTGAAACAATCTGACAGCAATCCTTGGGAACTGATGCTGCTCCTCCTAGCTGCAGTCCATGAAATCACACAGCACTTCCTAAGCCAGTGAAAATTTGGGCAGAATCATGGGAGGCTGTGGTGAAATCTCCCTGCCTAGAATGACAATCTTCATACAATCTTAAAACTGATGCAATTCAGGATAATTTTGTGTTTCTAAAAGGCAAAAGCATTGCAAAGAATGGCAATAAACAAAATTAATTCTGTTACATCACTCTCATACTCCCCTAATTGTTCCCTTGAGATACTCTCACCTTCATCTGTCCTGATGTTGCCATAAAACTTGGTGTTCTATGGAAGCTGATCCCAAAGCAGCACTTTTCCCCATACCAATATTGGTATAATATGTAAATATATTCATATAAAGATGTTGACCTGGGCTGACTGCCAGGGCCTGCTCAGCTGTTCTCCTGATCTCCCTCCTCAACAGAGCAGGAGAGAAAATGAGATGAAAAACCTCATGGATGGTGATTAAAACAAAAAAAGAAAACAAACAAGGAGGTCACTTACCAATTATAGTTACAGGCAAAACAGACTTGGGAAAAAATGAATTGATCAATAACTAAAATATGTTTGGATAAAGAAAACAAATTCAGATTAAAACAATATCTTCCACCACACACACCCTCCTAAAGTCTCCTGAGGGAAGATGGGCAATGGTGGGGGTCATGGTCAATCCATAAAAACCCCTCTCTGCTGCTCCTGCCTCCTCACACTTCAGTAATTTTAGAAAGAATTCCCAATAAGTACACCTAGAAATTGCATGGGAAGCATTCCCCAACACATGTCCAAGGGCAATTAACTGGTGTTTCTAAGACACTTATTAAAATACAATGCAGCCCTCAGGGCAACCTGCTCCCAAGTTCCCTGTATTTCAGAACAAGACTGACTTGAATTTTATAGTAGAACTGAAAAAAAAAAACCAAAAAGAAACAAACAAAAATGGGTTACTGACAACAAAACCCAAACAAATAGTGTAGATACATTCAATTTCTACAGGACAGCAATCAATAGGACTTGTGGGAAGAAAATTATTCTGATGCTTTTCAGGAACAGGACAAGAAGAAACACTAAATTGGTGAATGTGATTAGGATAAGAAACAGACTTCTTACTAAGTTTCTGAAAACACACTGTTGTGAGTGGTGCTGTTTTGCTGCTTATTTTTCTGCTACATTAGTTTGTGTAAAATAATAATTCTGAAATATCAGGAGAGATCAAAAAAAGCACTTTGCATCTATTTTTTCTCAATGCAGGAGCTTGGATGTCTCTTCAGTTGTGAATGTTGAACTACTTTTTACTCTTTAGGCAGATATTTGGGTAAATAATATGTACTTAATTACTCCCCCTCCCCCGCACACTTCCAATTTGCCCACTTATATCCCTATCCAATAAGTAATTTCATAATTTTTATATGCTGAGAGATAAAATAATAATCTTGCTTAGCACTCAAAATTACTTCAGTTTTCACTCACTGGATGACCAAGTCAATCACAAGAGGATCAACGAAGCACAATTATGTGGAATGATTTGGGTGTGAAGGGACCCTAAAGCCCACCCTGTGCCATCGCCTGCCATGGGCCAGGGCACCTTCCACTAGCCCAGGTTGCTCCAAGCCCCGTCCAGCCTGGACTTGGACTCTGTCAAAAATCAGCATTTTATTCCAGCACTGCCAAAAAACCCCACAAGCAAGCTCACAACAACAGACCAAAACAAATAAAAAAAAATCACACACTACTCCCCCAAAAAACCCAACAAACAAAACCTGCTCCTATTTAAATTAAAAAATATTTAATAGTCCATCTGCAGAAGTTAAATTTATGTGTTGACACCAAAACTACTTGATGATTTAGAGAAAACAGGGAGAACAGAAAAAGCCAATTTGGCCACACCCGGCATGGCAGAACTTGAGGATTTTTTATTTCACAGTAAAATCTCAGTTGTGATAGAGGAGGGTATGAAGGTGGGAACTTTATTCACGACACCAGATTAATTATGGGAAGGTTAACCCTATGCAGTGATCCTAAAAAAAAAGGTTGTATGGGTTTTCCTAGTGCCCACCCTGTCCATGGCAGCTGTGCCATCAGTCCCAGGACAGCATCTGTGCCCACAGTCAAGGAATGGGGCAGGAAACAAAATCTACACCAGCAGAAGGTACCTCATGTCCTTGGATCTGAAACCTCTGGGGTCACCAACATGGAATCATGGAATGGTTTGGGTTGGAAGGGACATCAAAGACCACCTGGTTCCAACCTGCCCCTCTAGGACAGGGATGATCATTGTTCCACCTGTTTTCTTCTTCCCTTCACATTAATTTTAGCTGAGGTGAATAATTTAAATCCCTATAAAACAAATATGCTTAAATCTTAGTAGATCAGGCTCCTGAAATGTTTCAGTTATGCAATCATTTTGTATAGAATTTCACCTTGGACTTGGAAACTAAGGAACCTAAAAAGTTCACTCAGGTGCATTTGAAGAGAAGTCTATGCATAATTTTAATGCAGAAATTAATAAGCCAGACTCTTATGCAAAAATCTGCCTAAAATCTGGGGGGTTTTTAACCACTAATTTTTATATGCTCTGAAGATTAAAATTACTATAGTTCAGACTAGTTTAATGGCCGCTCAATCAAGAGAGGTCACTGACTTTTAAGTCAGTCTTGGGAATGAAGAACAGAATATCAGAGTCTTGTTTTATATCTGCCTAGAAAATTAATGATGCATTTAAACTTAATGGCAGTGGAGTCCATCACCCCTCATAAATGGTCCATCTCCATGTGTCAGCGTGTACTTTGAAACGATGTGTCTTGGAGTAAATGAGAGAGGAATCAAAAATTAACCCCATCCTCTGTGTAATGACTGTGAGGTGATGGTTGGAATAAGCACTGCGACTTCTGACAGTGATGGAGATGCTTCCCCACCACAGACCTCTAGCTGGAATGAGTTCCATATGGAGGACCAAAGTCACCCCATGAAGGTCTGATGATATCAACATGAGTCAGATCCCATTAGGGTTTTATAAAATCTCATTAGAAGGTCAAGTAAAAGAGTAAGTGTTGTGAAGTGGCAAAAAATATTTTCTCTTCTGTAATATTTATTCCACATGTCAAGTATTCATAACACTCCCCTCTTGAAGTGAGCAGCAGCAAACACAAGGGTTGATTACTGTTAAGGGCTTTCCTTTGAAATGCAAAATCTCTGCACAGACTGAACACATCATCTGTTACCCAAGGCAAGGGTGTCTCACAATGTAGTCAGTACAATGCCTCCTGAGCCCTGACTCTCCCTCATGGCCAGTGTTGGGAGAGACAGGGTGGAGCTCACCCTGCTTAGTTTAAAACATAAAAGAGAAAAAAACCAGAAGTTTCTAGAATACAAAACTGATTGATAAACAAATGTTCCTCTCAGGTAGGTAGGAAGCCTGAAGAGTAACTGAAAATTTTTAGTGCAGACTGTCCAAGGTACTTGTAGGGAGGAATCATGGAATCACAGAATATCTTGAGTGGGAAGGACCCCACAAGGATCATTGAATCCTGCCCCTGCCCAGACACCCCAACAATCACAACCTGTGCATCCCTGGGAGCATTGCCCAAACACTCCTGAAGCTCTAGCAGCCTTGGAGCCGGGTCAATTCCCTGGGGAGCCTGGACAGTGCCCTAGCACCTTCTGGGGGAAGAAGCTT
Organism: Certhia americana; assembly: GCA_018697195.1. Classification (NCBI taxonomy): domain Eukaryota; kingdom Metazoa; phylum Chordata; class Aves; order Passeriformes; family Certhiidae; genus Certhia; species Certhia americana. Next base: position 26,781,830 of record CM031864.1, on the reverse strand, counting down.
TCCCTGATCTCCAGCATAAACCTCTCTGGCACAGCTGCAGCCATTCCCTGACCCTGGTCACCAGAGAGGAGAAAGCAGTGCCAGCCCTTCCTTGAGGAAACAATTGAATACAACACTAAATTCCTTCCTGGAAAGTACCAGGAAGCTGCCCAGAAGGATTAAAGAATTGTACACATCCTCAGAAGAATGCAGACACAAACATAGCAATAACTAATATAGAACATAGCTCCACATCCTATATGAAACATCTTATGAAATATCCCAACTACAGAAACTGTGACACTAGTGTAATAAATACATATAAGTTTGTTAATCAAATCTTAGGGAACTAGTTGTAACCGAGTCTTAGAAAACTATGTATTCTGGGCCAAGGCTTTGTGAGAAGCTGATTAGGCTAGCAAAGCACAATGAGTAAAGATAACTGCATACCTCCTGTTCTGTAAGCAACACGTGGTTGCACAAGACAGCTAAGAAGGTCCAAGGGCCAGAAAACAACCCCCTAGCCACAGACTGCGCAAACACAGAAGATGTTGAAAGGAGCCACATATATCAGAAGAGGAAGGGTATAAGAATACAAACTGATCTGAGTAAAATGAGCACCTTTGGTGGAACAGGAGATTCCCTGGCTGCTCAGCACTGTTTTGCTTATTTCCACTTGCTTAATAAAATAATTTTTTTGATTGGCTTGACTCTGTTGGATTTAATTAGACAGATAACTTACAACACTAACATGGCAGATATTACTAAAAATTTATTTCACGTTCTTTTCAGAGCATCTTTTTAAAGTGAAATACTTTGAAATAAGGCATTGTTTCATTTGAATTGTCTTCAGGAGGAGTAAAAAATCTTTCCCAAAAGACTTCCAATAACACCTCCTGACCTCTTCAAATGTATTTCAAACTAGTAGTCCCAATCTATGGCTCTAAAATCCTTTGCTGGTAGGGGAAATGGGAAAGCAATAACTGACATCAGCTGAGATTCTGTTACTTCCTCAGTATTATTGCCCACGAGCTGCCAGGTACCAGGCACTCCTGCCTGGAACAATAAGAAAGTATCACTGGTGTAATTTAATTCATTAGAGAAGCTTTATGGTCGATCATCCAGCCCTTGCTTCTGCTTAAAAACATCCCTTTCTGACTGCAGCAGTGAATTGACTGAAGAGAAACATGGGAATTTGATTTCCAGGCAGCTCCCATCCCTCGGAGCATCACAGAAGACGGAGCGAGCCTCAGGACAGTGATTCACTGCACTCCACATCCCTCACCCAACTCAATACAGCCCAGGCAGAAATTCCATTACAACTAAATGGAAATCAATTACACTTTTCATAGGCTAACTGCAAGTCAATGGTTTTAAAGGATGAAAATCCAAAATTCACTACAGGTTTCTTATTACCGAAGAAATCATTCAAAAGCAACCCATCTTGAATATTTGGGGAGCTAATAGTTTGAAAAAAGCTCAGTACATTCAGTTAACAGTTGAGGGTAGAGAAGCCTCATTTATTAGGTAAGTCAGAAATTTCAGAGATTAAATTCTAGAGCTAGATCTTAAGCCATAACTATTTTTGTCCCACATATGTACATTATGCTGCAAATCATGGAGGAATCACAGAATTGTAAAGTTTGGAAAGGATGTTTAAAATCATCAAATCCAACCAAAAAACCAGCACCACCACCATGTTCACCACTAGACCACATCCTCAAGGGCCAAACCCACATTTTTTTAAACACTTCCAAGGATGGCAACTCCAACAATTCCCAGTACATCTTTTTCCAATGCCTTACAAACCAAAGAAATTGTAGGAGTCTTGCTACAGAAGTAAACTGAAAAGAGTCATTTATCAGTCTTCAAGTGACCTATACAGACATTTTTAGGGATTGCAGTTGGACATCTGGCATCCCCTTCCTTCATCTCTGTGTGTCTGCTCAGCCTTAGTAACTGATCCTGCTCCTCTTGAATTTTTATTGTGTTGTGTTGGCTACGAAGAACAATTACCTGCTAAGTGTTGCTGGCTTTTGCTTTAGCTTTGCAAATAAATGTGCTGGTGGCTGCTAAGTGAAGTGCTAGAAGTAAAAACTATCAGAAATTATTGCTCCCTTTGCAAAATGAAGTCTGCTTCTAATGCAAAGAATCTCTGGTACCCAAAATAAAAACCTCTAGAGCTTAATCGTAGAAAATCTGTTGCGGTTAATATTGAATTATGGACCTTCCACAGAAGTACTGCTAGTTCAGGCAATTTCTGTACCAGCAAGGAAGTTGAGCATTAAAAATCAACCCAACTGAAAATAGATTGACTGTGGAGTTTTTCACATTTGTGATTTCCAGGTATGAGCATAATTTTTATTGCAAAAGCCCGGAGACAATCCCATAAATCATTGCCCAGCAGCAATTGCACCTATATCTATAATGCCCTAAGAGCTTAAAATGAATGTAAGTATGGGCTGCTGCCCAAATGGGTGGGTTTCCCTCACACTTATACTCTGCTTCATTAGATTTCTGATAGTTTCCTCCCACAGCTGGCAGGATAGATGGAAACGATTCATGGGAACAGGGATGAGAAGAGAAATTTCTCATTGAGAGTAATCCCCATACACTGTTCAAGATGAATAAATCATTAAATCAAAGCATCAACCCTATGTTAGTATTACATAATCACATATATATTATGATAATTTACTGTGACCAGTTCAGTTCTTCTGTATTCTTTCTCCAGGGAAAGTTGCTGTGATGGGGAAAAGAATTCACCTGTTCCTTAGTTCTGTTATCTTTAACATGAATCTTTAAATTTGTCTTAGTTTGGAAGACAGGGGTGTCTGCTAGGGAAACAAAAACAGAAGCCTCCCTTGGACTTGTTATAATTCTAAAATTAAAGGGGTCTCAGGCAAACATGTGAGGGTAGGAATAACAGTTTTTTACTAGTGTGTCTAACAAGATAAGTTAACAGTAACTATAGCGTTAACAACAAACAGAACTAGGGAAAAAAAAAAAAAAAACCAACCCAGTTACAGTTCTACTTTGGCGCCTTCCCCCCTTTGGGATTGTCACAAACTAACAGAGCTAGCAGCAGACCCAGAGGATGAAATGTATCTGAGGTTCAGCGGCGGTAGTTGGAGCTGTAGAAATGTCCTGGCTGGGCACAGGGTGCAGAACACAGCGTGGGGAAATCCAGAGTAAAACTGAAGAAGCAGCGGGTGCAGGGCAATGGGGCAGGAGCTCTCGGCAGTGCAGGGCAGGGTGAGACCAGGTTCTGAAATCCCAGGGGACACACAAAGAGATGGTGATGGGTCACTCCGAGCTGAGCTCCAGGTGAGGGTTGGGGAGATCTTGCCGCAGTCCGGAGCCGAGCAGTCCTGGCAGTTCTCTGCGAGAGCAAAAAAACTCCCCAGAGCGAAGTAAAGTCCACGTGCCACCCTGTCCCCGGCTTAGCTGCTTCCTTTGTCTTTGCCAAGCATCCGTAAGTATCCACAAACGCTCAGCAATCAGCTTCCTAGCAACTTCTGGGACAAAATTCTATAACAAAAGAACCCAACCCCCGACAAAACTGTATTCAGAACAGGCCAGATCTCAAATTTTAAATGTTTTGTTTAAATTTTAAAGGCCAGGCTCTTTAACTATCAGACCAGATAGTTGTAAAACAGATTATTTTCATTACTAATTGTTTTCTTTCCTGTATCATTGAAGCTAATTTCTCTAGTAAGTTTTCCCTTATGTTTTCCTGCTTTATGCTGCTTTAAATCATCTTCAAATCCTCATACAAACCTGTCACCCTGATCTTTGAACATTTTTCTTAGCCTTCTGATGTTTTGCATTCTTGTAGTGGAGTTTCTCCTGGGCTTTCATGTAAACAATGATTGTTTTGCATTACTTTCTGGAGGAGGAGAAAATTGATGGACTCTTGGTTTGACCAGTGTGGTTGGAGAGGTGGCAACTTCACCCTCCAATCCCTAGTCATCTTTAGAATGGTGTAAATATATTGAAGTTACACAATAAATTTCCTCCTTTCCTCCTTTCCTTGCAATGAGAGTTGCAGTGGACATGTTTATTTCATGTTGTAGTGCGACACAAACCCAGATGGGATTTAAATCTAAATGGATATGTTTGTTATGTAACTTTCAAAATAATAGGATTGCCTGAAATACAAAATATTAAAAGGCCACATTCTACAGTTTTACTTTCAAATCTCAACTGGATCCCAGTTATATGTTGTCTTCTCTGTAAAAACACTATTTCAATATTCCAAAAGAAATACCACCCTCATTTTGGTTTTTTTTTGCTACTTTAAAAGTTTCTACTTGTAAGTCTAATGAAGCTGCCAATTTTCCATAGATTTTTCTCCATCATTAATCTCAAGGCTATCAGAAGTTGTTGTACCCTAACACTGGATCAATGTCACATTCTCCATGTATATAATTTTCCTATAAATATCTGACAGTTTTTGCTGTATGCTTAACTTTTGCAAATTTTTGGTTTTTTTTTTTTTCTGTAAGCAGGCTTATTATTCTGAGCCTTTAAATTGATCTGGGTGTAAGTAATTGCTGTGCTACATTCAACCTTTAACCTCCTCACTGTACAAAACCACAAAAGAAATTTTTGTGAAAATAAAATTTTCAATGATTGACCATAAACTGTCAAATAATGTCATGCATAATAAATATCTCGAAACTTTTAATGAATATTTTTCTTTATTCTCAGCCAAAAGAGTTAGGTGATGTTACCTGTTCATTACTTCAGTCCCAAAAGTGAAAAAAAAACCCCAAATCTTCTGTCATTTAAAAAAGTTGCCCCTTGCATTCTATCTCAAGGCTTTTTTAGAGCATTATAATTTTTAATTAGATGGAACATTCACACCAAGGCAGGAAGTGAAGAAAAAAGACAAAGTTGTGGTAAACAGAGCAATAATCAGAACAAAAAACTGACACTGACTGAACAAATTAGTACCAGAAGTTAAAAGATTGTAGCTTTAAAATGGTTTCTCAATAAGTTAGCTCAGTTTATTCATGGTATTGAATATTGTGATTATGTGCATGTTAAACAATTTTTATAATAAACCAGTGATGCTGATACAAATATTAAATAGCAATAGCAAATAGTTACTGAAGTATGATATTTGTAATAAATTCTATTTGAGGTATTAACACATAAAATGTATTGTATATTCTTGCTGACCACTATTTTGTAGTGAACTTTTCAAGGCATATCTCTCACTACATTGTGGTAATTGAAAATTAACTTTATGATTACAGAGATGCAATTTGAAGACTATTTTTAAAATATAGAGGCCATCAAAAATATGAGCACAACATGTTGAGAGAGGCCATGAAAGTCCACGGTCAGGAACATACTGAATCGTCAAGAGCTTGAACAAAAATCAGAATTTTCCAATCCTTGCAGTCATGTATGTGTTAGAGCTAGGTAGAAGCAGCTTTAGGGCACAGGGTGACAGGGTGTGTTTACAACCTCTTGGAAATGCCAAGATCAATAGCACAGGCAGGAAGAACACAAGAATTACTCTCTGATGATTTAATTGAAATACATCTTCACTCACTGTACTTGATCTCTTCTAGCCAGATTTTTAGTCTGCAGGTTATTCTGCTCTGGAGGGTTGGCTCTAATCTGAATGCAGCATCTGTGGTAGCATCAAAATATTGAGTCCATTTAATCAAGAGGTCTTTTGGAGCCTTACAGAAATCCAAAACAAATATAATCTCTGTTTTCAGTGTTTGTTTTCTATGCTTCCTCCACTAAAATAGGCTTGCTTCTTGCTGAAATCACATTTCACATGATGGTGGAGATTTAAACTTGCTGTGGAAATGATCACAGAAAGAAAAGTATTGTGGCAGAAGGAACTAGAGAGTTACCAGGCCTTCAGAAAATTTCTGTCACGGGTTTTAATGCTGAAAAGGAACATTAGGATCATATATCAGATTATGTGTCCCCCATGGATTCTTGCAGCAAATCTCAAACATCTCAGACAATCATTCTCAATCACTGAGCCTACCACAACCCTAAGTCTGTTTTTCAAATTTAAAGTTCTTACTGTTTATTCACCTTTAGAAAATTCTCATTCAATTCCTCCAGCTAAGTAGAGTAATTCGAGTTTCTGGGATTAAGTTTCACATGCTTTCCCATCAAAATTCTCTCTGAGCCAGGAACTGATCAAATAATTCCTAATTTTACATTGGATATAGAAAGTAAGTCTATATGATCTGCTCCTTTTTCAGCTTCAGTTTTTTATTTTCTTAGGCAAATAGAAAAAAGGTTGGCCCTGCAACAGAATGAATAACTAGGTTAATAATTAATAGATTACTTAAGAGTTAGCTGAATAATACTTCACCAAATAAAATTTCCCAGATCATAAGATATTGTTGTTCCCAATATCACAAACGGGACTGAGCCCTGGCTTTTCTGGCCTTGCTGGCTGAGCCAAATAGTGGCAGCTGTGGCATTTTATCACAGAGACACCTTTGACTAGCTGGGCACTGCAGACAAGTCCTGACCTGTCTGAGCTCTCAGGATTCTCTCCACAGAGCAGCTTTAAGGCCGTGGTGAAGGAAGAGGTCAAATTCTGATAGAGGGTTTAATTCAAGGCTTTTATTCTGGCACACATGCCTCTGAATGTAGCAAGCCCTCTAACAGAATCTATCAGAATTGTGGCCGAAATCTGTAACAGGCTACAATAGCTGCTGTAACTCTACCTGCAACTGGTGAAACTCATGTGACTCCCTGAGGCCGTGTGGTCCCTGTCCTTTTACCTGGGAGAAGGGGAGGCGGGGAGGGGGAGGAAGGCCACCAACCAGGTATGGGAGGGGGGATTTCCAAGGACAAACGACACCTGGAATGACCAATGCCCTCTGAAGGGTGGAGGGCATCTTCTGAAATTGCCAACCACTCGACGCCGTCTGGAATTCCAGGGTTGATAGACATATCAGAGGGAATCTTTAGGGGAGGAACCAAGTTTTCCAGGTAAACCATGAAATTACACCAGTACAAATAAGTATATTAAGAACAATTAGAAGAGGGTTTGCAATATTATTAAACAAGGTAGACCAACATAATTCCTAAGATGATTGCTCTCATCATGTGTACTCAGATATTGAACTCCATGGGTAAATAACATTATAGTAGACTCTACTCTAAACATCAAGATTGTCTGGTATTTGTCTTTCTCACTCTACACTGTGCTCAGTGGAGAGAAGATGCAAATTGATCTCACTCATCTTCCACTTGTTCATAACTTAGAGAATCTTGTTACTACAGGCAAAACAATACCAATTTTCTCTTTGTAGGATTTCATTTCTGTCCTGAGATGCACAGAAATACACTGGAATTTAAAGTCACTCAGAACATAAACACGCTGTTCTCATGGCAATGAAATACTCATTTGCAGAAATAAACCAAATTCCTATATGCTGCTTTATTATTCAGTGTTCTGTTGTACTCTTATGCTGTTCATGGCTAAAGTGAATTGTCACACATTCTACAGAGATCTCAATTATAACTGAATTACAATTTGTCAAAAAAAGAGCTTTCATTAGAAGGAAAGGAAAAAAATAGTAGGACTAATTCTTTTTTTTAAACTATATGAATTTTAAATGGTGTGCAATGATTGTAAACACACTCATAGCGGGGACTGCTGATTTATGGAATGATTGAAACAAAATTTTATCTGAACAGAATCCAAAGAGTCAATGCTGAGTGGATACTGAGGGCTCAGATTACAACCATTGCATGACCTCAGAATTTCTCTCAATTCCACAGCAATTGGCATTATCTTTCAATTAATGGAATTAATATAAAAGAACCAAGGTAGGTGTAACCTTGAATTCAAAACCTTCATCCTCTCTTTATTCTGCTCATAAATAAGAAAAACCATGGTTATCTTAAACAACTGCTTCCCCAAAAGTGGATCCGTACAGAATACAGTTCCTGAGTAAAGTGACTGGCTTCATACAAGTGGGATTAGGAGACTCTGCTTCTTCTGAATGGTGGATTCTGCTTTTCTGAACTGCAGATCAATGCCAAGGCTTGAAGACAACACGCTCTGAGTGGTCGTCCCAATTTCAACCCTTTTACAATGGGGATATCTTGTCCCAGGTGCTTGAAACTGCAACAGACCAGGGGAACAGGAGACTAAGAACTCTGATTGGTGATGCTTAAGTCTTTATCTACGTTTCAGGTACTTGACCAAAAACCACTGCAACCTGGTCAAATGTCAGCTGGCTTTTAGTTTTTAGTTTATGTGTGTTCTCAGCCCTCTGAGTGAGGCCACATAGAAGTCTCCTCTCCAGAAATTTAACAGAAGATAAAACCAGCACAGAAGACAAAAAATGCAAGTACATCCCAAATCTAACACTGAGAAGTGTTGCCAATGGAAATCCTACACAATAAATTTCCAAAGTTCTCCAGAAACTGCGTTTTGAAACAGCAAGACTGTTATCTTTCTGTCCTTCAGAGTGCTAGCAAAACAACAGCTCTGTGAATGGCTTATAGTCATGAGTTTAACTGTTTCAGGATGACACTCCCTGTGTGCTGCTCTTATCCCAAAGGCCTGTGAGTTAAGACAGGCTTATTCTAAACACAGGCCCACTAAAGGAAAATTAAATTTGGTACTCTCTTGGTTTCTTAACCTAAAGCAAGCTGTGCCTGGATCAAAACATGTTTCAGGAGGCAAATAGAGGTGGAGTGTAGTTATTCCAGGAAAATGTCCCTGCCCATGACAGGAGGTAGAAACCAGAGAACCAGGTCTCTTCCAAATGAAACCCTTCTGTGATTCCATAAAATACTGATGAAAAAACTATTACCTCCTACTGTGAAGGCATGAAAAGACCAAAATTAGTGCGGAAGTAGGACCACTTAAAGGATTCAGGAGCCATTTTCTTCCTGTGAAATGGATCTTCTGGTTTGGAAAGCAGCCGAGGTGTATGAAGAGGAACTGCCACAGAGTCCGTGCTCAGAAGTGTGGATGTACAGCTATAACTGTGCTGAACTCTTTCTACTTCAACCTTTAGCCTTGAGGAAAGAAAAAGTCAGGATGAATCAGAGGTCCCTCCCCAATATCTGCAAAGATAAGTGAGGCCTTTGTGCCTCTTTCAAGAACTCAAGTCCATAGTCCCTCTTCCTCTTCAAGGAAGGCATTTCACAGATCTGACAGTACAGCCGTGAAACTCAGAGCCAAACTGAGGCATTCTTTCTACCCCTGGCAACGATTAACCTTTTCCCTCAGATCTCCCAAGGCGAAATGAAAGATCCCTAAAGATCAGAACTCCAGCAAGAGAGTGTGACCCACCCTACTGAGGGCTTTAAACATTAAGACCAAGACCCTGAACCCCATCAAAACACCGATAAGCAGTTTGTGCACAGTAGAACAGTGGGAAGGATCAAAAAGCCTCCGTCCAAACTTCGTAGGAATTGCCCTGCTCTGTACTGCTTGAGCTGGAGGTAATTGCAGAGGTTTTTAGCAGCATAGAGCATGTTTGAAGTAGATGACAGTGATCTGACAGACATGTAATAATGTTATGCCAAAGGAGCAGGAGTGCTGCAGGCCAGAGACACTCTAAGACTGGAAAAGAGACCAGGCTGAGTGGGGTTTCCTCTTGATCCTTCTGTAGCCCAACAGCACTGCACACCTTCTGCTGGCAAATGCAGGAGAGCTTCCTGTTTCCCCTGGGAATGGTCTCTCTAAATTGCCACATTAATTTGGCTGTGGTTGGTTATAACCATAGTTTAGGCCCTTCATGACCTGAATGCAATGGAAAAAATCACTGAGAATAAGTTATAGAGGAAGGAAACTACTGTTATCCTAAATAATAATTTATGGGGTAAAAGTTTGAAAACAAAGAGGGACAGGACCTGAGAAATGGCTGAAGTTGTGTCAGAGAAAATTTATGTTGGCTGGAGATCACAGAAACGTTCTCCCCCAGAGGGTGGTGGGCACTGCCCAGGCTCCCCAGGGAACGGGCACGGCCCCAAGGCTGCCAGAGCTCCAGATGCATTTGGACAATGCTCCCAGGGACGCACAGGGTTGGGGTGTCTAGATGATCCTGGTAGGCCCTTTCCACCTCAGGATATTCCATGATACTATGTGTAAGCAAGTCAATGTATATTAAATGATCCAATCATGGGGAAACAACCCTGCAATGATAGCTAAACTATTAAGAACGACACTAATACTATGAAATCATTAATTATATATCTAATATAACCTGTTAATTATGACTACTACATACTTAAGGTGATAGAAACAGTAGATGAGTCTAACTGATTAAAAGCACCTCTAAATTATAATGATGCTTGCTACATGGATCCCAGTGTGGTTGAAGTAAATGACTTATGGAAATATCCAGGTAACTGTCAAGCTATGAACTTTTCCTCCTGGAGGGGTGTTGTGCTGTGACCATACCTGGGCAAGATAAGCTCCCAGGAAACTTTAGAATTGAGTTTCCATTGTTGAATGTGTTGTCCCAGGGGAAATGCATGCTGGAGCTGAGGTGTTTCTGTGTGACAAATACGATTCAGCCGAACATTATTCACAGCTTTGTCAACACTTCTCCCGAGTGTTTGAAGAAGTTATTGAGAACTCCATGAGTTAAAAAAAAAAAAAAAAAAAAGCTTATTTGAAACATAATGGATGTGTGGAGAATAAAATCAAAAGTAGTGTAGATGACAGATTTTTTTTATAGCTATGGGATGAATAATATTTTAATCCTTTGCACAGGAGAACAAGCGAGGGAACAAAATAAATCTCCTAAAGGTCACAGGTGGTGCTTTGTCTTCATAATAAAAAAAAATTGAGCTTCACAGTTTATAAAGAGACTCCTTTTTCTGCTTTTATTCTGCTTCCTATAAAAAGACCTACAGGCTTATTACTCTCCTCTTAGTATCATTTAAACAGGCCAGGAAACCATTTTCTTAGTCAGCTTTAAACATATTGGACTGTTTTGTGGCTGTTTTGTGGCTCCTGGCCTTGGAATAATGAAGTTTTCAGCAGCAGTAATATCAATACCTTTGCAGTAGTTTGTTTTGTTTGTCTGGAACAAAGGGAACCAACAAAACCAGAGAAAACCAAACAAAAGTTTGTCTGTTTCTTAAAATATGAGTATTAAAGTTATCGGCTACAGGTGTTCTAATTAATGAAATAAAGAAGATAAGACAGTGTCCAGGACTTCAGTTCTTTGAAAATGCTTGACAATATTGCAGTGGTTCCTGATTAAAGAGAAAACAAAACCCTAGAGATAAAAAACAAAGCTTCAGCCCCAAAACCACCACCGAAAAATGTGTATTGTAAGTCAGAGTTGCTAAGTGAGGCCATAAATTTCCTTGATTTTTCTAGTGCAGAAAAACACTGAAAAAGCATTTAGAAAGTAATTATGACTTCTTTTTGGGTTTTTTTGTTTGTTTGTTTTTGTTTTTTTGTTTTTTTGGTTTTTTTTTTTTTTTTAATTTAGAGTGAAGAAACGAACAGATTCATCAAATATGTGAGAATTGGCTTTTTCCCTAACTTACTGATAACATTCCAAAACTTCAAACATTTGAATGAATAAGACCTGTAATTCTAAATTGGGATGAATTACATCTCAAGATGTAATTTTAACTTGCTGAAAATTATTTGCAGGTGGGCATAGTTCTGCAGTCTTCTTCAATACTCTGTACCCTTTGACAGCATTAACGACTGAATTTTGGCCTTCTAATTCGGGCTTTGAAGAGCTACCTTTGAGATAATAAATGGTATTTCCCATAAAGCCTCTCTCCACTCAGAAACATTATTTAATATGTTCTGGTGATTAGGCTACAAAAATTCATGTTTGATGCTTTTGAGGATTCAAGAATAAGTGGCTTGTTTGAGATAGCACAACTGGGAAAGCTGTATTTAATACAACCTCTATTAAGTCCCTGAATGCAAAAGAAAATTATATCTATATCTATATCTATATCTATATCTATACTACATCTACATCTACATCTACATCTACATCTATATCTATATCTATATCATCTATATCTATAGATAGATATAGATAGAGATGTAGATATATAGAGATATATTGCAAGGGGAAAGATGTAAATATTTAATTATACTCTGTTGAGTATTTTTTGGTCAAAGTTTTTCCTCTCCAACCCTCTTAACAATAATAAATCATTAAAAATTATCAGATTTTCTGTTTTCATTTGGGACGAGGAACACTGGAACGTGGGATATTCAGCAAACAGCTAAGTGAGCATTAATGGGATATAACTTTGAGTGACAAGTTTATTTAGAGGTATCCAATGCCCTATTTTAAACCCTGAGGCACTCCAGAGCTGGAAGAACCTTCTAGGCCTGCAGAACACAAACAACTGTTTATTTTAGTCCTGCTTTTTCTTTCTTTTTTTTTCCTCCTGTCTTTTATAACCTAAGTGCTTTACTGTGTTACAAACCCAGGTTCATTTGTAGTAAAACACTCACTTGACATTTGTAAGGCTCTTGCCACTGACTTCCTGGGAACAAGGTGGATTTCCAAGCACTTTTATCATGAGAACATAAGCTGTAAAGCCCCAATAATTTTAGAAAGCTCCTTAAGTAACTAGTTGAAATTGCTACTAAATTCTTTAGATAAGAGTTTGTTTTACAGGGAAATTTAGAATACACTACTGAATTCAAGGGCATCGACCTCAGCTAGATTTTCCAAATAAAAGATATATATACATTCTATTCCAAGAATTTTGAGAACTCAACTTTCATTTTGCTTCTGCATCTGTGTTTTTAAGTATTTACAAATTTGCTTTTCCAAAAGAAGGACTTTGCCAGTACTGGATTTAAGTGAAGATTTTTTTCAGCAATAAATTTTCTTGTTTAGATTTGCATCACTGCATGGAATATTTCACCTGGAAGGAAATGTACACCTGACTGAAGCTTATTATGGTTTCAAGGGTCAAAGAAAGAGTAAACAAGTAAAAAAATGAGCAGTTAACTCCATTATCCCATCCTTCATTTATTATTTATAACATTGTTTTTTCCATTGAAATGGTTGTAGATCCCTACTGGCTTCCATTTAGTATCTTGAAAACTGGTTCCCATTGACTAAAACTTCAATTTCACAATTAAACTCAGTGAAATGAGAAGATCATGAGCAGCTTTTTTTTTTTTCAGAAGTGATGAATACAAGACATTGAGAATACAAGGAAACTCTATATTACTGCTGATGTAGCCTTCTAATGTTAATCCAGATCTGCTCAGACACTAGAAAGAAATAATTGTGAGTGAAATGTTGGCTTATTAGATATGCATTTGAAAGTACATTTGAATGTACTGATTTAAGAGATATTGTCCTGTTCCCATAGAACCATAGGATCATATAGGTTGGAAAAGACCTCCAAGATAATCCAATCCCAGCTTTGAATACCATGGTGCCCATTAAACTGATCAAACTAGAAAACATAATAGTCCAAATGAGATTTTACACACTGGACAAAGGTTCCCAAATAGTTTTAATATTCTACTGCATGCCTGGCTCTAACTGAAGAAGTTCAACCTCAAAAAGAAAATTGCAAGAAGAAAATCAAAAACAATAATAAAAGCCTCCCTTCCTAATTTGGAAGAATATCAATATACAGACAAAGTAGCTATGATGCTTTTAAGAACACAGAAAAGAAATTTTAACCCAAGGAAATGCATTTGAAATTAGGAATTTGCATGAAGCTCCATGCCTGAAAACAAAACATTTCAGCTAAAACACTGCTAACAAACTCTGTGAAAACTCTGCCTTCAAGGTCCTGGGAGTGATGAGCCTTTCCCCACTGTCTCCCTGTCAGGGAAACACTGGCACACCAGTTAAACAAGTAACACAGCAAATAGCTTCTGGGAACACGTCCCTTTACTCTTTTAAAACAAACTCATAGAAAACAAACACAATCCAAAGTACTTATGCATCTCCAAAGATACATCCTGCTGGAAAAATCAGCAGTGAAGGAAAAGCAAAGTGAACACCAGAACATCCTTCAGAAAAAACTTAAACATTTCCACAACCTTACAGAGAAAGCCAAGTTTCACTTTTGAAATGTTAAGTGGGCTGGTTTTTTTTCAATCAACAGAGTTAAAAGAGGCTGAAACACTGAGCAAGCTGTGGCCCCAAATGGGAACTAAATGTGGCCTCAAGAGGGTGTCTAAAGCAGACAATTTAAAAGCTTCATGGCAACCATGCTTTAAAATTCATCATCACTAACTGTCATTTTTGGGAGTGTTTTGAAATCAAAATCTGAACAAGTGATGGAGCAGCATCACTTCTTTTAGGGGACTGAGCTGTTCCCAAGTGACTCAGAGCAGTGGAGCAGAGCTGAAGCAGGGACGTATTTCCTCCAAAAAGCAGCCTAAGTAAAAGGCAGTGAATACTTGCCTGCCTTGCACCAAGCCATGAGCACACTGAAATACTGCAGCTGACTGATACAAAATGCCTTTAGCAACACTTTCTGTGAGAGGATGATGCTCTGAGCATAACTCTTCATTTACATAAATATCTGCAACCACAAAGGGGTCAGCAGAGACCTGTTGTACAGTTGCATAGAAAGAGCAGGAGAAAACACTTGGTAACAGTAGAATCAGCAAGATAGAAATAGGGAGCTGAGAAGCAGAAGCGCTGTGTGCTGGGACTAGGTAATTCTACAGAATAAGCAATAAAAGAGCCTGATGAAACCAGAAAAAGTCCTGGTCTTGAAAATAATTTAAACTCTGTCAAGGGCAGATGAGATTATCCTCTTTTCTTTTGGGAGAAGGGTATAAAACTCCAGCAATGGGAAAGGAAATCTGAGGAGAAAACAAGACTTTGATTCCAGCTCCTGCTCTCCAGCTGACTCTGACACAGTCATTCTGGCAATATCTTTTGCTGGGACAGAACTCTCCAAACTGATGTCAAAATCTGCTGCTTTCCTGTCATTTGTCCTGTTCATGGGTCGTGTTTCACATTTTAGTGGTTGGTATTGCTCAAGGCCAGGTTGGATGGGGTTTGGAGCAACGTGGGAAGGTGGAAGGTGACCCTGCCCATGAAAAAAGGTGGGACTGGATGGGCTTTAAGGTCTCCTCTAACCCAAACCAGTGTGAGTTTGAGATTCTGTCACTGGCATAGTCTATACTCAAAACGTACCTGAAAGAGTTGCAAAAGGCTGTTCTTGCAGCCTATCCCATATGGAATTTATTATTCTGCCAGCACTGTAAGTTACACCACAGTCACAGAGGAGATCGTGCCACACTCCCCACCGTGAGTGACACATCCTCACATCCCCTCCTGCTCCATATGGCAGAGGAGGAATAACTGCAAAAGCATTTGTTTTCGGCTTCTTCTTAAGAGAGGGTGTGCAGCACAGATTGCTCCTTTGGAAACCCAGTAAGCACAGAATATGTCAAGATGCTCCAACAATTTATGAAACTCCAGTAAGACACCTCTCTCTCAAGAAAGCAGAGTCATACCTGTGTTCAAAGAAAGCACATATCATATAAAGGTAAAATTTCACTCAATTTCTCCCAAGTGCCCAATCCAGAAAAGCCAGAAAGTGAACTGGCCTCAGGCAACCAGAAGTCCCTTAGTTTACCTTTGCAGTTACCACAGGGAAATCACTCTTGTCTTTTAGAAATGCAAAAATATTTCATTTGGATTAAATAAATAGTTCTGACAGCATAAGACTAATCATGTTTGTTTGGCCCATGTAATCAGGACAAAGAAATGAGCTATTTACACTAATAATCTCAGGCTGTTATCAGTAAGATTAATTTGTCTGCAGAGACATTCCCAGATGACCCCAAGATCCTGTACTCTATGTTACACTTTGGAGATTTATGAATTGAGAGAGTTAAGAAGAATATTGCAAACAGTTTTAGATTCATTGGAACAAAAGAAAAGAACAAAAACGAAACTTAAGGATTTTGTTGTAAATTTGTTCCCTGCAGTCCAATGTTAACTCTGGGAATTTGGCTCAGATCTGGAAGTGAATGGAAGAAGCATTCCCTGGATCTTACTGCAATTTTCTATTCAGCAGCCTCCCCCCTGAAATGCTGTTCTTAGCATTCCCAGAAAAGCCTCCAGAGAAGTACCAGGCTCAAGAATGCATTTATACACAGATGCAATAATAGCAAATTTATTGCCCTGAGGAGGCAGCTCTTGTAGATTATATATATTTTAAGATTTTTTTTGGACACTGACTTCTGAATTATTTGGTAATCATTTTATTAGTTTGCCTTACAAGACACAGAGAACAACTGCAACTGTTTACTGACTGCCTCTACTTTTCTTCTTGTCATTTTAAGATTTGGAGCATTTGCTCTGGGCTAATTGGCTAATGCTTGTTCAAACTGACTCCTGCTTTAAATCCCCTCCTAAAGGAAGAACTCAGGGCAGCAATTATAGAAATGATTCTGTTGGTTTTCTTTTCTACAGGATTCTCACAAGATGTCTTTGTCCTTCTTGTCCCTCTTTCCTTCTCTTGCTAATTCTGTTTCTGCACCTCAGAACACCCAGCTTTAGTGGATGAGGTCAGCATGTGTCCAGATCACTGCTCCAGATGGAGAATTAAACTAATCAGTGAATCCTGCAAAGCCACACAATATTTCATTCCAGACTCACTGGAATGAAAGACAATAACATTGAGATTTGAGTAGTATTACTGCAATGTTCTCACAGGAGCTACTGGTTTTCTCAGGAGATTATGGAACACAACTGTGGCTATAGAATGCTCCATGTGGATCAACAAAATCTGACAATACATTTTACAACATCTTCTAGCTACCCACAGGTGTCCTCAGACAGGTGTCCCTCAATTTTTCTCCTATGTCTCAATGTCAGCAAATTTATAAGAGCAGAAAAACCATTAAAAAATCCCTGCTTTCTGTTGTCTACAGAATCACAGAAGGGTTTGGGTGGAGAGGGACCTTACAGCTCATCCTGTGCCACCCCCTGCCATAGGTAGGGACACCTTCCACTGTCCCAGATTGCTCCAAGCCCCATCCAGCCTGGCCTTGGACACTTCCAGGAATCCAAGGGCAGCCACAGCTTCTCTGGGCACCCTGTGCCAGGGCCTTCCCACCCTCACAGGCAACAATCCCTTCCCAGTACCCCATCTGACCCTGCCCTGTGGCAGTAGGAAGCCATTCCCTGTGTCCAGTCACTACATGCATAGGCATCATTCTGAGAGAGAGGTTCCTTTCTTGCTCTTGGTGTTGATTTTTTTTTTTTTTTTTGTAGTCATTTCCCCTCCAAAATTTTTGTCTGAGTCTTCATGTATGCAAAAATAAAACTTCCCTCCACTAGAGCTCATACAAGTCTGGGGTCTGCACTGTAAATTCCTACTATTCGTAAATTCATGTGGGAAAATACAGGAGAGAGAGTTTCCCAAGAAGCTCTAGTTCCTGCAAATATTTGGTATCATCAGGGTGGCTTTTTATATAACACCACATATCAGCATGATAAGAGATGTATTTCAGCCAACATGGGAAGAGGAAGCAGATAATCAGAATTTTGGGGTATTTTCCAAAAAATACCCTCTTTACCACTAATGAGTTACTTTAAAGCTTACCCCAAGTAAGCTTCAACTGGCAATATAAAGTAAGGTAATAATGTTTAAAACCCTTATAACAGAATGAAAATACACTGTTTGAACATTTACACTACAAATATATCCTTTTGTATGATGAGGTGATTTCTGCTTTTTGGGTTCCTGATCTGCTCTAGGTGACAATTAGCAAGCAGAAATCACACCAATTATTCCTTTAATCTAATCATATTTGGTCTATCTGTCTTGGTTTGGAAAGACAGGGGTGTCTGCTAGGGAACCAAAAAAAAAAAAAAAAATGGAAACTTCCCTTGGATTTTGTTATAATCCTAAAATTGAAGTGGGGGTCTCAGACAACGATATGAGAGTAGGAATAACAGTTCTTTACTAGTTAGTCTAACGAGGTAAATTAACAATAATAAGTATAATATTGACAACAAACAGAACTAGAGAAGAAAAGAAAAAAACCAACAACCCAGTTACAGCTTTCCTCTGGCACCCTGCCCCCCTCAGTACAGTTACAAGCTACCAGAGCCAGCAGCAGTCCTGGCGGTGAGATGGATCCGAGGCTCAATGGTAGTAGCTGGAGCTGTAGAAAATGTCCTGGCTAGACACAGGTTGCAGAAAACACAGCGTGGGGAGACCTCAAACAAAACTGAAGAAGCCGTGGGTGCAGGGCAGGGAGAAGGAGCTCCTGACAGGGCAGGGAGGGAACGGGTTCCCAAAATCCCGGGGGGCACACGAAGAGACGGTGGTCCGACAGAGCTCCAGGTGAAGGATGGTGAGAGCTCTCCACCGCGCCGAGATGAGCAGCTCTGGCCGTTTTTCTGAGTGCAGAAAACTGCCCAGAGCGAAGTGAAGATGGTGCCTCCCTGTCTCTGCCTTAGCTGCTTCTTTTGTTTGGTCCTAAGCACCCATAAGTACCGAAAAGCACCCAGCCATCAGCCTCTTAGCAGCTTCTGGGAAAAAATTCTATAAGAAAATAACCCAACCCCCAACAGTCTAGTTTACTTCCAGAGGTATTTTATTGACTTAAAACTCTAATAATTCAGTTTCTCTGGGATCAGTTTGTCATAATTTGATTAATTTTCTCCTCATCTTCTTTTTGCTTTCTAATTTTATAAATCACCCTGATCAAATTATTGTCACTTTTTCCATACAGGCAGAAAAAAGACAGATTGTCTTTGCTGTCAGCAGTTGGCAGAAGTCTGAAACACGAAGTTTGTTAAAACTTATGAACAAGCAAAAAGTACGACTCAAAAAACTGTATATTCCTTCCAGTGCTCCGTAGACAGGGTATATATTAAACAGTCATACAATTTCATCTCCTTCTTGTGCTCTGTCTTACTTAAATGCAGGCGTTTTGAATCAAATTTATCCTTGTAAATAACCAGAGCATTGGGGAAAGAAGAGGAGATTTCTGCAAAAGCAGTGATTCATGAGGGAAACTTGGATTTTGCTTTATATATCTTGTCTGAATCTCTTTTAAATTGCTCAGCTTGGAGGTCATATTTAATTTTTGTTTGCTATCCAGTGCTCATCTGGAACAGCCCATAGTGCTGCAATGGAGGAAACATGGAAAACCAACATTCTTCCCCAAATCAAAGCCATATTTCCTTGGGAAATGATTCTTCTTGGAAGTGCCTTTGGCTCCCATAATATCCTATGTGCAATTTTTGCTGCACATGAATCACATCTTCCCTCATTTTATAAACCCAAGCTACTGTAGTGATTAATCTGGTTAATTTAAGTGTGGAGAACATGCTCAGGTTGAACTTTTGATTTTACTGACTTTTCTAAAAACTTTTCTAAAGAGCAAGTACAGCTAATTAAGAATCTTCTTGCTGCCAATATTACATAATGAAACTAAATCACAGAATTATATAGTAACTGGGAATAATCTGATTCTGAGGATGTCATGATTTATTTCCTCCAATAAGGAATTACTAGGGAATAAGGGACAGAAACCCCACCTGGAGTAGTTTTTTTAACTAAAGACTCATTTTGAAAATGACAAAACTCGATTGGAACAGGTTGTACAAGTGAGAAGTAAAATAATTTAGTTTTATATAAGTGTCATTATGCTTGGCTTAAAGCTCACAAAAAGCAAAATGAGCGGAATTGCAGTTAAGTCTATAATACCATTAAATTAAAAAAACAGACTGATGCAATATTCCTGATGAAAGCTCAGGATTGATGCGTGGTGGAAAACTTTTTTATATAATGAGAAGAAAGTCTGTGTACATAGGAATAAAATACAACAAACTTACACAAAACAGGTTGATTCACTTACAAGAACATCTTTGCTTCTGTCCTTCCCCTAGCTGTAGTTCTTACACTAGTATTTTATAGCTGTGGGAACACATTAAGAAAACTGTGACACTTGCCAAGCTATTAGACTGTAAAACTTTTCTTCTCCCATTAAAGCAGTGGAAGATCAGCCTGGACCAGACTGTCCAACACAACTATTCCAGAAAGGGAAAAATCTGTGTAAACAGAGTTGATCCAACACAACTGCAACATTAGGGACTCTTCTGTTCTGCTTAGGGAAAGAAGGACCAGAAAGGTGGATTTAATCTCTTCTGGGTTTTGAGATATGAGGTAAATTCACATCGTCAGTGCAGCACTGGGATGCAAAAGGCTTTCCAAATGATCAACATTGATATTTTATCAACAGCTCCCTGATCCCTTGTCCTCACCAGATACATCTGCTGTGACTGGTGCAAAATTCCCAATCAATGAAAGAATTCACAGATATTAGAAGTCTCCCTCTTTTCTTCTTCATGGAGAGAGAACAGAACGTTTGAGTGAACTTCCCTTGACAATTTTTCTACCAAATCACTCCAGGGCTGTATCTGTCTGGATTTCTTCATTGTGAAAGCTCACATCCTAAATTCCACAAAAAGAAATTGCGTGAGGGATTCCAAAGGCTTGTTCATGTTGAGTAACACCACATCCATTTTTGAACTGAGCTATTCACAGATGTAAATGTTTCGAACAAATGTTCTGAAAAAAAATACCCAATAACAACAGAAAACACTGGAAAGTGAGCTGGGAAAATCAGGTGAAACTTAGCACTGGCAGCTGAATTCTGTTCCATGTGGCAAATATTTCCTCCATCACATTCTCCACAAATATATATTTTCACCAGCTTATTTTGAAAAAAAAAAAAAAAAAAAAAAAATTTAACAACGTATAACCAGCTTTCTTGAGCCCAGACACTTAGAAAGTCAAACCTACCTAGTCTAAGCTAGAGAAAAGGTGACATAGACATGAAATAAAGGTCTACTCATGCAATGAGACTCAGAATGCCTAATTAATGCTCCACAATATCAAGGGAAGAATGTAAAAAAAGCACCAATTATTACTAAAATAATTAAATTTCTGTAGTAAAATGAGAAAATTCTTTCATGCCAGCCCACAGAAAACAAGGGAATACAGAACTTGTACTCCTTGGATGAGCTCAGAGAGGTGATCATTTCCAGCACATCCATGAAAAACAGTGGGAAACATCTGTCTCATTTGCAGGCCTTTCAGATGTCAAGCAGCCTCATGGCTTCAGTCAGAGATTTCCTCTTCTAGTAGTCTTTGTGCTTCACAAGTAGGAGGTGCTGCTGCTGAACTTCAGTCACCAAGGAAATCAGACATGGCTGTGATGGGAGGATTTAAAAGAATGACTCATCAGGCCAATTTCAAGCTCCAAACTTCATTGGATTCATTCACTCAGAAGATACTTCCTGCTAATGGTTAAATGTTAATTAAGATTGGGACTACAAGTACAAAACCAGTAGCTTTCAACCCCCACTAATTCTAACCCAGCTCTGAGTACTCAGTATTTTGAATGAATGTTGAACTGCTGGTGGCATGAGAGGGAAGTAAAACCCAAGAAAAGCAAGTAATGAAAAACAAAACAAGTGCTCATCTCCAAAGAGGCCCTCTGAGCGATAGCAACTCCCACTACCCCCCACCTACCCAATTTTATTTATGAGCATGATGTCAGATAGTCTGGGTTGGTTGGAATCAGCGGTCCTGGCTGTGTCCCCTCCCAACTTGTGCAACCCCAGTACCTCAATGGGGAGGTGAGGAGGTGTAAATCCTGTGTGAGCACAGATAGCAAAAACTGAAATATCACTGTGGTATCAGTGATATCAGTGGTATCACTATTTTTGGTATTATTCAGACAATTTCAGAACACAGACCCATGCAAGCTGCCGTGGAGAGAGTGAACTCCACCCTAGCTAAAAGCAGTAACTACTGAGAACCCTTGGGGTCTTTCAGTCAGGAGGTTGAGAAGGTTCTACTGGAATTCCCTCTGACATGAGGGAACCACAGTGAACTCAACTTTTTCCTTGCCCTGTCTTCCTCATTTGAATTCTTACTGACTGAAAACAGTCTCTGCATTCCCATGCCACTTCCTCTACTCCTAGAAAGTAGGATTCCATCTCCTCTAAATAATCCTGACTCTTTTTTTTTCTTGATGTTTATCTTTTTACGTGTTCAGGAGGATTCGGTCTATTTGTAATCACTTGTGCTCATGTTTTCCTTACTAAAATTAATATACCACAGCCTATTCCAAGTTGTTTGTGAAGATCCTTCTCTCTGGGATGGGGCATAGTCACAGAAAGAGCTGTCTGGCAATGTCCCCAGTAAAATTTCTTTAGTTTATGTTAAAATTACAGAGTGTGGCCAAAGTTCTAAATCCTTCCTTGTTTCTCTCTTACGTACAGTGAGCATATTTTTGTTTGAGAAATACTCCCAAAACTTGCATCAGAGTAAGACAAAAATGAATGACAGCCCTAATAAGTTATTGGATTTATAATGTGGTCACAGCCATGAAATGTGTTCTTCAGCTTCCTTCTCTGCTACACTTCATTATTTAACTGCTATAATTAAAACTATAACCTACTTTTAGCTTGGCCTGAATGGCCTAGAGATTAAGCAGAACCTACTGGAACCTACAGCTCTCTGTGACCCAGAACACCAATAAAAAATCAACCAAATTAAGTGTATTGAAAATTGTGAAGGAATTTCCTCTTGCCTAAGATTCAGGGGGTGATAACAATAATGTTTATCTCCCTAACATGAATAAACCTTATTTGTCTATTATAGCTGAAGACGAACAAACAAAACCATTGAACTGAAATTAAACCTTCTCCCTCTACTGTTATAAAGGAGATAACTGGGATAGGAGACAGGGAAGGATTTGTAATATACTCAAATAGCAAACCCTAAATAATAAAGGAAGAAGAAACCTCTACCATTTCCTATCAAGTTGTTTATGGGTTTTTAGATAGATGAGAGCCATTGTTGGAGCTGGAAAGCTGTTTCTTGTATAAATGCATCAGTCTGAAGGCAAAAGTTTGGAATGCTAAAAGCCTGTGCCAAGTTTTCTGGGCATGCCCTGAGCAGGAGTTCCTGCAGCCTCTTCTGGGATAGAATCCCAGGCTGCAGCAAGAGTTCTTGCAGCCTTCTTCTTCTTTTCTTTCTTCTGTGTGGATGCGTGTGTGTGATGTGTGCAGGTGAAAGCAAAAGCAAGCATGCAAGCAATCCCCAGATGGGGGTCTTTTATTATCCATCTTTATTTATATTATCCATAAATCATCCAATCAGCTATAAACACAATTCTAAAACATTCTCTTTATACATATTAGAATTTAACTTTAAAATGCAAAAAGCAGTGTCAGTTCCTACATATTTTTATGTATATTTGTGTATATTGTCCTATCTATTCATGTACACAGTTCTGTCTAGGAATGCAAACAATATTCTGCTATGTTTTGGTTATGTCTAGAGCCAAAGCACTGAATTTTTAACTAGGACTTAAGGTATTTCACCCTGCTAAGGCACTTAAAATGTATAAAATGTATTTCCACTTAAAATTAAATTTAACTTAGTTAAAACTAAAATTTCTACTTCATATTTATGTGATTTAATATATTTTAATTTTTCTAAAGGCTTTAATTCTACTTCTGCATTAATTTCTCCCTCTGAGGGCCTCAGAGGGGGGTCTAATTTCTTGCATTCCAACAGTTTCCCAGGTTTTTCCACGTATTTAACCTTTGTGTCTCACTTTAGCTCATTTAATACACTCTACATTGAAACAGAGATTCCTTGCTCCTCATATGCTCTGTTCTTCTGATTTGTACCTTTTTTTCACCCCCAGGAACTTAATTCCCAGGAGCTTACAAAGCACAACCTCACAAACATATTTTTCATCAAATGGAAAATTAAGCAAACAAATTCACGAGGACCACAATACCATGAATCCATGGATAATTAAGAGATCTTAATAAAGTCATAAAATGTTTCCCGTGTAGCTTCTTAAAATAACAACTTTCTGACAGAACAAAGGAAATCATGTGATTGTCACATCCCCAGATGTTAAGCAGAACCTGAAGGATATTTAGTTGATGCAGATGTTTTGAAAAGGTAATGTGTAAATTAGGTGCAGATTTGAATCTGACGGGACAAATATAAAATATGGGAGTTTGAAGTACATGGAAATACACAAATTGTTGCAGACAGAAGAGTGGCTGCAGGGATCCTCAATGTATAATGTAAAATCAGACACTGGTTTGGGTTGGAAGGGACCTTAATGATTATCTTGTTCCAACCCCTGCCATAGGCAGGGACATTTTCTACTGGCCCAGGCTGCTCCAAGCCTCATCCAGCCTGGCCTTGGACCCTTCCAGAGATCCAGGGGCAGCCACAGCTTCTCTGGGCAACCTGTGCCAGGGCCTCAGCACCCTCACAGGAAAGAAATACAGCACTGCAAACATATTTTATCCACTTTTCTTAATGCTTTTGTAGGAACTGATGCAAGCTTTTGCTCCAGTAGGTAATATTTTCACTTCAACCAACAGAGATCTGGGAAATGAAATAAAGTATCAGTGTAGTTTGTTCCTGAAATAGTCACAGAATTGTCATATTTCTAACTTGACAGAAACTACACTTTCTAGTCTATAGACTATTTCAATCTTCAGAAAGTTTCTTCAATTTAGGAGAAACATTTGTGGCAAAGGAGTTCTCAGGAACTGCACATTATGAAATACAGATGAGTAATCTTCGACATTTGGACTGCGAGTTCTGAAAGCTCCCTTTTCCTGAAGGGAGCCATGAGTGAGTAAAGGACAGCTCAATGAAAATGTCAGAGGCTGTGTTCTCCTGGAGGCCTGTCTGAATGCTGACAAAGTCCTTTTCCAATTTCCTTTAAAATGGATTTGGGAAACGTTTATTAGTTCTTCCTGAAGTGCCTGTAATTACTTTGTCTGTGCTGTTCAGCCTAGGCCTGCAGGCTGCTTTGCACAGACATCTCTTGTCCTCCTGTGACGTGTGCTCTGACAGGAGACATTAACTCTCCAATATAGAAAAAGTTCAGATGTAATTTGTGATCCAAATGCATGCAAAGTTGCTACAGCTGATATTGAGAATTCCTTCAGAGCATATTCTACAAGAGTAGTAACGAATGTTCAGTGCTAATACAGCTTTACTTATAATTTTATTTATATGACAGAATCACTTAGATTTGAGATCATCAAGTCTAAGCTGTGCCAAATCCCCACCTTTTCACCAGCCCAGAGCACTGATTTCCATGGCCAGGCCTTCCTTGGACACCTCCAGGGATGGGGACTCCCTGGGCAGCCCCTAACAATGTTTAACGACCCTTTCCATGGAGAAATTCCTCCTGATGTCCAAGCTGAACCTCCCCTGGCACTTCTTGGGGCTATTTCCTCTCATCTTACCACTTGTTCCCTGTGAGCAGAGCCCAACCAAGCTCCATAATCCTTGAGGCCCAGGTTCTGGTAACCTTATAAATCCTGTGGAGGAGCTCTTAAAACAAACAATACTCTTCGGTAGTGTGGGTTTTACACTGCCTTTTGAAGCAACTCTTCATCATCTTCACTCAGCCATTTTCTTTAAGTCTGGGAATACACAAGAATTCAGTTCCTTTCTAGAAAAATTCCTAACCAGGAGATGCTCTCCAGAGGGATTTTTTAGGCAATAACTGGAATTCAAACCACAGGATCAGATTAGAGCCAGTCTAACCCCAAATCCTCCAAATTCTGAGTGTCTACCCCTGCTCTGTTGTTCAGATTTGTTCCTGATGCAGTGTTTGGTAAGACAGAACAGCTGTACATCCAAAACGGGGATTCATGCAGTGCAGAAGTATTTCTGCACCAGCCTGAAATAAAACTTCACCCAAAGGTTCATGGGGTAGAAGCCCCATCTGGCCTTGAGAAATTTTATCTGCATTTTTCCAGTCTCCATGTTAAAGTAACATTCACAGGCTAATTGTAGGAATAATCTCTGCAATGAGATTGATTTCCCTGATGATTTTGGTGTCTTCCATTTCTTTCCATGCCTATAGGAACTATTCAGATAATCATCTTTTCAGGAATACACCTCATTTGTTGTCACTAATCAGCTTCATTCCAAATATTCATATGTTTTAGAAGTCTCTAAGCTTCTGATTTGCATCATTGTTGTAAGAAAAATCTCCATAAAATGTTACATAAGTTCCTTCGACACAAAAGGTATTACAAGAAATTTTCAGCTCCAAGTCCTGGGCTCTGTTAATTTTCTGTCAGCAAATAAAACCATTTTTCAGTGGCAAATTTTATCAATATCCTATAATACTCTTTTGAGCTGTCTTTTAAATGTTTGGCACAAATTATCTCTGTGAAATGGCCCAGGAGATTTCAGAGCAGGTATTTTTACTGCTGGTATCTTCAGACCAATATCCTGAGAGAATAACCTGGAGCAGCCTCGAGTTTCAAGCAAAAGCTGATTTATTTTGTGAATTTATTTTTTTCATTTACCTTGTGGTTCCTTTTAGTGTTATTCCTGATATAAAAATGGTTATTTTTTCTGGACACTGAGAATTAATTTATTTTATAAAATAATGAAAGTCAGGATATTTATTTCCCTTGTGATTTTATTAAGTAACTCCCACTTTCAGTCAAAAATCCAACTATATTGATTAGAAGAAACAGGAATTTTCTAAAATCAACATTGCTTGAAAATTACTATTTCATTGCTCTGGATTTGTTTAATTGAGATAAATAAAATAATGCATAGTCAAAAAATCCAACTTCAATTTTTCTTGACCACCTTAAGAAAAGAAAATTGCTGAAAGCATATAAAACTTTGCAATATTTTCATTTTCTATTCCACAATAACCCTGAGTTATCTTCTGTAATGAAACTTGAAAGCACTGTGCTGATAATGTTTCAGAAATGAGACTTTCCCAGAATTATTAAATTGGAAACAAAAGCAAAAAGTATTTCAGCAGAGATCAGCTTTTCCATGGTTTTTGAACATATTTCTATCTTAAGTGTTCATGAGCAGGAATGCAATGAAACAGTACCATTTTCTATTTTTTTTTTCTAATTTTTTCATCATGCCTATTCCCAGCCTTTTGTCCATACTCATCTAATTACTGAGGCATTTTGACAGCCAAAGGAAAGGCAGATTATTAAGAGATTATTTTGGCTGTGGGACTGCAGGATAAATGTGATAAGAGAGGATAAAAAGAAGTGAGACCTCAGAGAATGGAGTTTATTAGTCTTCTCTCAAGGCATTCCCAGGAAAACACTGGAAGCACAGTTTATAAACCAGGCAACAAGACCAGCTGTTCCCTGGTTTGCCATTTGGTTTGGAACTGATTTCTGCACATCTCAGCCTAAGTACTTTAGAGAAGAAATGTTATTCTTTTTCATAAACCAGTTCTTTTAAGAGGGCAATTTCCCACAGCCATAAAACTTACCTAAAATCATCCATATTGACTTTGAAAGAACTCAGTGATTGAAATTTATCTGTTTACTTGACTGCCATGGCTTAAAAAATCATTACTCAATTACCTATTCCCCAAAGGAATGTGTTGCAATAGAGCAATTTGAATTTGGGGCTATTTTTTTTTAAACATAAAATATTTTAAATATTTTTGAGACTCCACTGGCTCAAGTATCAGCATATCTTGTCACTTCAGAATAATTAAAGGAAACATTCTCTGGGAAGGAAAGGTCAAATGAACAGATTAATGCTGCATACCCTGGGTTGATTTTTGGAAAGTTTAGGTAATTGAAGAAGATTTTTTTGTGCATAAAGATAGGTTCTGTATATCAGAAAACATTTAAAGGAAATGGTTTAGATCATCTAATTTTCAATCTGCATCTGGATTCTCCTTAAATTTACTGAATAAGTTTCTGTTTCATTAAGGTTTTCCTGACTGTTTTTTATTCCTTCTCAATTATGACATAAGGGACCAATTATAAACAGGCTTGTGTGTCATAAACATTAGATCTTTCTAGAGGAGCGGTAGGAAATTATGTGGATTTAGAGTCTCCCAGAGGAATAACATTGCTGTCAAACAACAATTGACTGCAAGAGCAATAACTTAATTCCATTATTGGCAGTACTTGCAGAAGGGATAATGTGGACTTTTACTTTATCCAATTCCACATCCCTTTTGCCTGCTCAGAAAATTTGGATAACCACCTTAGTTCAGGTCAGGCATCTATTTAGAACAATCTTGCGCCAATCAGACTTAGTTCAGAAGTTCTGACTCTACAGGATTTAGGAACATTTACTTTGCCAAGTATTTACCAGGAGATGCCCTCAAAAATTTCCTGAATTATGGAAACAGCAAATTTCGAAGCAGGACAGGGAGGCACAAAATATCTTTGTTTTTCATTTTTCATTTCAAATAGGTCTGTAAAAACATATTCAACTATTATTAAAACTAAGAAACTCACATGTACTTAAAAAAAAAAAATATTGAGAATTAGAGTTTTTGAGGAGCTTAAACTAAGAGGTGCCAGTTTAAAAAGTCTGAGCAATTAAAAGGAATAGTTTTACCAATAATTACAGTGTTTTAACTTGAATTTCCTGGGAATTTTGATCATAGCAATTCATTAACCTTGTTTCCCAGATTTCCAGAACATTTATCTGGAATTTGTAATGAACCAGCTGATCCTGTCACAAATTGAGTATATAAGGAAAAGGAGGAAAAATAGGGTCAAAGAATAATAAAGGTTGAAAAAGATTTTTGTCATGATTTGAATGACAGGTGTCTGCTAAGAAAAGCAGGAGCCTCCCTTGGAATGGAGAATGTAAACCCCCTCCCTCCAATTTATTATAAATTTGAATTTAAGGGGCTCTTAGGCAAAGATATGGGGATAGGAATAACAGTTCTTTATTAGGGGAACCAAAACACATGCAGTATTACAAAAGAAAAAGAAGAACAAATAAAAGAGAAAACAAACAAACCCACTGACAGAGTCAGGATACAATCTGACCCCCTGTGTGTCAGGGGTTGGTGGCAGTGCCATTCAATGGTGGCTGCAGTCCCAGTGGCAGATGTGGCTCTGGTGAAGTGATGCTCCTGTAGAAAAGTGGAGTTTTTCACTGCAGGTCCAGTGGTGATAGATGGGCCTGGTCTTCCTCTGAGAATTCAGTGGAAAGGCTGCTTGGTGTTCCAACTCCCAGATTTTTATCCAGAAAGGAATACTTGGCTCCTCCTCCTGGCTGGGAGTGGGATGATGTAATTTTATCAGTGAGACTCAATGGCCCATTAGCAGAAAATATCTCCCTGGAGGGAGGCTGGGTTGAGGAAGAGAGAAGGAAACTGCCCCAGCACGTTTATTGACAGTTGGCCATTGACAGACAATTACACCACCCCAGTTTCAACAGATGGTGATAGAATACAGAGTTTGGGTTACATTTTGCACTGCAACCCATGACAGTTTTTAAGATGACCAAGTCCAACCATCAACCCAGAACCATGATCACCTCTAAGCCATGTCCTCACCTGCTACATCTCCAGGGTTTTTGAGCACTTAGGTAAATAATTCAAATACTTGAAAAGACATCAGAATATTTTTTCCAAAGGTACCATAATACTCCATGCTTATGTTGAGACTGTGCCAGACTTATAGAAATGAATAAGAACCTACATTTGGTAGGAATCATAAAATAAGGGTCTTAAAAATGTCCATTCCTTGGCTCAGAGTGGCCAAAGGAGCACAAATGCATTGCTTCTTGGTGCAGGAGGCTCTAAGAAAGTGCTTCATGTAGGAACTGTACATGAATTTTCCTCCGCCATAGCAGATAATTTTTATAGCAATTTCTGGAGCTCCATGTATGACATGTAGAGTTTCCTAACACTTATCCTCTTCCACATAGTCAGATTTTCAGCTTACAAAAGGTCCCTCAGGGAGAAAAAAAATATTGTTTAAGAAAAAAAAAGTAACATTAGATGCAAAGTGAAAGTAAAAAAACCAACAGAAAGTCCAAAATATAAGGAAAGGAAAATTATACTAGGGGGAAAAAGAAAGCCTTCTTTGGATCAGAGAGGCCATTTAAAATAATATGGCCTCCAGTAATTTTTAATGACGTTTAAAAGCATAAATGTGGCTTAGCATTATAGAAAGAAAAAGATTAGCACTGGGCTAAGTAATATGTTTTCTTTAAGTTTGGGCATAAAATTCTTTGAAATGTCTGTGGCATTGTTAGCACGTATAATTTAGGGTAGGTTTTGCACTGCTAGTAAATGAAAATCAGAGGGGTTCCCATCAGTTTTAAAATTAACAGTGCATTTCAAATTCTCACATTTCTATTTTTAACGAAAACTGCCAAATTAATTTTATTTTCAAATATTATAGAAAGCTTAAAAATTAATTATGGAGGCCAAAGTATTAAAAGAGAAAATAATCAAGTCCAAATGAACTTTTAATGCTCAGCACATCAATTATTCTTTGTTCAATAATTAAAATAGAGCTCATAAAAAAAAAATCTGTTCTAGCTTCATCTCAGATGGTCTCAAAATTGAGGGATTCTTTTGTATTTATTTTATAGAAAATATAATATTGTTATTTCTAAAGTATTTAAGGAAAATGTTCTTTTTGATCTGCACAAAAAAAAATCCCCAAACAAATATGAACATGTAAATGGTGCCAGGGTATGGAAAATCCCTGATCCTTGCTCTGGTCCCTAGAAGACCATACATACATTTTGTGACATAGCTGAGCTGACACAGTGGGATTCTGGCAAAGGTTGGGCTTGATGGTCTTGGAGTTCTTTTCCATTCTAAATGACTCTGTGATTCCATCAATAAATAAAAGTAGGAGATTGCAAAACATTCTTTTTAATATAAATTATATTTGTAGCACTCAAATTGTTGTATTTTCCAAATCAGTCTCCTTTTAGTCACACCATATTGGACAGAGGAAATTATGGGCCTCTGGATTATGTAAATGAGATTGGTGAGCCAAAATATGCCATGAATCCTTAATATGCTCATACTAACCTGTGGCAGAGATCAAAACTCTTCAGTAGAACTGGAAAAAGTACTCGAACTCAAGTTTGTCTCCAACTAAACTGGAAAGCCATCCAGAATTAGGGGAGATGGTAATTTCTCTGCTGTTCATACTTCCAATCTTATTTCTTGCAATAAATTATTTATATGAACATTTACTGATTAAAAAAACCCAAATAAACGAAGCTAAGGGACCTTTAGATGTTTAGTATTCAGTTTTATGTTATTTTTTTCCTTTCCTTAAAAGCAAACCCCTCACTACATCTCTACAAGTCCATACCAGGGGTCAGGCTGTAGCACAAAGAACTCCATAGACAATGGGCATGAGCCTTGCATTCGACAGAAACATTCCTCTAATTCATAATTTAACAATATAACCTCCTGGAATTTAGAGGGAAGGTGAATATTCCAAATAAACGCTATGTGGCATGAGTGTGGGAAGCCCCGTGTCCCATGGGGACACTGGAACAGGAGTTTTGGGAGCAATGTAAATGTCCACAGCTTCCCCCATCCTCATAATTTCCATATTTAAATCAATTTAAATATTTTCTTGGTTACTGTTTCTGTAACCTACAAATGTTTCTTCAAAACATAAGGAGCTACCTTCTGATATTTGTTGGCTGCTTCCCAAAAGAAGTTCTGCTTCATTTGGCACTTTCTCTGTCTGTTCTATCATTTTAAAGCCTACCTATATTTTAGAAAATTGATTCTAGCAGGCAAAATATATTATTTAAATTCTTCACAGACTCCAATAAGGTTATATTTAAGATGTTAAAGCAAATAGCAAATTTTCATTTTTAAAATAAGGGAAGGCACAGCTTTTTATGAGCATAATTCTATTTCACTGTTAGCTATGTATGAAAAAAGCAGAAAAAAAACATTTCAGAGATCATTGGTTTGTCTTCTCATCCAGCATGGTTCTTTTTGAGGTGTTTTTAAAAATACTGATGTGAGAGTTAAACAACTCAAGAACTGAAAACATAAACTAGGGTAAAATCCTCATTTAAGCATTAGCAAAACTTTTTAGTTTACTTAAAAACGCATCATATGGAAAAGAAAAACAAAATCTTAAAGCCGATGTGATATGAAATGAAAGACGAAGTGAATCAAGATGTAATAAATTCCCACTTACATGACTCCAAACAAGACTTTTGATTTTTCTTCCTTAGGAATTCTGTTGCTCTGGTGATGTGAGGAACATCTGTAGGGTCACAGTAAAATTTAGCTTAGGCAGGACCTGGAGGAGTCACCTGAGCCAATCTTTTAGGTCCAGTTCCATGCGACTGGTTTGTTCTATCAAATTAGCCCTTTTCCAGGCTTTTTTTTTTTTTTTTTTTTTTTTTTTTAAAAATGAAAAAAATGGGATACTCAACATAAATGGATTTAAAAAAAAAAAAAAAAAAAAAAAGAGAGCTCTGGAATCTTCAAGCACATAAGTTTTTGTACAAAAAGGAGAGGAATGGTTTAATGTGAATATGGGAATAATGGTGAACTAGGAGAGATTCTGGGAACTAGAGATCTCTCTCTAAGCTGAAGCGGGACAAATGGAAAAATGGTAAAAATAATCACTTTGTGCATTCCTTCTAGCCCAAGATCTGCTTCCCAAGTTTCATTTCACTCATTCTTTTCACATAGAATTTTCATTAAAAAGTGACATCCTGAAATGCCTTTAGCATGACACACCCACAGCAGGCAGGAAACTGCACTTGTTTACAGATTATTGCAGCATTAATGCTTCAACTGGAAAGGAAATTCCTGTATCCATTTAGGAATTGTTCTGAATAAAAGTCCAATTATACATTATCTAGAGCTACGAGTTTCTTAAAAAAAAGTCTCCATTCAGAAACATCCTTTTTTCATGTCACTTCATATTAAACCAAATGAACAATTTGAATTGCAGATGCTTTCTACCTTTCAGCTCAGAGAGCTGAATTCTTTCTCTGTGCTGAGAAGTCAAACATCCAGGATAAAGCCATGGAATTGTCTGCATTGTCCCTGGCACTACCCAGGTTGTAAATACAGGTGTAATACAGAAGAGCAGCTGCCCTCTGAACTCATTCAAACCGGTGAAACCTGACTATGACAGAAATATGGAGAGCTCTGGGACATTATTTTTAAAATGAGCAGGAGGAGGCTTTTTAAATTATTGTTTTCCTTTTGCAAATAATTTCTGTCCCTTATTACACCCTTTCCTCAGCTGGAATAGGAGTTAAGGAGTCCAATTACTAATCTGACCGCTTTTGTCTGATGTTACAGTCATAATAAAGCACTCTGAATGTACACACTGGATGTTTCTCCGATTTTATTCTATGCAAACGTTTTCCACAAAAAGCACTGGCTTTAATAATCTGTTTTCTCTCAGTGTTCTAGAGTTGTGTCTAGAGAGCCTGCAGGGTATTCCTACCTTCAACATGTTGCTCCTCAGGGGACAGGGTGGCTGTCCCTGGGGAATCACAGTTTTGTACATAATCATGTTGTAACACTAAATTATTAATTGCAACACTAAATTACTAATTTTAGCACTAATTTGCTAATTTTGAAATACTTAATGCGCGATGAGGTTCATCTCCCCTTGATTTTCAAAGTGAAATTTATTTCTTCCCCAAATCTTCCTTCTGCTTTGACCTAAATTACCTGGCATAGTTGGCTATGCAAAATTCAGAATTAAGCTGCTTTTAAATTTCATTGTGGACCAGCTTTGTGGATTGGAGTGAAAACTTTTTTGTTTTCTCTGTAGATATAATACACATGGAATTAGAGTTGAGCTATCTCCCCAGTGCTCCAGAGTTTGACATCAGTGTTCTGAATATGGATTCTGCCTTGGAATGTAAAAATCCTGGAATGAAGGAAGGCTCAGAAGGAAGGCTCAGGAAAAGTTTTCAGTACAGCTTGAAGGCTTTTCTATAATGAGACAGAGAGGGAAGCCACTAGGTGTTTGGCTGTTCTTCCAACATGCCATGAAACAAACAAGTGTTAAGAGCAGGATGAAAAGACAGGAACTCAAAATTAATTCTGCACCATTTTATTCCCAGAGACACCTGCAATTAAACAAAAGGTGGAACCACCATCAGTCCCAGAAAAAGCAGAGCTGCAGACCACTCAGTTTATTTGTAACACTTGTGCAAACATAAAGCTTGGGGGGAACATTCAGCAGTAGAACCCTTGCAGAAGAATGTTCAGCTTTGGGAGTCTGGTTACAAGTCTGCCAGGAGTTGAGGTAATTTTCCATCAGTCTCTTTTTTAAAGGTTCTTCAAATCCCTTTCAGAGAACTTGTCCCTAAGGCTTTATTTTCTAATAATCAGTATTTAACATATGGAATTCTTGAGTCTCACGAAGTATGTTCTAAACAACATCCTCTCAGGGTAAATACAACCATCAACAGAAATTCTTCTCTCAAATTATCCAGCCAAAAAAGCTTTTAATTTTAAATGATAAAGATCGCAAGAAAACTTGAACATTTTCTAAAATAATTAACCTATTGGGTCATATTTTATTCCTCAGGATCAGATAAATCTCCTGCCAAATACAGAAAATCACCTCCCTAGTGTGTCTCTGCTTTTATTCCAGGACCAGAGTTGTTTCTACATAGAATAATTATTCCTGTCTGTTAATTAGGAATATGTTATACACCAAAAAACTGTATAAAACTAAAGTAAAGCTAGAGCTGGTCTCAGCCTTAAATGTGTTTGAAGCAAAAAAAAATCAGGAAGCTGGAAGATTAATCCTAAAGAAGAGCAGTCCTCCTGAACATGGCACTAGAAAAAGACAAACTAAGATAAAGCTGAGTGTGTTTTAGGAAAATGGGGCAACGTTCCAGCTGCCTTCCCAGGAATATCCACTGCCAGGTAATACAGGTGGGGCTGGGTTGGGCTGAACTGCTAACGAGATCCCTGGAAAATAATTATCATTAAGCAAAAATAAGGAAAGAAATTCTTCTTAATACTTTTTTTAAATAGATTAACATAGGAACATAAGTGTGTATTATTGAGGGTGAAACTGCTGCTCATCCAGCATGTCAGGATAAAGGGTAATGATAAATTTAAATGGAAGTATGATTGCGAAAACATGAGTATTTAATGGTGATTATGGTTCTGGAAAAGGTGGAGAGAAGTGTAAGTCAGGGTGAAGTATTTCTCTACTCAGAAATCTTTCAGGTGTGTCTGTGATGTTCTTTTCCTTGAATGACAGATAAATGTATCCTGGGAGTGGTCCAACCCAAGCTGGACGGGGCTTGGACCAACCTGGGACAGTGGAAGGTGTCCCTGCCCTTGGCAGGGGGTGGGACTGGATGGGCTTTAAGATCCCTTCCAGCCCAAATCATTCCATGAGTCTATGATCCCGTAAAATCTATCAAAACTATTTTTTCTTTTTATACAAAATGATTTTGAAAAAGAACTGATCAATAGCCAAAATTTATTAAAATTAAATCTTAAAATCAAAAGATAACCCTCTGGTTGGTCTTGGCACCTATGTGGTTGCCTCTTCTTCCTTCATGAGGCCTTCTGGTTTGAGCAGCACAGTCCTGGAACATGAAACGATTCACTGGATTTGGTCAAAGGAAATTCAACAGCATTGAACCCAGAAACTGCTCCCTGCAGTCAAAAATGATGATTATTAATTAAACACAGAGAATTTCTCCGTTCATCTTCAAGTTCTGCATGGCACCAGAAGCACCAATTCTGCCAAAATATTTAAATATCTGCTCATTCAGCACACCACTGAATATTGCAGAGTCCTTTACCACAAAGCAGGACAAAAAGTCCCAAGTAAAGAAAAATGTCGGCAAGGATATAACCATTCAACTTATGGACAGCCAAAGTAATACCTTAGAAATCACCCTGCCAGAAATAATTAGATATTGGCTTTAATAATGAGGAATAAGGACAACAGTAGATTTGTCTTATCTGTTAAAACAGGGTCCACTGTAAATCCATCAGGGGGTTTAATCAGACAATGAGATGCTCTGGGAAGTCTCCTGAGCTCTGCTCTGCCTTGTATAAGCACATTTCAGTAATTGTTTCCAGTGCCCTTTGTACTGCCTAAATGAATGATGAATAGTTATTAAAAGCACAGCTCAGAAGGGTTATTTATGCAACATATTTCACAAAATGCATGTTTAATTAAAAATCACCAGTGCAATTATGAGCATCATAAAGGAAATAACAAAAGCAATATTAAACTGTTAATTAGGAGTTTTTTCTCTTCAAAATGAAGCCAAGGCACTCCATGTGCATACATAAAATGCCTCATTGAAGGTATTTTACTTACTTCTGTTGGTATTAGCAAAAATATTAATCAAAATGTGGAAGAAAAGCAGCTTTCACTGAATGCTCCTTTTGGGATTAAAGACTTTAAGTCAAAGAATCAGCTAATTTCTCTCTAATTTGATTTCATGTCCTATACCTGCTTTTTCCAGGTAGCAGGTAATCTTAGAATCACAGAATCACTGAATGGTTCAGATTGGAAGGGACCTTAAAGCCCATCCATCCCACCCTCTGCCATGGGCAGAGACACCTTCCACTATCCCAGGGTGTTCCAAGCCCCATCCATCTTGGCCTTGGGCACTCCCAGGGATCCAGGGGCAGCCACAGTTTCTCTGTACACCCTGTTGATGTCATATTCTTATTTCTCCATTATGAAATCATCATCTCTCCTTATGAGCTAGAAGAATCATTCTGAAATAGCTTTCCATACAATCAATATTTCTCAGGTTTGTTGACCTCCAAACATAAATCAAAAAGTACTAAAAATGGATTTCAAAACTGGAAGATTCAAATAAATGCACTGTAATTGATGAAGCAAAAATTTTGATATCTAGTTGTGCTTTCTGGCCACAAAACAACACAACTCATTAGGTGGTTGGAGCTCACTGACTACAGCTTCCTGTTATGATGAGAACTGGGACTTGTGTCATTACATATCTTTAAATTCTGCTTACTTTATATGCTGTGCTTCTTCATCCATCACAGTGATTCTGCAACCTAAATATTAAAAAGGAAAACAAGAAACCCCCTTAATTCTGCAATCAGGTTAAACATTCTTCATGAAGACACACCTGTTCAAGTATTCATTCAGAGCTGATAAGCTTCATGCATTTTTGAAGAGCCATTTTCTGCACCAGTCACCAGCAATGTCACACTGTCAATGCAGCAGTGATATTCCTACACAAAACACACATTAATCAGCAGCACAAAGAATGGATTTCTGTAGTTAAAAATGCAAACAAGAGTCTACAGGAATCTACCATTGGGCTTCAGGCTGATGTTACCCAAGGCACAAAAAATATATATATATTAAAGCCAGTGAAAAAAATACTGTAGGCTGAAGATTAGCCTTGGCAGGTAATGACAGTGGCTCCTCACAAAGGAGTTTTTGATTCCCATTAATAGAGCTATGGATTAAAGCCACAATAAATAACTTGCAGTGCTTTAATAAGAAGTTACAACTTCTTACTAAAGAGATTCGTATCAGCTACAGGTCACTGTGAAGGGAAGATTTAGATTCACCATGCCAGATTTAAATTTCAAAAACCTGGACCAAACCTTTATTAGTTCATTAATTAACACCAGAGTGCATGCTACCACTGAGTTCTTAATGATCATTCCTACAAACACAGAAATATCCACTTTTAACCCTCATAGTCTCCCTTGGTCACATGTTTACAGCACTATTAATGTTGTATAATTAGCACTGATGTCTATGCTCTTTGTTGGGTCTTTGTGACCATCAATGTGATCAGAGATGTTGTCTTTCACTCCATCGCTCCTTGTTTATGCTGATTTTTCCCTCTTGACAGAGGAGGTCTTGCCTCTGGATATCTTTTACTTTGGGTTTGATTCTCTAAGCCATTGCTGTCTCCCGTGAAATCCTGCTCTGTCACCCCTAGCTCCTCTACCTACCAATGTTTTATCATTAAGATGAAGCTGGCCCTTACTTTTGTTCACTCCAAAAGGTTTTTATCTGGGAAATTCCTCTGTGTTTATGGAAGGACTTTTTAAGAGATTAAGGTTAAAGTTCTGGAAAGAACAAGAAGAAGCCCAGAACTCCAGTTAGACTTATCCAGATTTATTGTCACAGAGGCTGAATCAGGAAGAGTCATCTCTGCAGGACTTTTCTCTCTGGTCAATGACTTGGGGTCTAATCTGAGCAGTAAAGCTAAGTTTGTGAACAGAAAATAAATGTCCAGATCCACCAGGGCTGGTCTTTAAAGATGTTGCAAGAGGAGGGTCAGGCCATGAATTCTCCCAAGAATTTTTATATCTGGACAACAGCTGAGGAATCTTTTGAATTTTTTGAGGAATTTTACCTTAGTTTCATAAAAGTTTTAAAGTTTAGGTAAGGGGCTGTTTTGAGAGCAAGAAAAATGCAGGGCTCAGGTCACACCAGTACTGTTCAGGGCTGCCAGAGGCAGACAGAAACAGAAACAAAACCTTCCCTGAGAAATATTTCATCCAGGGCGGTGGCTGAGATCTTTGGCAAAGGCTTAGGCAAGAGCTGGTGTGAGGCTTAAGGATGGACTTATGGATCAGCTTGAGGGGAAAAAGCCCTTAAGCTTCAAATGAAGCAGGATTGGAAGATGAAAACCAGGGAACTTGTAAACTGCAGAAAGAAGTTATTCCTTTGGGCAATGTCTTGAGAGCCTTGTCTAAAGCTCAGCTGTATATCAGGGTCAATAAGAAAGAAAAATCTTGAGCTCCAGTCCCAGTGTCTCTGTGGGAGGAAACCTGGCAAGATCGTCTCGGTTCCTCCCTCCAAAGCAGGCAATAATAACAAAATTGATTATGCCAAACTCATTCTTCTCAAAGTAAAGGATTCCCTTCACTGTCTGAAATTGCCAGTCCTGATGAACTAAAGGCAGGGAGGCTCTCTCAGAAATGTGCTGTGTGTCTGTATGTTCCTTTGTCAAATATAATGACAGAACACACTTAAAATCTGAGGCACAAGGACAAATCCATGCTCCTGTACCATGGGATAAAAGAATAAAGTTCCTGTGAGATGGACAGCAGCAATTCAGCACTCTCACTGCATTCCTCCAGAGTTGCTCTGCTACACATCAATATTTGGAAGTGATGAATTCAACAAATCGTTTTAAAAGAATGTACAGAAAGCTTCAGCAGTACTTCAGGATATGAAATATATATAGTATGTACAAAAAAAAAAAAAAAGGCATCTAAGTTCCTCTGCCCATCTGCCATGAAGTTTGCCTCTGTTTTGTACCCAAGGGGTACACATACCTTTGCTACACTGACTGAAAAATTAGGAGAAACTCATTCCCTCTGGAAAGAAAGAGGCTTGACAGTGACTACAATTTTGCTGGTTTAATTAGTCATAGTCTGTCTATATTTGCAATAGTTTCTTTCTTAATAAGAAACTTACTGCCTTTTCAATAAATGATACATTTGAGAGATTTCTCTGCTAATAACTGCATCTTTTGCTTTTGGGAGAAAATGGCAAAATTATTTGGTAACTGAAGGTAATTTACTTTGTAATTTAGTTATTTTCCCTTGTGATGAAAACTGTATAATAGTTCCTAAAACAAATCAGATGCACAAATACTGCACAAATATATCTGCAATGAGTCTTACTCTTTATGTGTAAGTAAGGGAGGAAGAAAAACAGATTATCTGCCTTGCTTAAGGACATGAAAATAGTAAAGGTTGTGGTGGGAAAATAAGTGATGAATTCCAAGTCAGGCTGATTCATTAGGCTGCATTGTTATTTGCCAAAAGAAATTTTTCTGCTACCAAAGAAAGATCAACCACAAGACTTCAGTGAAGGATACCAAAAATATTTACAAGTAGGCAACAAACGGAGAGACCAGATGATTTTTTATTCCAGTGGTTATTTAAGGAGCAAGAGAACTGTTGTTAGGAAACTTATGAAAAAGTCATCTTTTGGTCAAGCAATCAAAAGAGTCTTTGAAGACATCCAAGCAATCCTTGCAAATCTTTAAATATTTTTTCCCTGCTGGGAACCTGAGACATGAAAGATACCCAAATTTCAACTCAGGTATTAGAGGTTGTTCTGTCATGAGTCTGATGAAACTTGCAGCAAATATTTCTGTACTTCTTTCTCAGTATTTTGGAACAAATATTTAGGTTTGAAACTCTGCCCTACATATCTCTGTCCTGAATGTCCATCGAAAGAAAAAGATTGTCAGAAGAAGCTGTTCATCAAAGTGCTGCAAATTGGGAGCAGTTAGAGAACAACGGTCTTTTTCCATTATATCATCCCTAACATATCAAAAAATGAGCTCCTTGAGGAAGAATATGTTCAGCTTCAGCAAAAAACACTGGTTTTTTTGTTGCATTAACCATTATTATTGTAATTAAACCAGAATTTGAATTACAGTACATATCTCAATACCCATTTGAACCCACTCACTGACATTTTGCGTTTCATACAGATCCAACCTCTCTCCTCCAGCATTTTGCCCATGTGCTGCTCACTCACCTGTGAACAGAACCCCTGATATGCTTCTTCCAAGGTTAATAACGACTTGTGGCCCATAGTACACATACAGGAAAATTATGGGAGTGAATGTGTTTTGAGCAGCCTCTTCAGGCTATTTTATTTTGAATTTTCAGCTCTAAGAATGATGATATTTTTATAATATTTTATGTCTTT
Source organism: Certhia americana (assembly GCA_018697195.1). Taxonomy (NCBI): domain Eukaryota; kingdom Metazoa; phylum Chordata; class Aves; order Passeriformes; family Certhiidae; genus Certhia; species Certhia americana. The sequence continues at coordinate 26,741,376 of CM031864.1, read as the reverse complement.
GGCATGTCTTGTTTTATGAATTATGATATTTTAGGATGTTATTATGTCTTTGGCATGGAAGAAATTACTAAACAGTGGTAGAGATGAGTATTTCCTTTTACTTTATGTAATTATTAGAGAAGATTTTACTAATGCAACTCAAAACAAGACTCCAATTTGGTCTCTAATATTTGCTGAATACCAGATATGTGTGGCTAATGTAACAACTGGTACTGCTTTGGAGAGACATAATGAAAACATATTTTAATTCTCTTTTTCTTTTAAAATTTCACTGACTTGGCAACACTTCTTCCTTTCTGTCCACACCCTTTAGAATTGCAGAATGATTAAACATTAAGACTGGAAAATATCTCTGAGATCACCAAATCCAGATAGCCCCATGTTCACCATTAAGTCACATACCCAGGAGCCACATCCACAGTTTTTTTGAGCACATTCCAGAGTTGGTGACTTCCCTGGGCAGTCCCTTCCAACAAGTGTGAGAAGAGAGCCTTTGTGATATAGTTCCTGCCTTATGCAGACACCACAAGCTGCAAAATCCTCAAGAGGGACTCATGTAGAGATTAACAGCTGGGATCTGCAAAGTCCTCCTGTATTAAGTGGACTCCAGAGTCCTTTAGGCCAGTATTTGTTTATGTGGGATCTCCAGTGCAGGAAGGACCTGGAGCTCCTGAAACCGGTCCAGAGGAGGCATCAGGATGATCAAAGGGATGGAGCAGCTCTGCTGGGAGGAAAGGCTGGAAGAGTTGGGATTGTTCACCTGAAGAGGATAAGTTTTGGGGTGGCTAATTGTGGCCTTGCAGTGCCAGAAGGAGCTGACAAGAAAGATGGAGACTGTTTAAAAGGGATGGAGGGACAAGACAAGGGGTAATGGCTTCCCACTGCCAGAGGGCAGGGTTAGATGGGATACTGGGAAGGAATTTTTTCATGTGAGGATGGTGAGGCCCTGGCACAGGGTGCCCAGAGCTGTGGCTGCCCCTATGATGCCTTCTGGAGGCTGACCAGGAACAGAGAGTAGACAGAGCATAAGGATAAAGTAGGTATTTATTAAAAGGCCCCAGTGGGTATACTTGGGCAGCACAAGAGCCCAGCTGGACTGCAGCCAAGATGCACCCCAAAATGGTCATAAAATGGATGATGGATCACCAGGTCTCACACTCGTGAGACCATTAGCATATTGGAGTTAATTGCCCAGTTAGAGCTTCAGGTTATGAAGCTATGTCCTCCTTGTTTTTTCTTTTCATTTCACCATTGTTTTCATTCGTGGGCTTGAAATTTTCATCTGTTGTCCTCAGTACCAAGCTAGAAAAGGAATTGTTTTGTCTACCTACTCTGTGAAGAAAGCTGACTAACATCTAATATGAAACCCAGAACTACACACTAAAACAGCACAGAATCTGAAAAACATAAAAGCTGAAACTTAATGCATCACCTGTATCCCTGGAAGTGTCCAAGGTCAGGCTGGACGGGGCTTGGAGCAACCTGGGCAAATGGAAAGTGTCCCTGCCCACGGTGGGGGTGGGACTGGATGGGCTTTGAGGTCCCTCCAAACCCAGGCAATCCCAGGATTCTCTCTCTGGAAGTATGAGGATGTGCCAGCTCTCCCTGTGCTGCACTGTTATTCCCTGTTACAAATCTGACACCTGATCCAGGACTTCGTTATTGAGTTATTTGGTTGTAATAGAGTCAAAACTTCGAGACCAGAAAGAACGAAACTCTCTGGAAGATGAATAGCAAGAAGAAGCTGAAGCAGATTATGGAAGATATGCTGGCTGATAAAATGGCTCAATAGCCCATTACTGTACCTTAAACTCCACATCTTGGCAGCTGATTCCTTGCTGGTGGCATATTTCTAGGTGAGTTTGCCATTCACAGAACTAGGGAGTGCAAGTGACCCTTGCAGGCCCTGCACTGCCAGCCTAAACACTGATTCAAGAATATTTCAGTAAAACAATCTCTGATTTAGCTGTGCTGCAGAGCAATAACTGTGCTCTCAGTGTGCCCTAAGTCAAACAAACTGCTCTGGAGGCATCACAGGGGGGACAATATTTTGAGAAATAAGCTATAGGGAAAGAAGAATTTCAATAGAATTCAGTTTTTGTTTCCTACCTGGATCTCCTGCAATCACATAATTTCCCATCTAATAAATATAAAATAAGTTTATAAGGGTTGAAGCAGGAAACTGTTGTATAGGTATCTTAATTTTATGGCAATTAATTAAAAGCGAAATTAAAAGTGAAAATCTAGCATTTAAACAAGTATTTTAAAGGGGTAAGTGGTGCATTTTCCTTCCATGTGTTACAGCAGAACCATCATTTGAAAATTTGTAATAAGATTGATCCTAAGCTTGAATTATGTGCAGTCCTGAGAATAATTGTTAGCACAATATTAGATTAAAAATAATAATATAAATTACAAAAAAAAATGTATAGAAATATGGAGGTAATTATATTTTCATGTTTAAAATATTAATTTACCGTATGTGATGAATATCTACATAAATATAAAATCACAGACTGGTTTGGGTTGGAAGACACCTTGCAACTCATCTTGTCCCATCCCCTGCCATAGGGGAAGGGACACCTTCCCCTCTTGCAGCTTGCTCCAAGCCCATCCAATTGGAATATGAAGATATAAAATAAAATACACAGCTCTTTGTCTCACCTGAGCATTCAGACACCATTTCAATGAGATCCTAGAGGATGTGTTTTTCTCAATTTCCTTCATATTACAACAAAAGTTATTCACCTGCAAAATTCCCCCTAGAATGAAGATGTTGATGCTCCATGAAATCCATTTTCTATTCTGCAGGAGGCTGTTTATAGTTCTTTTCTTTATAATTAGCTAATCATATCCCAAATCTGTTACCTCACAAAGAATCTCTGAGCCCATTAGAGAAGATAATTCAGGAACAGACAGGAATAATCAATAGGATGTTCAAGTATTCCTTCTTTTGTTTGCCAGACAGTATTATTATGGAAATTATTCTGAAAACATCAGCCAGACTGAGGAGATCTCTGTTCTAATCACAGTAATTTCTCACATCAAAAAAGGCTACTGAGTGATGTTAGAGGGTGCCAAGCCCAGCAGTTCCAGGGAGCTACAATCCTAGTGAGAGTCCCAGTTCCCAGTTCAGCTGGACCCCCACTCCCAGTAGGCTCCCACATACACACACAGGATGAATGTGGGCATGACCAGACACACAGGTCCCTTCAGGCAGAAAGTGGTGCTTTTACCACCCCCAGTCACCACCCAACTTTTAGCCACCTACCATTGACCAGCAGCATTTTATCCACCCACACCCCACAAAATCTTGCCCAGGATTCCCTGTTCTTGATGGATCTACAGCACTATTGTCTGTAGTTCCACTCAAGCTGTGGCTCTCAGATATGTTGGCTGATTCAGCCTGAGGTTTACCCACTCATGCCAGCTCACTTCCCACAGCTACCCAGATGGCAGAGAGGAATTAGTGAGGATATAGGTTAGGATATAGGGCTTAGTAAGAGAAGCATGCTCTTCTGAAACCTCCTTACCCTCAGATCATCCCTTGGAATCCCTCACCCTTCTCTTTTCCCACCTTAGGTCCTGCCAAACCACCTTTATCCCTCCCTTTCCCCACCTTTTGTTCATTGTCTGAGAATCACAGACTGGTTTGTATCGGATAGGGCCTTACAGTTTATGAAGTCCTGCCCTCAGACATGAGCAGAGACACTTCCCACTGTCCCAGGTTGCTCCAAACCCTACCCAGCCTGGCCTTGGACACTTCCAGGAATCCAGGGGTGTCCATACATCCCATATAAAGTCCCATCAACGCCTAAAACCTCAAAGTGAGTTTTACACACTACCCAAACATTCTTCCCTTGCATCTCAAACATAACATGAGAAGCCCCTGGAGCTGACACCTCACTTCAGATTTCAGATCTCCTGTCTCTTCTGGGAGGAGTTCTCCTTGGATGGGCTAACTCAGCCCTTTTCTGCCTGTGGATCAGTTGCAGATAGCTGTTTTTCACTAGGGCCCAGCATTCCCCCACTCGTCCTTTTTCCTCTGATACTCCTGGTTCCCTCTAAGAGCAAAAACTCCTCAAGTGTTGGGGGTTGAGTTGCTTTCTTATAGAATTTTTTCCCAGAAGTTGCTAGGAAGCTGATTGCTGGGTGTTTGTGGATACTTCTGGGTGCTTGGGAGTAGAAGTAGCTAAGTCAGGGACAGGGTGGCACCTGGACTTTACTTCACTGTGGGGAGTTTTTGCACTCAGAGGGAACTGACAGGGCTGCTCAGTTCTGTACTGCGGCAAGATCTCCCCATCCTTCACCTGGAGCTCAGCTGGGAGTGACCCATCCCCATCTCTTTGTGTGTCCCCCGGGATTTCAGAACCTGGTCTCTTCCTGCCCTGCCGAGAGCTCCTGCCCCATAGCCCTGCACCCGCTGCTTCTTCAGTTTTGCTCTGGGTTTCCCCAAGCCATATTCTGCACCCCCTGCCTAGCCCAGGACATTTTCTACAGCTCCAGCTCCCGTCATCGAGCCTTGGATACATCTCATCCCCTGGGACTGCTGCTCACTCTGGGAGCTTGTGACAGTACCGAAGGGGGGAAGGTGCCAGAGGAAAACTGTGGCTGGGTTGGTTTTTTTTTTTTCTCTCTAGTTCTGTTTGTTGTTAATGCTAGAGTTCTTGTAGTTATTTTGTTTATCTTGTTAGATACACTAACAAAGAACTGTTATTCCTACTCTCACATCTTTGCCTGAGACCCCTTTAATTTCAGAATTATAACAATTTGGAGGAAGGAGGTTTTGTATTCAACAGTCCAAGGGAATCTTTTGTTTTTGTTTTTCTAGCAGACACACCTGTCTTCCAAACTAAGACACCAGGGCAGCAGAGAATTCCAGCAGTTCAAATCTGAGAATCAAATGGTGTTTTGTCATCAAGCCAACATGAAAGATGAAACACTGGGAATGAAATTAATTTGCTTTATACATTATGGGACCAACCTCTGTCATTTGTAAAGAAATATAGAATCTTTTATATCGAAAGAAATTAAGGGAGAATAATTGGATGTCTCAAATGTGGACAACAGATATAGTATTTTGTTGCAAAACCTACAATGTTGAAAAATGCAACAATCTTCCTCACAAAAATAAATTTAAAAAAATAATGGACAACACATAATAATTTTCTTTATTTAGTCAGATTTCTAACACACTAATTGTTTTTTTGTTGTGAATAATAGAAATAGTTAAGCTAGACAAGAACATTTATAAAACTCCAAAGAACTATTTTTGTCTCAAGTTAGAACTCTATTAGCCTTCCCTGATAAATTAGCACAGGAGATTATTTTTTAAATGGATCTCTAATTAGACTTCATTAATGGCAATGTTATCTCTTGCAAATTCCTTTCTTTCATTAAGGAGATGTTTCCTACTTCTCATATGAAATATTCAAACCAATTATTTTAAGGTGAACACGACTTTAAATTTATACAGCCTGAAGATAGATGGTATTTTCAAAGACAGAGGAAGAACTGGGATTGTACTTCCATTAACAAATGATCTGGCTGATTGTTTAGGCTTTAGCAACTGTACCATTATTTCATTTAATATCTAGGTGTCCCTCGATTTTGTGACTTCAGTAAGGATTATGGGTGGTGGGAGGTTTGAGTCTCCTTTGAAATCTCTGGTAATCAATGGCAAGAACAAAACTTAGCAGTATTATTTATTTATTTCATTATTTAGAAGAAGAGATGGAGTGAGAGGGATAAGAAGTAAGAGAGGTATTGATGTTCTTTGTCTCCTGGCAATAATTCTCATGGAGTGAATATAATAGACACTTTCCTTAAAAAAAGCACAGTTCTTCAATTTGTTTTTCAGTCTTTAAATGCAACAAGATTTTGTATAACCTATCAAAATGATCTAAGCAAAATGCTGTTATTATGGGAAGAAATAAAGGGAGAGAGAGCAAAATTCTCTGCTGAATACACAATGCACATGAATGTAAAACCACAGAATATACTTTATTTTAGCTAACTCTGAATATCCTTGTTTGAACAGGAGTTTGTTCCTTTCCCTCTGACACAGAAGAAAGTGCTGGTCGACTGCCAATTCTGGCACAGATTATTCTTTAAAGAAGATATTATACGCAAAGGAGTAAAATTCTCTTTTGATTTTAGCTTCAGCCAGTCCTAGGTTTTGACACATTATTATTTTTGGGTTGTCCTGTTGAATTTGTTTCCTGACTAATTCTATCTTTTCATAAGTAAAGTATATTCTTTTTTCCATTTGTGTTTTTAAAACCTCTGTTTTATGTTGCTTTATCCAATACTGAAGTCAGCTGGTAACAGAAATTTAAGGAAAAAAATATTAATATTACAAAAAGATAAAAATCCAGGAACAACTAGGATTCCAACCAGGACAAGGTCATTCACCTGTCAAAAAGATACTTCTTTCTCTCAAAGAACTAATTTTTGAAGTATAAATTCTTTTGTTCTCTCCATTCCCAATTTATCGTGAGTCTCGGTAATGGAAATATGACAACAAAGAGAGAAAGGGAGACTAAAACCTGGAAAAGGATTAGTCTTTAATCAGACCCCTACCTAGAAATATGTTATCCTTCAGTTCTCCATGGGCCTCAGGAATCCTTTTCAGAACATCAGTTTTCCCTACTTTCTCCTATCATGGGTTTATAATTCTGGTTTTCCTCAGAGTTTTCAAAAAATTGGTCCAATATATTTGTAGGCAATTCTGGTGCATCTCAGTTTGGGAAGAAGAGCCTATTTGTTCAGTAAAATACTCAGTTCTGGCTATTACTTACCTCCAAGGGACAGTGTTTCTAGAACCTTCACAGATGAATACTTTTGAGCTAGAATTGCATGGAATTATATAGAAATGGCATCCAGGTGTGCTAAATACTAGAACTTCTTTTCTGAGACAATATTTACTACTTGGTAAAAATCCACTCATTTTTTACTCTAGAATTGGCACGTTCCTCAATGGCGGAAGTAGTGTGGAATAGGGGAGGGATTTTTCGAAAATCAGAATTAGCATCTGGCAATAACTGCTGGTTATGAGTGAACTTCTCTCTTTTTTAGTTGATTGTGGGTTCAGACACAAAGCATTTAATTCTCTATTGCAGGATTTATTCAGATGAGTTTCAAAAAAACTTTGATATGATTTTTTTACAAACTGGAAGAAATAACAAACTTAGAGGAGGGCATGGAATAAAAATGCTCTCTAAAAAGCAAATATTATCCTATTGGCATCAGACAGAGATTTGGACATCAGCTTTCTAGAACAGATTTTAAAGAATAGCCAGGAAACAATATTTCAATATTTTTGGCTGAACTAGGGGAATAAACTGGACACATCAGCACCAAATTGAATCTGTGGGTTTTGTTGTCCTACTGTCTGACCAAGAACTCATAATTCTTTTCAGTTGCTCTAAGTTGGTTATTAAGATGGCCACATTGGATCAAAATCAAAGTTTTTTTCTTCTCTTGGATCTTGTGTTCCACGTGACCAAACTGATGCCTGAGGAAGCTACAGGGCAAATGTGAGTCCCAAGGGATTCCTGAGCCAAATGAAAACTGTGTGAAGAAAGTTCCATGGAAAGGGAGTGTCTGCTCCTTTAAGGGCATCAGGCCAAAGATATTTTTCAGTGTAAAAAGGGACAATAAGAAAAGGGAGAAGCCATCAACAAAACAGGACAGGGACACTAACATGAGGCAGAACAAACTTGGTAAATCGAACTCATTCAGGAGGATGGGAGGCTGCTTATTCCAGTGAGTTTATTTAATCAGAGACATTGCCACTTGGGAAACAGGAACAGAGGGATAAACCTGACAGTACAAGCTTAGAGATAACCCCCAAATTTTATCAGTCCCACTGAGGGGGCATTGAGATGTCACAATGTCCCCTGGGGGGGTGTGTGTGGGGGTGGTGTTTCTGTCTGTAGGGCTGAACCTGACAAGTGCCACTGTGTCCCTCAGCCTGTTCCCACATCACTCATCCTCCTTTTCAGTTTCCTTATGGATGCGCTGAAAACCATCGGTACCAGCAGCCATCACCTTGAACTGCAAACCCTGACCTGCTATTTGATTCTCTTTGTAATGGGCCTTATCTTATCCATCTCCTTGATGACTGACACTGCAAGCGATTCAAACCCCTTTAATGAGAGACCTTCCTTGCAGAGAAACCTTGGAAGTCCAGGAAGGTTTTTTCACTTTAGTATCCTTCATCCAGAGCTTTTTGTTTTATTCATTAAACTCAGCCAACCATTTCAGTTCCACAGACTCATTAAAATCCCACTTTTTCTGTGACGAGTCAGAAAACTATGAAAAGGCTTGGCTGCTGTTACAAGAAAATAATGACAGGACTACAAAATTCTTGCCTTTCTGTTTATTCTGTGTGAAACTTCAGAGCTGCCTGGTTTTGATGAAATTTTGTTGATAGAGTTCAGTTATTTTCTCTCCATTTTTTCTGGACTAAAAGTGACCTTATTAAAAAAAAAAAAAAAACCAAAAAACATTGTAATACCACCTAATAGGATCTCCTTATCTCTTTAGGGATAGGTGTCCAAGTTAAGAATTTTTGGTCACATGACTGAGCTTCTCTAAGCTACTCTTGTATTCTTAAATGAGCTATTTTTTTAGTATATTTACATTTTGGCACATTTTAGGTAAATGACAGAGAAGTTCTTAAATGACTCCTCCTTTGAAGACCCATCTCCAGAAAACTCTTTAAAAATAAAAATGTTAAATATGTAAAAAACTGTTGTAGCTTAATAGAAACAGAGTATTTATTGTTCTACACAATACTTGATTGGGTTTTGTTTATTTCAAAAATTATTTTTTGACAGACACATAAGGTCTACTAGAAAAATCATGGAACATAGAACAAACCTCACATAGAAGAAGCAGATGTACATTATTTAGATTATAACATTATAACATAAGAAGAATTTTTTGGAAGCTGAAGCTGGAGTTTTGAGATTCTCTGCCCTCGGCTACTTCATTTGACTTGGAGTATCATTCATAGTTAACAGCTAACATATCTACATCTATGTCAAAATTGAGACAGTGAAAATTAGTACCTTCAGAAACTTTGTTTATGCATCACATTGCAATATAGAACTACTTCGGATTTGTATTTTATATAAAAATCCATGTATTTTATGCCAAACTGATGAGGAATACAAGAATTTCTAATTATTGATGCTGCTTAAAAGTGCTGTGCAGGTGCTGCAAAATTGCAAGAGCTCATACAAAGTTTCTCCATTTTCAAATCTGTTAATATAATTTTAAATTGGAAATTTAATTCACAACTTCAGCTTGGAGAGAAGAATTTCATGGATTAGTTCTTCCCTGTTTACAATGCAGCCAGATGTTAGATAGAAAATATTCAGTACACCTCTCAAGGGAAACACCTTCAATGTATTTCCATTTACTTTTCAGAACAAAAAGGGTTTCTGTCTGTTTCCTGTTACTGTTCCTACAATTGAAATGTGGATCCACACAATTCTATGTTGTGCCCAGTAAAATTCTGTGTAAATCTGATTCCCATCATAAGGAAGGGTAAAAGTTTTTGTTCATTAACCTATGAAATCTGAAGGAATCCTATTCCTTCTGACAGAGAGTTAAGGCTGGGCTGTGTTCAGGCCCTCATACTTCTACTTCTGCTATTCACAACTTTCAGTTCTCTGGATCATTGGATAAAGCTCTTCCCACAGGTGAGATCCTGCCACTTTTCCCAACATAATCAATGGAAGTGTGCCTGGGGGAGTTCGTGGTTCCAAATGAGTTGGCACAGCTGGCCCCAAGAAAATGAAAAGTTAGACAGTGAATTCAGGAAGACATTCAAAGAACAGAGGGTGTTTCCAAATGTGTCCTGAGTGAGCAATCTTTTTCCTCAGTAGCTGCAAAGTAACTCTAAAAGTCAGAGGTTTCAGATGTTCTCCACAACCAGGAGCTTGGAGCTCCACTATAAGGATAAAGCAACCTCCATGACATTATCCAGCTACTTGCTGAAGAACCATTTGACCAAACAGAGACATGTCTTCTCCCCAGTCCCTGTCTCCTCCATCCCCGGCCTATACATTCCCTGCTGGAAATCTGTTGCCTCTGTAGTTTCTCCTGCCACTTTGATGCACTGGTTTTCCTTCACTTGGGAAGGTGCTGGGGAGGCTTTGTGGTGACACCAGGGGTGGTAGTTCTGGAGGAAGCCAAAAATATACAGTGAGGAAAAAAAGTGTTTCATTCAGTGTGGCAGATTCTTACACTTGGACAGGCAACACTCATTTGGGTCAAAATCCCAGAATCCTACGATCAAAGCTGGGGAAGCCCTCCCAGCCCACGGAGTCCAAGCTGTGCCCAACCCCCACCTTGTCACCAGCCCAGAGCACTGAGTGCCACATCCAGGCCTTCCTTGGACACCTCCATGGATAGGGACTCCAAACTTTCCCAGGTAGCTTCTGCCAGGGCCTGACCACCCTTTCCATGCAGAAATTTCTTCTGGTGTCCAACCTGACCTTCCCCTGGCATAGTTCGAGGCTGTTCCCGCTCATCCTGTTCCTTGTTGCCTGGGAGAAATTAGTCCAAATGGACTAATGGTCCAATATTTCTCACCAATAAAAAACCTTTTCTGTTTCCCTGAAGTAACTGAACAAAGGAAGGAGATATTGCCTTCTTTAATTATTATCTCTGCCAGGTTAATTTCCATGGGGCATACTGATTATGAGAGCTTAAATCCTCATTGCCATTGACTTTTCCTTTTGTGTCAGGCTTGTTTATGCATTTTTACATTTAAGATATTTGAGCATATAGTGAAAACCTGCACACTTAGAGAAATGTAGGGAAAATCAAATAAGATTTGAAGTGTTCTATCTTTTTTTTCATCATGTGTGACATGTGAGTATTAAAAGAAGACAACAAAATCTTTCTGTGACGGAACATGAATGAGTAGAGTTAGTGTTGGTTCACATGCGTTGTAATTCACCCTGCATTTTTATAAAGCCATGCTAGGTGAGTTTAATGTGTTAAAATTTGTGTTTTCTGATTTTGAATGAGAGTGATCTGTAAGAGATGAGATAGCTGCAAAGGCTGGGAGAGAATGGCTACCTGGAAAAGTAGTAACTTCTGAAAATATTCCTAAAATTTGAAGAGTTCCAGATCTTAATCATCGAAAATGGATAATACAATTTTTGTTCTCCTTCATTGATAATCTGTTAAAAAAATTTTAAAATCCTAGTTTTATTTTTTCAGAAAAACAAAGAAACACAGGACAAGATTATAAATATTGCCATTCTTTAATGCTGGGGTAGAGTTTTCAGAAATGACAAGGCATAAAAACGTTAGCATACTGTAAGATATTAAAGGGACTTGTTCTTTTCTTCCCAGGTTTATTATGCTAATAAACAGAAAAAATTCTCAAAAAATAATTTTATGTAGGTAAACCAATCATAATAATCACCCTTTTATTCATAACATGCAACCCTCAAGAAATCCAATGTCAGGAATTCTCATACCTCTGAGTAAGCAATCCTGTAGATATTGTGATAAATCTTCATTACAAAACCCAGCTATTATCCTAGCTTTCTTCTGTGATTTCGAGAAATTCCATAGTTGTTGAATGGGAAAGTAAATACATACATACATACATACACACATACATACATACATACATACATAAAGAGAAAGAGAGAAAAAGAAAGAGAAAGAAAGAGAGAAAAAGAAAGAAAGAAAGAAAGAGAGTGAGAAAAAGGAAGAAAGAAAGAAAGAAAGAGAGAAAAAGAAAGAAAGAAAGAAAGA
>CM031864.1:26608912-26729438 GCA_018697195.1 Certhia americana | reverse complement strand
AAAGAAAGAAATGAAAGAAAGAAAAAGAAGAAAGAAAAGAAAGAAAGATAAAAGAGAGCAGGAAAAAAAGGAAAGAGGGGGGGAAAAAAAAAAAAAATAAAAAGAAAAAAAGGGAAAGAAAAGAAAGAAGAAGAAAAACGAGAAGAAAAGAAAGAAAGAAAAAGGAAAGAAAGAACGTGTAGTGAAGGAGAAAGAAAGAAGAAGATAAGAAAGAAAGAAAGAAAGAAAGAACGCCCACGCAACCCAAAAACCCCAACCAGTTGGGTTTTGTGCTCACTGCTTTTGATGTTATCACTCCCGAGCCCTAGAAGGTTAATTAGAAGAGGATTTCACTCTAATATGTATCACAGCGCTCAGTTATGGACCATTTCAATGCTGTGTATACTCCTTATTCCAAGATTTTGCCTCCTGTTTAGTATTTGTCTGGGATTTTTACTAAGAAAGAAAAATACACACAGCAGTCCCTTGATATGGAATATTTTGATTTCTTCTGTTGTAATTCTTCATCCTAAAATGTTGAGCCAGGAAGTTAGTTCATTAATATTTAAATAACTCCTATTTAGGGTGGTTATAAATAAGGATAAATTGTGGTTGCTGAGAAAATAACTACAAGAGGCAGATTTCCAAATAGATGTAAATACTGTCTGCCATACTCAGACTTTAGTTCCACTGCTCACCTTTCTCAAGGGAAAAAGTGGGGAAGGGGAAGCTCTCGTGGAGCTGCTTTCTCACATAAAAACTGAAAATTTGCTTGTTCAAACAATTAATAATTGCAGAGTTAAGATGGCTCCATGTGAACCTGATTACCCAAAAAATGATATCTTGGATAAAACCTGAAGTTACAACCACAAGGAAAAACATGTTTTGTATGTGTTGTTTGCAAGAGCAATAATAAATGCACTTAAATGACTTTCAAGATAATTTTTAAAACGGGAAAATTTCAGTGAAGGAGGAAGGAAAGGGAAAAGAATAAATGGGAGGGAATATATTTAAGATAGTATAGGTGAATGTGAATGCATCTCTATCACAGGGAGATGTTAGGGACCATCCCATTAAAGAAAAGAAATGTCAAATTGATCAGTAACTGAACTTGGAAAAGAATAAGTGAAATGCTCATTTTAAATTTTAATTAACTATGTGAAGTATTTATGAATATAAAGGGTTGATTACATTTTATCTCTTAAAATGAAAAGGGAAACAACCCACATCTTATGCATTAAAAGAGAATATAAGTTACAGAAATTCTAAGTGCACTTGTTAACATGAAGCTGTCCCTGTTTTCCATCAGATATTCTTGATCTGTGGCAGATGCCTCATACAATTCAATGTCACCACTAAGCCAGTGCAGAATAAAAGGCTCAAGCAAAGTAGGACAGGTACAAAAATGAGCCCTGGTGTCATTTCCACACTCAGAACTGTTGCCATTCTCTCAGCATATCCCACGGCTGCAGGAGATTTGCTGAAATCTTGGTTTTCTGAGCTGCAGAGTTTCTGATACCCTCCTTTCCGTGCCATCCATGTAGTTTGTGTACAGGCAGCTTCAGCTGAAGGGAGATTTGTGGAGTTTAACCCACAGTTATGTTGCTCCTGCAGAAAACTGACCCTTTTGATTCCATGTCTTTGCTATAAAACTTGGGGCTGCAACTAAGCTCAAAAGGAAGAGGATCTCTGTTGCATTCCTTTTAGGGAATGGCCTCTCCTCAAAAACCCCTTCCCCAGAAACTGTAACCTGGCCTGATTTACCTGCCCCTTGACTCTGACCTATGGCTTTCAGCCAGGTAATCTGACCCCGACCCCAAAAGAGATAAAAAACCCTGTTCCTTCATGCTCCCCTCTCCTTGCCTCCTGGGATCCCTTCATTGAGAATAAAGCTTTGGAATACATCCTGAGGTAAAGGGCCTCTTTTGAATCTCTTCTCCCTATCTTTGAAGCTCCCCTCTCCCAATCCCCCTAAATCTGAGCTAGCCACTTGTGAGGGGATGGAGGGAAAGGGGAAAGCTTCAGATCTCCAAACTGATTCCAGTTCTGCAAGGTCAGCTCTGACCTCAGTTCAGCTCACTGCAACCAGCCTTCCCATCTTGATCCCTGGATTGCCCAAACCCAGGCTAGGTTGGAGCAACCTGGGCTAGTGGAAGGTGTCCCTGCCCATGGCAGGGGGTGGCACTGGATGGGCTTCAGGGCCCCTTCAGTCCCAGATTATTCTGGGGTTCCATGGTCATACTGTCCTCTGCATTGTCTTCAGCTTCCTACTCCTGAAGAATCAGTAGTTTTGGATGTTTGTTTGTCCTTTTTGAAAAGAGGCGAAGTGAAAAATTAATGTCTTCTTTCTGAAATACAGACGCCAGAGAACTTGGGAGCAAAAGCTCTGGGGTTTAGCACAACCACAGAGTCACAGGATGGTTTTGGTGGGAAGAGACCATAAAGATCACTGAGCTCCACCCCCTGCCATGGGCGGGGACTCCTTCCACTAGCCCAGGTTGCTCTGAACCCCATCTAACTTGGCTTTGGACACTTCCAGGGATCATGGGGCAGCCACAGCTTCTCTGGGCAGCCTGTTCTCCTGAGGGGCTGATACAGAAAATTTGCAGCAGTGACCACATGGCAGCACAAATAAACGGATATATGAAAAAACTGCCTCAACCCTCAATGACAATTTGAAAACTTCCCAGATGGTGAAGCTCAGCAATAGAATGTGCTGTCAGCACTTTGATATTAAGAAGCAGTTGCTTTGTGTGGTATCACATGGTAACAACTTGTTTACCAGAACCTGGAGCTTTTAGAGAAAAAAAACCCAAAAGATATTTTTGATGTTTTACTATTTCTGGTATTGCATGCAATATGTGTGGAGTGGGAGATGCAGCCCTGTACCTGCTCTGTATCCTATCTCATCTCACAGGAAAAAAAAATTATAGTTAGCTATTCTTTGCCTTCATAACCACATGAAAAATACAGTTGGTTGTGTGGGATCAAATGGAATTCTGAGTCCCCATTACTCATCTGTGGAATCACAAAATGTGTATTTTAAATTAAACCTTGTTTTTTTGCACAGAAGTTTATTATGGAGTTGGAACTATTGTGTTATCCCTTTAAACAAAATGAACCATCATAAATCAAATTGCCAAAGTTAGGAAAGCAAAATTCATAATTTCCAAGATTTCATCTCCTATGACTTATGATGGCCCACTTTGTCACTGAGCAATTTTTTTGCCAAAAAAATTCTGCTTCTTAATCCACAATTCCAAGCAAGATGACACCCACTTTCTGTTAAATGATCAAAGTTATAAGATGTATTTCAAAGCTTTTTGTTTATTCTGGCTGAAAAATAACCCAAATAAACTCTTAGGGTCTTTTGTATATTTATTTTTTTCATTACCAGTTACCAACACCAACTAGAAATTACGCGTTAAAGATGCTGTCTGCAAGATGCTGATGTTTCCTTGTGAAAATGAAAAAAACATTCAGTATTGAAAACAAGGTGAAATGTCAACAATTCATACTCTTATACTTTGGAAAGTTAGCCAAAACTTCTCTGGATTTCTCCCAACACAACAGAAGTGTACTGTGTGTATTTTCAGGAACTTGTTACTTTCTTATTTTGCTTCCCTCATTCCAGGGAAAATATACAGTGCATAAAATTTAGGTTGACTCATGTTAAGAACTTTCTATGAGGTTTTCACCAAAATTAAGGAGAGCTTGTAGCGTGCACCACATTACAGCCACACAGCACCTGCAATAATCTGCAAATTTATGGGATTTATGAATTTGTGTTCCTGCTGTTCTCTTTAGTCCTTAGGTACCATTTTGATAAACCACAGAGGAAATATTTTAGCTGCTGGATGCTTTTTCCTGACACAGATGACTCAATTCATGAGCCTATGGCACTTCCCACTCACCCATTGCTGCTATGGGGTGGCAGATCTGATGGAAAGCCTTTGGAAAATCAATGCCCTTCTAAAGTGAGGAATAACAGGAATCTGGGATGCCTGAAGACACTCCAAGGAAAACTAGAGCTCCTTCTGAGAGTGGAGTGGTTATACATACATGAAATTAATTCCATGTCAGGCATTGCTGGATTGAGGTCTCGAGATATAAAGCCATCTGGTAGATTTTCATTACTTATCATAACATCCTTGCTGAAAAAAGCATAAAAACTCATTATGGAGTACATGCTGTAATATTAAAATCTAAATTGCAGAAAAACACACGAAATTAAAAAGTGTAATGAATATAGAACATTGTGCAGTTGTTTAAGATTAAATTAAATTCAAATCAGTTGTTAAAATGACTAAGTAATAGACCACATTGTTGTTTTTAATTTTGGGAATAAAAGTTACTGTAGAAATCATTGTGTTAACCATATAATTATCTATAGATTGGACAAGTAGTGAAAAAATCAAAGTTTAATGTTCTGTATTGCAGATGTACACAGTAGAATTACAAAACTATTCTACAATGACGTACAAAAACAGCCTAGTGAGATTACTTACAATTTCTTGCAGTTACTTTTAAGAACTTTTCATTGGATCCCAAGTAATTTATCAACCGACCACCTGTTCTTGAGACATCAGGCTAAAAAAACATTTCTCGCAGTCATGGACTAATTTTTCATAATTTCTATACTGTGTGCACAAAACCCCAAATAAACAATAAAAAATTCCCAGGTTAATTAATTCTATAAGAATATGGACAGAGGTTAATTGCTAATTCTATAAGCCTTGAATGCTTCCACTGTATTTAGAAGGTGAATCTTCCTTACTGTCTCATCAGTGTCAGTGTATAATAATAATTAATATGGGGGAATTAATTTTATCTTGTAGAATGTTACTGGGACCTCACCTTTACCCATGCTTAGATATTCCCTGTTTTCATTTTCCATTTCCCTGATAATATACCATTGGATACTATCAACCACACTATATTAGTTTTGGAAAATACATGAACTAATTCTATGGGTTTAAGTTAAAAACCCCTGAATGTAGAAAATGAAGACAATCTTGCAGGATATAATTATCAGTGATATTTTCAGAGTATTAAAATCCTGCCTCAGAGGTTAATCAGGCAATTGAGAGTTGCAGATTTCTCTTTTTATGAGGAGAAAAGCTCTTGTATTTTGTGAAGTAGGGAGGATTTAGAATAAAAGCAAATGGTTCCTGTGAGGAAATTTTGAAGGAGCTGAAAATCATTTCTCAGGTTTTTTGCACTTTGATGGAAGATTCAGGAAGAAAGGAAAATAAAAGAGCCAACTTAAAATAGTGTACTTTCCTTATTGTTATTTCCATTTATATTTTCTGAGTAGAATAGCAATAAAACTATGAAATATTTTTGCTAAGAGTCATAAATAGCAACATTTTGGAAAACTTCCTAAACTGCAAATGTGAATATCTACATGGAATCCCAGAATCACAGAATGGTTTGGGTTGGAAAGGACTTTAAAGCCCATCGAGTGCCACCCCCTGCCATGGACACATTCCACTAGCCCAGGTTGCTCCAAACTCTGTCCAGCCTGGCCTTGGACACTTCCAGGGATCCAAGGGCAGCCACAGCTTCTCTGGACACTCTGTGCCAGTTCCAAAACACATTTTCTTTTAAAATTCTTGCACATACTTATATCTACACTGAAACAAAAGTGCACAGCACTTTAAACACAAATTTTTCTATAAAAAATAAACAGAGCACTGTTTATTTTGTTGGGGAATTAAACTGGAATTAACTTCCCCATGAGACAACTGATATCTTGGTTTGAACAATGCTAAAGAAGATCCATTGCTCCGGAAGTGCAATTCCCTGGACATGGAGAAATCCATTTTGTGTCATCAGAACAGTTACTGAACGTCCCAAGCCTGATCTGCAAACAGACCAAATGTCACAGTCAGACAATCAAGCTCCCAGGAAATATTGATTTATAGCTGGAAAAGGCACAAGAAATGCAGGGATCAGCAGCATTCCAAGCATAGCTCAGTGTCATTAAAAGTTTGATCTTTATCCTGTTGTGCCAGGGGAGGTTTAGGTTGAAGCTTAGGGAAGATTTCATCACAGAAAGAGTTGTCAGCCCTGGGCAGAAGTGCCCATGGCAGTGGTGGAGTCCCTATTCCTGGAAGGATTTAGGAGATGTCTAGATGTGACACTTGAAGGCATGGAATAATGGTGGTTTTGGCAGGGCTGTGGGAATGGTTTGTTTTGGAGAGTTTTGCAACCTAAAATATTCTGTGATTCTGATTCTGTATCTTTGTGTTGAATGTACCTTTTCTGAGGGAAGATGTTCTTGCAGCTGCCATTTGCTCAGAAATGATTACGTGTCTGCATTGACATTGTCCAGGTGATTAATTTGGTACTAATTTTAGTGAAGTATTGATGGAGGTTATTTCAAAACAAGCAAAAAAACTTCAGAGGTGTGCATCAGATTTATCTCCAACCTAAAATCAAATGGACTCATCAAGAACTATTAATTTTGAAGGGTGTCATGGCTTAGCCCTGACTGGACAATTTTGTAATACTCACACCTGATGAAACCAATAGAAAGGGTGGATATGCCTCTAGTGAAGACACATTTTGAGGTGAGAGTCCAGAAATAGCTCTCGTCTGGTTTCTGGTGGGGTGAGTTAAGAAACTCGGCCCAGCTGTTCCCCATGGCCGGGCTGAGGTTCCCCCGGTACCCTTGGCAGGCAAAGGGGAAGGAGAGGCAGAGGGGGAGGAGGGGGAGGAAGGCTTGTCCCAGTCCTGGCTGCTGAGATCTGATAATCCAGGACGGCCCCAAGCAGCTCAGGGGGCTGAGCCAGGCCTGGCGTCTGCCAAGCAGGGAAAGGGAGGTGATCAGCCCTGGTGTGAGACATCTGAAGCCTGACTGGGCTGGAAAGAAAAGATCCTAGCCTCCCTCTCTCAGCACAGCTGGATTTGAAGGCAGCAGCCAGGCCTTGAGATTTTAGCCCAGCTCCAGCACAACTGCAGTGCATCACCTGACTGTCTTGTACCAGCTGCAGCCTGTGTTAACTTTTTTTCCTGACCAGGTGAAACTTCCAAAGCATGAATCTTACCCAGAGAAAAAGAGGAGACCAGATGAACTCTTGTTTTATACTAGAAGAGGCATCCTTAAACTGTACCCTAATAAACTTACATAGCCCATGAGCTGCTGTGGCAGGCTGTTTCATTGGAAGGACTTCACAAATGGCAACATTCCTCGGGCGGGCCATTGTGGAGTGTGGAAGCAAGAGAACTGATATCTTGTGGAAAATCTCTATGGTATTCAAGAGAGACTCCTTTCTCCTTGAATTGAGAAATGATTATTTTAAGGGTGATAACTGACTGAGAATCCCAAGTTTTGTCTTTTTATATTGAAGTAAGAAAGTGAATAGTTGGTGGGGGGAGGAGAACTGCTTTGAAGGTTTCATTCTGATTCTTTTTTTCTTTTAATGTTAGTTAATAAAGTTTTATTCCTTTTAGGTTTAAGCCTGCTTTGCTCTTGATTGGGGAATTTCAAATTGGCAAAGCAAACCTAAGATATAAAATTGGTGTTTCTGCCCAGTTTCAAGCTGAAACCACGGCAAAGGGCTGGCCATTAGAAAACCCACATGGAGCTGTGTCATATTTGTGTCATTAATTTGGACCATTAATTCTCCAAATCACAGAACCACTGAAAAAGCCCTCCAAGACCATTAAGTGACTGATCCCTTCCTTGTCACCCAGTCCAGAGCACTGAGTGCCACATCCAGGACTTCCTGGGACACCTCCAGGGATGGGGTCTCCAACACCTCCCTGGGCAACCCCTCCCAATTCTAAGCAGTACCTTCCCTGGTGTTGGGGATAAATTCAGATGCTCAACGTGCCTGTTGCAAATAATTTGTGTAAGACCTGCTTTGGAGATCCTTTCTGATCTTCTAAGCATGTCTTTAGATATTTGGTAATCTTTTGAAATTATAGATAGTTCAAACCTAGGAACAGCTCTTGAAATGTGTTAGTTTTGTAGCTTCTCCAGGTAGTAGATAATCCTTTACAATAATATCCACAGCTCTCTGCAAGCCACAAAAACCGTCCTGGAGGAGACTGCAGGGAAAGATAACTTTTCACTACTGACTTTAAATCAAGTTTTCAGAATACAGCAGAACTCAAAAAAAATTGTATCAGGCAACTCCCATCCATAAAGACTACAATGTGCTCCATAAAGGAATTACCTCAGCTCCAAATAGAATATGGAATTTTCTGAAAGGTGGGTCTCAACACCAAACTCAAAGTGAAGAAAATAAAAGGATTCATTCAAAGAATTTAAGATGTTCTAAGTAAGCCAAATGTATTTGCTTGAAATGGAATATGGTTGAAATCTAGGCTTATATCTTTTTCTCTTGGAAAAAAATTATGAGTCTTTATGACTTATATGACTTATGACTCCCCCTTATGAGGGGAAATAGTCAAAATGGAACTGCTTCAGTGAGAGGATTTGCCTGCAGTGAAGGAATCTTTCAAAATAATTATGTCTTTCCTTTTCCCTGTTTTTAATTCTGCCAATATTTTCAGAGAATGCAATTTCTGCCAATATTTTCAGAGAAAACTTGGAGGCATCCTACAGTGAATATCATGTGCCATCTACTGCAGATACGTAGTTAATACTTAATAAGCCACCACAAGGAACACTGGGGAAATGAATCTATTAAGTGCGAATAATAAAAAAGGGCAGTGGGTACCAGTGTGCCTAAGTAGTACCAGAAAGAAAAGGTTATTAAAATTATACTCCTCTGGAAAAGAGAAGAGAATAGCTATTGAAGAAAATAATATGGGATAAGGAAATAAAAGGGCAAACCCATGCACTAGATGAAAAAATAGCAACAGATTGTTCAGCTGGCATAGTGGAAGTATTCGCGCATTCCTGCAGTAGATAATAAACAACCCAGGAAGGCACCAAAGAAGAAAATGAGGAGAAAGAACTGCAAGATGCAGTTAATTTAGGGATCAGAAGAATGTTTTGCTATGGCATCAACAAGCTCTCATCAAATCCTGAGGCAAAAAGAAGGAAGGCTCAGGATGCAGAATAGAAATTTGCTGAAATTCTCATCAATTTTGCAGAATAATTAAAAGGATAAAGCTGGTTCTATATTAAATGCAAGAAAAGCATTATAGAATAAAAATGCATAAATTATTGATTCTTTAAGTAATAGATGTGCTGAAAGGACTAGTGCAAGTAATTAATTAATTCAATGATCAGACTAAGCAGATAATTTCTCTCTCCCTCTGTTCTTTCCACATTTTTTGCACATTTGGCTGTAGATAAGTGGCAATGATAAATATTCTACTGAAGACAGTGAAGTCAAGGGAATGGATAGTTGGAGAAGAATTCAGGATATTTTTTTCTGTGACTTTGTGTGGATCAGTGTGAAAAGCTTTAGACTTAAAATGGAAAATGTGCTGGGCTTAGTATTTTTCCAGAAACTATCCTTGTGCCTCCTACAAAGTATTATTTTGAGGATGCTTCTTTTACAAAAGAAAATATTAACCACTAATAGAGAAAAAACAACCCCTGTTCTGCCCTTAAGAGGACAAGTCAGAGCTCATATAAGTTATTCAAAAGGCATAATGTGACTATTGTATTTTTTCTCACATTTTTATTAAAAATTTAATTCCTTCTTTTATGTACATTGGCTTTGTCAAAAATTTCATTGCTGGTGGATCAAATTATTTTCTAATTCATGTTCAATTTGCCAAATTGCTTTAACAATAAAATAGTAAAGAAAACAAAAATCAGTTTCCTTATTTTGATATAATGCCATAATAATATGATATATATAATGTTGACATTAATGTCCTAATAGAATTTCTACAAACTCACTAAACCTAAAGTGGACTTTAAGAAACAAAAAGATTTAATTTTTGTTCTGTAAGAATAATTTAAACTTTTATTTTCTCATTGAATTGGATAATCAAATGTTTGGACAGATCCCAAGAGGAGCTGTTGGTATCTTTTCAACCATTTTCTAGGCCCCTGATTCATCTTCCATATTCCTGTGTCTAGTTGGCTGAAGATGATCCATAAAATTGTCTCATCCCCCTGTCTTCACCCTCCATTGGAAGTAGTCTCAAGTTAGGCCAGGGGATGGTTAGATTAGATATTAGGGGAAATTTCCTCACAAAAAGGTTTGCCAGGCTTTGGACCAGGCTACCCAGGGCAGTGTTGGAATTCCTGGAAGTGTTCAAAAACCATGTGGCATAGAGGACAGGGTTTAGTGGTGGCTTTGGTTGGTTGATGGTTGGACTTGGTGATCCCAGAGGGCTTTTTCAGCTTTAGGACTATGTGATTCCATTGCTTGGATTGTTACTGGGCAGCACAGGGAGCCCCAGAGTGGAGAGAGACCCTGCTGTGGACAGCATGGAAGTGCTCAGATTCTCAGGCTGTTCTCTGTGCAGGAATCTTGACCTGGGCTCTTTTTCCGTGATCAAACCCTCTGCTCTCCAGCACTAAGGTTGGTTTTTATTCATCATCTCCATTCCCAGCTTTCTGAGCCTTGTTGGGTCATACCATCATATCACTCCATAACCTCTGATAAGCTCCTGGGACATGACTGCCTCATCCATTTTTTATTTTGTCTTTTTTCCTGATCCTGAAGAAGTGACAAGTCTGGAGATGTCTTGATACACAACATGCCCCAAAGCGACGGCTCCACTCTCACTTGGACTGTCTGTACTACCCTATCCTGTGAACTGTGGGATGAAGTAGAAGTGATGCTGGCTGCAGAGGAATGTGTGATTATCCTTCCCTCAGCTTCCTGGTGGGAGCATCCTGGTGATCTGTGTGCTGCTGGAACACTCTAAATCTGCTTTCTCTGCTCAAACCAGTATTAAGTGGGAACAGCTGTCAAGAGAAGCTTCAGCCAGATCTGAACCTTCTGCCCTTTCTCTCTGCACTGTGACCCCAGGAAATGAAAAGCTTTTCTTTTCTGGACAAGTGTAAGTCTTAGAATCACTAAATTACTGAATCATGGACTCATTAAGGCTGGAAAAGAACTCAAAGATCACCAAAATTTACCATCAAACCAGCACCACCACCATACTTCCCATACAGACACCTTGCATTTTAATTCACTTAAAAATAATACTACTACAAATGATTAAAAATTAGCAGTTGGTTTTGAGGGGTCTTTAGCACTTTTGAAACCATTTTGAATTGTAATTGTGTACTTTGGCTGGGATGAATAACAATTAAATCTGTCACTGCTAAATAATTTTTGTGGTACATATTTTCCAGCTGAGCATCAATTTGTTGGCTTAAAATTGTTTACATTAAAAGCAGTGAATTTACATGATCTATGTACATGTTCTGATATCAATATAATTCAATTAATACATTAGTTTAATTATCTTAATGTATCAACAGATGCATTAATAACAAGCTTTTCTATTAATATATTTCATAGGATAAATAAACCCACCAGAAAATGTTCTTATATTACTGATATTTACAACTTAGTAGAGAAAGCATATTTAAAGCCTTGAAAGAATTTTAAAGTATTTAAAAGGAGCCTTGAAATATTTCTAACAAGTTCCTCTCCACTGCTAAATGCCATTTTTGAGGAGATGGCTTTGTTCAGCAAAGTCAACTTGCCACATGTCCCAGTGATAAAATAATTTGTTCTACTTATCATTGTGACTGATTTCCTGGGCTAGTAAAAAACCTCAAACAATAGAGATTTTAATTCACTGACAATTGCAAAGAAATAATGATAAATAAGCTGTTTTTTTCTGAGCTATGCCTACATTTCTTCTCAATCCAGGGTGTAACAAGTAGTGGTTGTCCCTCAAGGAAATCTTGGTGAGTGGATTACATGAAAGCTCCAATTTTTACAGGAGATATGAAAATCATATTTTAAAGTAGAAGAAACAGAAAGTACTAAATCCTAAATATTCCTCTGTGTAGTGTGAACCTTTCACAAATCATTGCAATTCCTGCATAAAATTTCACCTGTGAATTTTAATTAAGCATTTCATCTCTTCAAGCAGTGCAAGTATCCAGATTTTAACCAATCTAATTCTGGTTTTTCCTTTCTAAGGCACACAGAGAGAATATTTTTCTTGCACATTTTCCTCCCTGGAATGCAGACTACAATTATGTTTCCAAACTGTGCAGCCATTTCAAAGGCAAATCAAGGCACAACAAAGGAGAGCAAAATGATAATTTGAAAACAAAACTGAAATACTGTCAACAAAATAATAAACCCCACATTAATTCCATTGGTGTCTGTCAAGAGTTGCTTATGTTTCAGATAGTATTCTGAAAAAAAACCCAAACCAAAACAAAGAAAACCGTTTCATATTATGCCTTTCACTTTATTTTAGGTCATTCAGGTAGCTGGTAGAAAATATGTATTATTTTTTACGCCTTCTTTCTGAATTGCATTTCAATCCATATTTTAAAAAAAGTATTTTGAGTTGATAAGGAAATATTGGAACCTTGTTCGGTAATTTTTAATGCATTACCTGTGATGTCCTGAAGAGAACACTGAGCTCTTGGTGGTATAACAAATGTAGGAAATAAAGGAACATGGTTTTTTAAGAGCTGCACAACAAGTGCTCACTAGAAGTCAAACTGCAATCCATGAATGGCACGGGTAATTCTCAGTGTCCTTGTTTCAAAACTCAATTGCTGTTATTGAAAAGCAAAATAGAAAATCTCTGAGAAAGGACTGATAACTATGCTTGAACTGCAGGTCAGCTTTTCAATAAAAACTAATTAATTGCCTATAAATTGTCTATTCCACATGTTTAAGTGAAGATGTTTAGAGAGCTCAGCACTGAAAGCAGCTTTTATATATATAATACATACATTTACACACAGTTACCTGAACAGAGCTCTTGTGAGACCCTGCCTGCAATACAGTGCCATAAGAACATAAGTAGGACATGGACATGTTGGAGCAAGCAATGGAGGCCACGTGTAGCAGCCCAATTAGCGGGGATGAATAAAAAAGGCAGGCCCAAATTCTCTGCACCAAGCAGGGGGCCTAGGACCCTGGGGAGCAGGGGGCTGAAACCTTAGACTTATAAGTCAAGCCCCTGCCCCATAGCTACAGTTGGATATCTGCCCAGGTAAACCCTATATCTAGCCAGGTTA
Organism: Certhia americana; assembly: GCA_018697195.1. Lineage (NCBI taxonomy): Eukaryota > Metazoa > Chordata > Aves > Passeriformes > Certhiidae > Certhia > Certhia americana. The sequence goes on along the minus strand of CM031864.1, from coordinate 26,716,351 downwards.
GCCATGCCCCTGCTCTTTGGATCTAGGCCTCCAAACAATGTGCTCTCTGAAAGGAGCTCCAGACTATGCGGCCTTGGGAGCTGCCTAGAGAGCACATGGTCACTGCAATGGATTAAAGAACATCTCTGAGCCTCATCCATCCTACCATTCCTGTCTTTTAAGCCATGGTCCCCAGCCAAACTGGGTTTGATGTAACAGAATGTCACCCCAGGGCGGACAGCTACACTGTTACAGCCATGAAGTTGCTGAGGGCACTGAAGCACCTCTCCTACAGAGACAGACTGGGAGAGCTGAGAATGCTCAGCCCAGAGACTGAAAGGTTTTGTGGAGACCACTCAGAAACTTCCAGAATCTGAAGGGGCTACAGGGAACTGGAGAAGGACAACTCATCAGGAACTGGAGTGACAGGAGAGGGGGAGAATGAGGGCAGGGTTAGATGGAATATTGGGGAGGAATTTTTCCCTGTGAGGGTGGGGAGGCCCTGGCACAGGGTGCCCAGAGAAGCTGTGGCTGCCCCTGGATCTCTGGAAGTGTCCAAGGACAGGCTGGATGGGGCTTGGAGCAACATGGAACAGTGGTAGGTGCTCCTTCCCATGGCAGATGGTGGGACTGGATGAGCTTTAAAGTCTCTTCCAACCCAAACCACTCCATGATTCTGTGATTTAGGGACATGATTTGCTTGACAACATGGATGGTTGGACTTGATGATCTTACAGGTCTTTTCCATCCTTAGCTATTCTTTGATTCCTTGATCTCATATTATTCCAAGGTGTTATATGTGTCTGTGTAAAAATTTTGTAACTTTCTAAGACATTGCCATTTTCTTCTCTTTCTTGCAGCAATTTTACACCCCTGTGGCAGCGTTGTTTTTTCCTGGGTGTTAGCTAAATTTTTCCAAATCCTGGGATAAAAAGAGATAAATATAAGATTGTGGAAAACCTTGTACTGGAGGTTTTTAATATGAGTTCAAGACTAGGAGTAGCCATCAAAGTAGCTACACATCCACGAGTGCTCATTTTGTGCTGAATTTCTTTTGTATTTTCTCTTATTTCTTCTTGTCTCAAATGGTACTTCATTACCTCCTCATTTTTGAAATGAACTTTTGCATGTATTCAGCACGGAAAGAAGACAGAAAGACAAAAAATGTGCACAGCAAAAATTCAGCATAGATAAGACTTCCTTCATTTAGTAATACTATATACAATAAATGCAATTTGGAGGAGGAAAGAGGAGCTGGAAAGTAAGTTCTTGCTTATATTAGTCTTCGTCATTCTAGATGGATATCTAGATATCTAGATAAGTACTAGATATGTAGTAAAGTACTAGTACTTTACAGGACTTAGCAGCCTATCTGGTGCTTTGCAGAAATTTGCAGCAAAAATGCATCTTAGAAAATGAGATCCTCACTCAAAAAAAAAGTTTTCTGAGCTGCAGATATGAGATGTGCGGGTTGAATTTTAATTTGAGCTCTTTCTGCTGTTGTGAATCCTCTGCATGAGTTACAAACTGAAAAAATATTTCTTACTGCTGAAGTAACAACTAAAGATGTGATCTCTGTGTCCTAGTTACTGTGTTTTTTTCCTCATTATATGATCCCGGTTCTGTAGCCTATAAAAAAAAATGCCACTACTTAGTGCATCATATAAAATCCCAATATTTTGCCTTATTTCCATGTTATAGTCAAATTTACTGTTGTCATTTGGCGAAATGCAGCATTTGTTGATTAGGATTAAGGAATAGGAAAAGTGCAAGTCCAAGTGTGGTGCAATTGCTGTGCTATTAATGTGTTATTAAACAAATTAAATCTTTAAATCATGCAGATTCATTGAAGTTCCCTTTGATTAATGACAGCAATAGGAAGTTGCTTTTCTTATTGCTGTACATTGGAACACCTTCCTGACATAAATACCCTGAGGGCTGGAAAAGGGCATTAAATCTGCTCTCAGATCCGGAATTTCAGATGAACCATGGTTAAAATAGGCCAGGAAAAAATGAACTCCACATTTCATTTTATTGCTTCACCCATGCTACTTCCATTCTGTGGAAATCTATTAATAAATTATTTCCAGTATATCAAAAGAGAACTGCTCAAAAGTGCAGGATTCATTTCAGGAGAAACTGAGTACGTACCTTTCCTGGAAATATTTTTTAGAGGGTAGAGAGCAGAAATGTCTTTCTGGAGTAAACCTGATTTTTCATAGGCATATAAAACACCTTTCTAACTATGGTAAAATTTGCTATTTAGAAAATAAAACCAAAGAAAACCAAGAAACCTTTTGATTTTACTTCATAATCTAAGTATTAAAGCACCTGTGCTCATATGCACTGAAATATTCATCAAACTGTCTGTCACAAGGTGCTCTTTTCTACCTGCAGTGTGCAGTCACTAAAGATAAACTATAATGTCCTATTTATTAGTGCCAGGAGTTTATTTTGAAGGGTTTCTTTTTTATTTCTGGTTCATTTCCCACACTTTAAACCATATTATTGCTGCTTATAATCATGCTGAACTATAAAAATATAAGACATTCTTCAATAAATGGATTTAAAAAAAAAAAAAAAGGCCCACAGGCTAGATACCTCTAATTTTCTGATACTGAAAACCTGATATTCGAATTAGAAAATGTGTGTTTTCTATCAGGTGCCGCTGCAATATCTGATTTTTTTTTCCTCCTTGACTCAATCTGCATTTTAAGGTAACATGAGAGGGTGATGACTGCACATGAACTTTGAGTTGCTTACTGTTCTGATGCATCCAGACTGACAAGGATGTGCTGCCTGGATGACAGCCACAAGAAGGAATTCCAAGGATTTGCTGAAGCAGGGCTTTAGTAAGTATGACAAGGCCGTGTGTAGCTGGAATTTAAAAAAAAAAAGAAAAAAAAAAAAAAAAGAAGAAAAAAAAAATCTCTAGTAACACCCAAGGTTTTAATTTGTGAGCAAATGTATAAAATCTAAAAAATATATAACAACAGAGAAGCAAAATCAGGGTCAACTAAGACATTGTTTTGTGAGGTCTCTTCATGTTTCCCAGTGAAATCTAGATCAGGGAGAATTCTTTCCTCTCACAGCACAAATGCTGTGTGAGAATGATGGTCCTACAAGGTAGCATTGTAAAGGTCTGTACACAGCAGGGAAAGCTGCATAAAAAGTATTTTAAGAGATCTTTTTATTATCTGCCCCTTCTTCCAGGAAAGAGTTGCTATTTATCCCTGTGGCTTGATAAGTAATTCAGTTTGGGAACTGTTTTTCACTGCTGATCACCAGACTTATAGCTATGCCTTTTTTTCCAGCAGCCAGGGAAACATTTAAAACATGAGCACTAAAGTGATTGCTCTTCCAGCTTTTTCTGCTCTAGAGTTTCCAGATTTTCTGTACCAACTTGACTCCTTTCTGCTTGTTTGAGGGCACTGAGGAACTTTACATCAGAGTCTGAACTGGACAACTCTGGTATAATAATAAATCCTGGACTTCCTTCTGAAATTTCCTAAATGGATTTTTTGCCAGTTTTGCATGTTCAGGGTCAGCATGACTTTGCAAAGGGCTCTGTTGTGGGAAAGCCAGGGAGATCAGTGGTTTGAGTTCACAGTGGTGAATTGAGTGCTCCAGACATAACTCAGTGAGTTTTCCTTTCAGAAAATGGATATCACCCAGCACAAGAGCCTGATACCCTTCTTGTGACTAAGTCAGTTCACCTCCTCATGCTGCAGGCCCCTCATACTCCTGTCAGGAAGAAGCAGTAAGTTTTCCTTTCAAGGAAATGAGTGAGTTGAGACTGGGATTCTTAAAAATACATCACTAAGATAATCCTTTCTGCTTTCCTCTGCAGAGTGGGATGATCCTTTTCTTCAGGACTGCTGCCTATCATTTTGATATGTGCTTTCTGGAGACAGCTTGTTACAGGCATTGAAAACATCCAAAAAAAAACCCCAGCAGCAGAGCCCATTCCTGAAATACTCTGTAAAAAGTGTTCAACACTTCAACAGTAACCACAACAACAACAATTAAAACAACAAAAGCTATTCCATTTCTTAGCCTGACTTTTTGGGTTTTTGTAATAAATGTCTCTTCTTTTAAAAAATACAGTTTGGAATCATTGTATGCAGAAATCCCTGCCATGAATTAAAACTATATTTGTGTCTTTCTATCAGGCTGCAGGAAATGCTAATGCCACCCTTGCTTTGGAGGGCTCTAATTTCAGGGTTTGGCTCTAGTGCAGTTTGAATAAGGCCCATGATTAACTCTTATTGTTTAATGTATTCACTGTGCTAAAAGCTTTGCTTGCAGAAGTTCAGCAAATATTAGATTTTCTGGAGAGGCTGTGCAGTAAACGTTTGAGCTCTTGGATTATTATGTACATCCATCAGATGCTTCTCTTTCCAATTAAAAGCACTTTAGAGGTTCTTTTGTGAAAAAGATACTCTGCAGTGCAAGGGAAGGGCAAGAATAATTGACATTCACCCTGTGGAGAGCACATCAGCTGCTCCAAGGAAGTGAAAGTGAAAAAAAGCATCACAGACAGAAGTGTTCCCTCCAGCTTGTGAGGAAAGAAAAGCCCTGGAGGAATCTGATACTCAACTCTGTGTGGGGAGCAGTGACTCAACAGCAGCTGGATAAAGTGACTCCCATTCACCGTGAATGGCTTGAGGGCAACTATAAAACACCAGGCAAGAGCCTTTGTAGAGTTAGCCAGGACAGAATGGGGACAGAATGATTTGGGTTCATTTGGGTTGATGGGGAGAAATTGAAGACAAAAGTGGGATGCCAGTGATAGTCTGAAGCAGATATTTGGCTTCTTGAGTGAACTTCGGTGGGTATTGCTTTTCCATAGCCCCACGGCTATTTATAATGATTCCAAAACTTTGTTCCTCTGTCCTGCAGAGCCTGGCCTGGTGTTTGGCATCTTTGACCTGCACCCACAGCCCTGATATCAACACTAGCCTCTCAGGGGCATCCCCCAGCTGACAAGTGGCCAAAACCACATGAACACAGCAGAAAAATCTGACTACACATCAACCTCTTTACTATATAAATATCTGCAGCCCCCAGGTTCTCCTCCAAAAGCAGCTGTCACCTCTCAAGGCCACCACTCACACCAGGCATCTGTTCCTTTGATTGGTTGGTGACATTTCGGCATGCATGTAAAATTTAAGATACACACAGGAAGGTCACATGGCAATCTTTGTATCCCATACTAACTTCAGATGTATTAAACAGTTGAGTATTCATCACCAATCCATCTGTTCTTACTAATTACATATTTTTAATACCTAAATTTACTGTTAAGAGCTTAATAATCTACTTGATCACATTTATCGGAGTGATCTCTGACACCATCCTGAACTGCTTTGTCCAGTGTGGCCCACCCTTGGCAACACCCCTTAGCCTGAGAGGTAGCCCAGAGAGCTGCTCCCCATGGCTCAGGGGGTGGGTGTGTTCAGGAACCCCAGAGTCATGGATCTGCCAGGACAGCTCTCCGAAGGACCAGGACAAGGGGCTTGTTCCTTGGGAATCCTTGTTTGGAGCCCCAGCTCCACTGTGCATCCCTGAGCTCCACTGGATGAACTGGCCTCTGAAGGCTGATTTTGGGCTCCTCCTCCTGCCATCCCCTCTTGGAGCTCCCTGGAGACATGCAGAGGAGCTTTATCACTTCTCAATGTGTCACCACATAACACCACCTCTAAAAGGAAGAGCCTCTGTTCATGGGCTTCAGTGACAGGGACTCCAAACCCACAACAGTTCATTTATGCAGAACACCACCTTTGGAAGGCTTTTATTTACTCTTTTCTCCTCTAAGATGAGCAGTTTATGAAGTGAGGAAAGGTTAGCTGCCTACAGCCTTTTGCTTCAGCTTTCACAACCCCAGTTGTAAATGTACCCTTCAAACATCCTGCTGGCATCCTGAACAGCAAATATACATTGGAATGGTAGCTTATAAAAAGAAATAATTTATAATTTATATAATTTATAATTGGAAAAGCTTAAATAAAAGAGGGAGAGGCTGAAGATGCGTTAGCAAGCCAATTAGTCCAGTAGCATATCTCCAGAAGGCACTATTAACATCTATCTCTTATCAGTTGTAATGTTTCAGTTAGTTTTTCTCTGATTCTCTTGCCTATTGTGATAAAAAATTTGGTTGTAGGAGTGTGACACACGTCTGTTGTTTAATGCCTTTGAGATGACCCCTGTGCAGAAATTTAGGGACAGGTACTATCACAGGAATAGTTTGAAGGATGACGGAAAGAATCTGTGCTAGGAGTCTTGACAAAACTGTTTAGGATTTAAAGTTATAAATAAACTTGAAAATATGAAACTCTTAGCTACTTCCAATATTATGAAGTCACTAAATTGAGTAGTCCTGTTGTTGGCATATTTATATTTTGAATAAAAACACATTGATTAATCTTTTCACTGCAGACTTATCTGAAGTTGCAGTGGGGGTGGAACAAGATGGTCTTTCAGTTCCCTACCCACCCAAGTCATTCTGGGATTCTGTGATTGTATCAATAGTCACAGATGGCTCTTTCTTGCAATATAAAGTTGTTTTCCTCCCATTTCTAGTTAGGCTGCACCAAGAATGTTGTTGATAGTGTGGAATCATTTCAACATGTGAATACAAAGGAAAAAAAAATTAAAATTTTAAAGAAAGCTGAAGGGAATGGAAATATTTTCTAAGATAGGATACAAGAGACATACAGGATAGTCAAAATCTCTTCCTAAAAGCAACAGAAGGTTGTGACATAATCAGAATAATGTTAAATCACTGAAGAGAGGTCTTGAAATAAAACAAATGAATGAAAATATAAAAAAAAATCTTCCAATTTCTTTTTTGTGATTCATTAATTTTTAAAAATTTCAATGTTCTTTGCAAGAGACACAATATGGGATACTGCTAGCTGATTTTGGCTTTCAGGGTTGCTCCCTGTGTTCTCGGTTGCATAGGTGAATTATCAAAATAACTGTTCTACCTTATCTGCTGTCAGTACTCTATAAAAATGCAGTTGTGCAGTCATTAGAGACATTAATTGTGTCTCCCTAAATAAGTTGCACACATTATTTTCCATCCAGGATGCCAGATCCCTGGCAGTTTTGCAGGGTTGGACAACTTGTCTGTGGGAAGAGGGATCAGAACCTTATGCTAACAAGAGAAGAGATGCTGGAAGCTGATTATTGCAAACCAGGTGAACTCTGTGAAAAACCCTCACTTGTTTTGGTTTTGGTGGCTTTCTGGTTGTTTGTTTTTCTTATTCAACATTACTAGATTTCTTTCTCCTCTAAAACTACAGCAAATGGGGTTCTGTGCCCTGTTTATACTGCAGAGACACGACACCAGATGGGGCACCCATGCCCAGAGCTGGGGAAAGTCTGTTCCAGATGGCAAAGTGAAATATTGCTAAATATGCCTGCAAGGTATTTGAGCACAGTGTGACAGACAGCCAGAACAAACAGAGATGGGGAAAAAGCAGGATAAACAACAGCTGAGGAAAAGCTGCCTTTTTGTGGATACTCCAGCCTTGCTCCAGCCTTTGTCTGAGACACATGGAGATAATGCTTAGAGCAGAAAACAAGACAAAGAGGTTGTAAGGCAGCTCTGGAGATGGGCACTGCAGCTCAGTTCCAACTGGAACAGTCCCACCATCATGCTCTTTTTTAAAGAACATGGAAATTTGGTTATAACAACTTTGGGGATTTTGGTTTTTAGGGAAGGCAGCACAGAGAGATTGCTCTGGGTGTTGCTAAAAACATTCTTTCATAGAATTATCTCTCTAAATCATTTGGCTCTGATTGTTCAATGAGCACAGGTTATGAGGAAGGTTCAGAAAACACCAAGTTCTGTCTCCTTTCAGATGCATCCCCTTGGATTCAGATGGATCCCCTGTGCCAAGGTTTTGCAAAGCTTGTTAATTATAGCTCTGTGAAGAGTTATACCCTTGACAATTTTTAATTCTTTGTTTGAGCTTTTCTGGTTTTCAATGCCTTGATGCTTCAGCAAGGATTCTCTACTGACTTCTTTCCTGGTGTGTTCCCAAGAAGTGATAGAAAATCCCAAGCCTCTCACCTTTTAAAAGAGGATGAACTATGCTGCAGACATTTTAAACATGGAAAAGACTGTATAAATTGTGAAATCCCTAAACCCAGATTAGAACTCTGTTGTTTTAACAAGTCATTGACTGAAAAAGTCAAGGCAGTTTATTATAAAATGAAAAAAAGCCCAAGGGCTGAACTAAAACATGTTTTTTTGTCTTTTTTTCATGGAGCAACAGTAAAATACAGAATCATAAAAAACATGGAATAGTTTGTGTTTGAAGGGATCTTATGGCCCATCCAATGCCATCCCTTGCTATGAGCAGGAACACCTTCCACTAGTCCAGGTTGTTCCAAGCCCCATCCAACCTGGCCTTGGACACTTCCACGCATCCAGGGGCAGCCACAGCTTCTCTGGGTAACCTATGCCAGGTCCTCATAGCTAGACAGTTTTATTGACAGTATTTTAGGGATTATGGAATCTTTTAAAGGTAATACTTTATTTCTACATGGAAAGAATTTCTCATCACCCTTTGTCTAACTGCTTTTCACTTATAAGTCTCTTTCTCCAAACTGAGGCTTATTTTTTTGTGTTCAAAGTCCACCACCTTCAGTGAATGGTATGGAGGATGAATTGGGAAAACGTGGTGGTGTATCATCAATCACTGTATGATACAGGACAGTTCTGACAGCAGAGCCAAGGGGAAGAGGGACCATATCACAGCTTTAGATATTGTTCTGCTTTTGTAAAATCTTCTCTGAGGCTTCCAGAAAATGCACAACAGCATTGCCTCCTTTGGGAGATAAATTTTCTCATCTACCGGAAGGAATGAATGCCACTATCCCTACCCTGAGTGCCTAAAGTCATAGGCATTAAGTTTTTGGGAGAGCAGCATTGTTGTCAGCAACTGTGCTGCTGCATAGTGAAAGATTAATGTGATCCATGAGTAAAAGACGAAGAATATAACACAACACAGAGGCAAGAGTGCTTGTGATGCTGTGCTGGTCTTCACTCTGAGAATCCTTCTGTAGTTTTTATTAAACTTTGATTAGCTGTCAGTGCATTCTAAAGACCACACCATGCTGCTCAGCTTTCTGGAGGGCACAGTGTTTCTAAAGCACTCTGGAAGGAAAGATCTGGGTTCACTGGGGATGCTCAAAAACAAACTGGGAAGCAGTTGGAATTGGTTATTGCCTAACCTAGGGGTTAGTTAGGAGAGACTGTGCAGGACTCTGCTCCAGACTTCAGCAAAGCAGAATTTATGAAGTAATTGGGTGCCACAGAGCAGTGGAGAGTGTAAGGGTTGGAATGGGAGCAATAGCAGGACTTGGAGAGAGGAAAAACGAAGGCAGGTAATTTTCAGGATTGAAGGATTATGGCATAATGCTGCTTTGGAAATTACAGTTTGGACTGTCGAATTTTTTCCGCCAATACTTGGATCCAAATATTCAAAAGATCCCTTGAAGACAAATCCAGATGAAAACCACGTGAGCTAAAGTGATACAGCTCCTATGCTAAGACTAGAACTTCCAAGTTTCCATTAAGTCCTTTAGGTTTAATCCTTTAGGAATCATTATTAGTTCTTTCACAGTGACAGGAACATTTACATTTTCACCATTTTCTCTGCTTTTGTTCATCCCTGTCACCTGTTCCTCAGAGTCCTGAGGTCAGTGGGAGCAGTTTCCTGAGGGTAAGGGAAAGGTGGGGGTTCAGCAAGCAGTCATCCACCCAAGGCTTTCCCAAGCCCAGCACACTGATATTTGGGACTTCCTCTTGTTCCTGCTGAGTCTGATTAAGTCACTCTTGTAGGAGTGCCAAGATGTGCTGCCTGCTTTTTAGAGCTGCAAGCTAAAACCTTATGCCCCAAATTTACTTCCTATTTTACATATTTTATGCATGCAATTATTAGTGATTTACCTTTACAGACCCTGGACCCTGGCATCATGCTGTGTTCTGACTTTCAAGTCATCAGCTTGTCCCTTGTGCTGGCATTTTTGGGAGTCTTTGTAATATTCCTGTTTGGTTTGGTTGTTGTTTTATCTAGGTGGGTTTTAATACTGACCTTTGTAGTTGAAGAGTTTTTTCTGATCACCTAAATTATGTTTTGTTTACACAGTCATGTAGATGTCCTTCTTCTAGGATGGTTAACAGCTCATCCTGGAGAAATAGAAGGCACACAAGACACAATATTTGGGGAATTAATTGCCATTCCTATCACACCCGTCATATCAGTGGTACAGACAAAATTATTTCACATAACTTTCATGGTGCTCAGAACTTCTGTTCAGTAATAAATGCATGGAGTACAAATGTGTCCAAATTTTGGTGAGATTTACCCTAAACATTTCCAAGAGGAAAAAATAACTGACATCAAATATAGCAACTAAATAAAAAAAGTAAAAAAACTTGTGCCTATAGTTTAGTTCCTTGTAAATATTGATCAATAATATGAGGTCAGATCAGAGCTGAAACTTTTTTTTCCAAATTATCCAACATGACAAAATCAGTGGTGAATTACAGACAAAATAGCACAGAATACTTCAGATCTTTCTTTGGCTATAAATGTTTTTTTTTTTTTCTTCAATGAAACATGTCAAATTGATTGATATTAAACATGAGAATGATTTAAACAATGACAGTAGTTAAAAGAGCACAGCTCTCCCACTTTGGGGTAGCTGTCTAAGCATCATAGTCTACATAAACTCTGTTTTGCTTCATTCTATACTGTTTGCACTGTACATTTCAAATGCAATCTACATTTCAAATGCACTGTACATTTCAAATGCAATCTTACTTTCCTGTTCACTGCTCTTGCACTTTAGCCAGCAGTCTGTAGGAATTTGGAAGTGCATAGGAATTTTCTACATCCTTACATAAAGGAAACATCATAGGAATATCTCACAGTAAACCTTTCCTTAATAGGAAATACAGACGTGTGCTTGACTTCATGGAGAAATGCCTGCTCCTTTCTCCAAGTACAAAGTTCCAGGAGCAATACTCTGGATCTAATTCACAGGAAGGCTGGAGATAAAAGGCCACTGTTTAAAAGATGGGGACATCCTCAGTGTTTTGAGGTTTTTCTTGTATTCTGAAAATGAGCAGAAATTCTTGAAAAGGTCTAGAAGAATTAATGGGAGCAGACAGAGGTTATCTCATTACCTTGGGGGCCAGGAAGGGAGGATTTGAAACAGCAGTGCAGATGCTGATTAATATAAGAGGTTAATAAAGGGCAGGATACACAGAATTATCTCATAATAAGGGCATTCAACTTAAGGAATTAAAAGCCTCAATAAGAAAATTATTCATAATTATTAACATTCACTGATTCTGGTGAATATGTAGCTATGTTTTAAAGTGTCTGGACACAAAAGCAACTCTTGTTTCAAAGCAAAATTAATCAGACTTAATAAAAGTAAAAGGCTGAGGATGCATGGTTAGAACTGTACTCTATTTTTTTTTTCTATTTTAAAATTATTATTATTGTTTTCCCTAATTTGTCACCTTCCCCATAGAGGTCTTCCACCTTCTGAAATGAATTGAAACCCGTAAATTAAAAAAAGCCAACAGAAAGGTGTTGACAAGACTGAAAAGATATTCAAAAGGAGGCAAACTGTTAAAATTATCTATAACTATCACATTTTAATTTACTAAACCCATTCCAACCTAACCCTAAATTAAACTGATCCAAATAAATTGATCCTAAGATGCAGTAATTGCTGTCTCACATGGAGTGGGAGATAGGATTAACATATGTAACAGTTAATCCCATCGTTTCTCCCACCTGGAGCATTTCACTGATTCGATCACTTAACAAGTGACAGGAAGAGGGGGAATGGCCTCAAGTTGTACCAAGAAAGGCTGGATATTAGGGAAAATTTCTTTACTGATGGTCAAGAACTGAAGTAGGCTGTCCAGGGCCATAGTAGGGTCATCATCCATGAAGAGCTCAAAAAACAAGTGGATGTGGCAATTTGGGGTGTGGTTTAGTGACAGGGTGGGTTTTAGTCAAAGGTTTGATGGTCTTGGAGGTCTTTTCCAGCCTTAATGATTCCATGATTCAGAGACCTTATCATACACAACAGTCCAACATGCACTTCTGCTGAAGATGCCTGGGTGTGGCTGGTAACTTCCAGGAAAGCTGGATCTCCAGAAGAGAAGGAAAGAACAGGTACACCTTGGAGTGAGAAAATGACATCAGTCTGGCCTTCACCCCACTGAAAAAAATTCCCATAAATTGCCATGTCTTCTGCAGACTGAGAGGAATTGATTGTTTTCTAGATCATGGTGTTCAGATGAGACTGTAACTCCTTAGCTATTGTGAAATTCAAGTTACAGTTGAGTCAAACCGGTTATGTGCCCAACCTGCAGATCTGAAGACATTTAAAATTAACTGTGGAGTCTGTTCTTAATTTTTAGTATTCCTCATAATCACTAATGAAATAATCTATTTGATATCCATAACATTAATTTTTGAAGAAAATCCTATGGACCACACATGGAAGTGCTCAAAGTGTGTAGAAGTTGACTTAGAATATGGTCCTGGTACCATTAGGTTAATGGCTGGATTCATCTTAGCAGTCTTTTCCAGTTTAAATGTTTCTATGATTTTATAATACCTTCAAATAAACCTCTAGAATTATTCTTTTGTAATATCCCAAGCTATGGTTTACTTCTCGAGCAGTTTGTATCATGTCACTGCATCCTTTCCCTTATCCTTATATCTTGAATTTTGAATCTGAGTATGAGAGATAGATGGATTCCTAGAGGAGAGGAATTGTGGTAGATGAGACAGCTCTGAAGCCAACTGTGTCATTAAAGGATGAAAAATTCCCTTTCTAACCTGTGCTCATTGGAGGCAATCATCAGGCACGACTGGATCCTGCTGAAGCAGCTTCTCACTGATTTCAGTGTAACCAGCTTCTCTTTAATTAGTTTTTATTTATTTCAGGATAATAAAAACTAACATATGCAACAATTTAAAAGCATTCTTCTCCTTTAATGTATTAAAGGGGAAGCAGAGTTCCTTTGCATAATTGCATTAGTAAACAGATTAATTTACATTTTAATTTACATTAGCAGTGTAATTGGGATTCCAAAGTGTAATATACAGGAAGGAATGAAAGCAGGAACAAAGTCCTGCAGCTACCAAAGGATGGAGATGCCAGACACCAATTAAGACATTCTTTTGTCAAGCCTTATCTCTGAGGTTTGCAAGATTAACTTGAAACAAAATGGCTGGCTTTTATCTCCCCTGTTACTGGTTTTATTTCCACAGCTTAAAAGGATTCCTTTGGAGATTTATGTGGGGAAGGCAATTTCTATCACTGCATCTTTCCTGTACCACTGGCCCTATTTTGGGATCAATGGTGTAGCTAAGAGGAATATTAATTCTGCCTCAGTGCCCCTTGCTCTTCCCTCAGAGAGGTCCCATTTAAAAAGCTTTATTTTGAGTGCAGTTTGTTTACTCTGAGGCTACACCCTGAGTAACATATCCCACAGGGGTGGTTGCATTCTGTGACAAGTGACTTTGGTCTCCTGCAATAGCACAACTATTTGTGCAAAAAATGAGTGGCCAGCTCCCATTTTGGGAAGCTTAGAGTGAGCATTTGTACAGAACATGTGGCATTTGAGACAGCAGCATGACCTAGGGCCAATGGGATTCTGGGGAACAACATTCCCAGCAGGTCAGGGAGGGATCCTACTGCTCTGCCCAGCCCTGGAGGCGCCTCTGGGCTGATCCTGCCCCTCTTCCCAGCCCTGGAGGCACCTCTGGACTGATCCTGCCTCTCTTCCCAGCCCCTGGAGGCACCTCTTGGGTGCTGTGTCCAGCTCTGGGCTCCTCAGCTCAGCAGGGACCGGGAGCTCCTGGAGCAGGGCCAGCAGAGCCTGCAGAGCTGAGGAAGGGCTTGGAGCATCTCTGTGCCCAGGACAGGCTGAGGGAGCTGGGGCTGCTCAGCCTGGAGAGGAGCCCCAGTTGAGAGGAGCCCTCAGCCCTGGGTGTCCCTGTCTGCAGGGAGGGGCAGAGCAGGGCCCAGGTTCTGCTCTGGGGCCCAGCAATGGCACCAGAGCCACGGGCAGGGACTGAGCCCAGCAATTCCCCCTGCACAGGAGGCAGAGCTTCTGCCCTTGGCACTGCCCAGCCCTGGACAGATTGTCCAGAGAGGCTGTGGAGTGTCCTCCCTGGGGATGTTCCAGAGCCCTCTGGACACACTCCTATGCCCTGTGCTCTGGGATGGCCCTGGTGACCCTCTCTGAGCCCTTCCAGCCTGACCCATATTGAGATTCTGTGACTGCTGCATAAACAACCTCCCTCTGAGTTCATGCAAAAAGAGCCCTAATGAAGTTAATCAGTTTCCAGGGGAGTAGAATCTAGAAAAAAAAAAAAATCCAAACCAGCTTGATGATATATTAAAGGTGGGAAATTCCTGGTTTACAATACAAAAAAATCCAAATTTGACAGGTGCCCAGAGCACACACAAGTGACTCAGTAACACAGCTGAACCCAAACAGAGCCTGTACATCCAGAATTCTGTGTTAAACCTAGAGCTGCACACTGCACACTTTGGAGCCATTATGACTTTTTTATACAGTAACAGAACCTAGATGGGCATCTGGGTGAATTAATCGTTATAGGCAGAAATCAGTCCAAGTAAAACAGTCAGGCCTCAGGTGGCTTATTTGAAACTATTTTTAATCTGGGGATTTTAGCAAATTTACTCTAGATTTGGTGGTCAAATCAAGTAAGAAAAAAAGTAAGTGAAGAAACCCATATACAGATTTCTATAGAGTTGCTGGCTGACTTGTGACTTGTGCAGTGTCCTGTTTTTCACTAAGCATCATCCTAAATGGTCCAGAGGGCATTTAAAAATCTTGCTAGAAGAAGGTATTATGGAAATCCTCCTGGAAGAAGTCTCACTGGGACCTCCAGCAAGGTACTAGGTAGGCTTAAACAAAAACCATGGTTATGAAAAGAGTTTCAAAAATATGGTTACAAATTTGGAAATTATATTCTCTTTGACTATTTTGGTGTCAAATCTTTCAAATTTAATAAAAATTAAATTCATGTGGCAGTCCCATAACTGTCCTAAAGTGAATATTTTAATCAGTGTTGAGCTTCCCTTTTTCAAGCTCATTGACTGCTCCTTCACTATTAATATTAAACTTGATAAACAGATATTTCCTAATCTAATTTCCTAATTTCCTAATCTAGTTTCTTAATAGAGTTCATTGCCATCCTACCTGATTGCTTTCACAGAATTTTGTATTTACATTAGTTTTCTCATATTCTCTGATTTCTATTAACCTGATGAGTGTTTCCTCACAGCAATTGCTTTCATCACTCCTTTTGGAAAGTGAGTAAATAAGGCTTCATGCATATAATGATATTCAGTAGTATTTGTTCACATTTTTTTTTTTTTTGCTACAGAATCAAATAAAACATTTGAAAATTTCATTACCTGAAACAGTTTGATAGAGAACTTCTGGAAGAGAATTACTCTGATATTAAAGTCAGTTATCACAAGATATTAGAACTGACCTTCAAAATCAAGCATATTAAGCAAGGATTCAAGTGCTCTGGTGCCATAATCTAACATTATCTGGAAATTGCTCTCTTCCATTGGGTGAAAAAGTCATTTTATAGTGCACTGCAGGATTGAGATTTTAATTTATTTAGCCTTTAGGAACATCTTTAAGTGGATGAGCTCTCTAATAAGGTTTAAGACATATCTGGCTTTGTAACATCTGCTTTATCTTAAAAATATGCTTTGAAGGACATACAAAGTAGCAAACTCTCTCTGGTGCCTCACTCAAACTGCTTTGTTTTATGATGGAGGGTAATCTTAATTCCAGGCATGACTGGATTGTTTTTCCCTAGCCTCGAGTATCTATTAATACATAGGAAATTCAGTTTGGAGACAAAAAAGAGTCTTCCAATGATCAATATGTGATCATATTTGCTGATCATTTCCTGAAATATGAACAAGTATCCATGAAAATAAATAACCTTGTGCAATATCTAACTGAAATAAACCACTAGACTAGAGTAGGCTAATCCTCAGAATTCCTTAATGGCTCTTGTACTCAGCTATCAGAGTCCCATAAGGTGCTTCCAATATTTACTGTAATCTTGTCTACAGTGACCTCAAATATTTTTTGGGGAAAAAATAGAACTCTAATTCAAAAAATCACACTCTGAAAGAAAGCTTTCTCTTGGTTAGTATTACTTATTTTTTAAATAGAAATATTTAAGTATTTCAGCTTAATTTATCTCACACTAAAGTGAGGGGGAGTGACCTTTGCAATATTTATGTCAGGGTACAGTGTGGGCTAGCAACCAGGGAATCTGTGTCTGAGCAGGGTATGTTCCACGACATCAAAATTAGTTCTGTGCTATGTGCACAGACATGAACATCCTTGGAATTTGCATATATTCCTTTGGGTGTAAGAATGCATACATATATATTTGACAAAACACTCAGCCATACATGTGGTGTTTCCCTTGCTTTGTCTCCCATCCTGCTGTTATTTTTCAGTGACATAAGAAGAGTTTTGCATGTGAGCTATTTGACTTCAGCTGAATTCTACCAACATACACAACCACCACACATCACATATTGCTCATGCATTAAACTTACACTAAAGAATTCCTAAGAGCCTTTGCAGTAGAATTTTTGGGTTAATTTATCAAATTCAGTGTGCCATAAAGTGACTGGATTGGCTGCAGGTCATGACATGATTTAATCAGGCAGTGGACATTGGGGTTATTACATCATCATGGGCCCATTCAGGCTGACAGTAATTAATGAAGTAAAAATGAGCCTCTGAATGTGATACAAATGGGACCTGTTGCCGCAGTAACCCAATGTGACATTGCTGAGATAAACTCCAAGCTCAATTCACCTGGAGTAAGCATTTCTTCCCTGGATATGCCAGCTTATTAGAGATTCAAGGTTTATTACAGAACCTGGTTCACTTTTAGTGGTGCTTTATATCATGTTGTGTCTAGCTATAAATGAAATAAGTTCAAGAAAGAAGTCTCAGTTCCTCAGCCCTCTGCATTGTTTAGTACCTGTACAAAAAAAATCCTAATATATCTTTAAAAAACAAGTCACTGAAGTAATCCTACCTGACATGATTCAAAGTAACAATTATTCAGCCTTCAAGAGATTTGCAGGAAGTATTTTTTTTTTAAAATACAGAACAGTTTTGCTGCAGTGGCCACAGTCTGGCTTCTCTATAGCCTCTCTTCCAGTCTGTGGACTGCAAAAAATAAACCCTCAAACTTTTTGTGTCACGTGATGGTTTCAGCAATGCTTTTAAAGAGCTGCCAGTAGCTGGGTGTTCTGGATGCTTGCAGAAACTTCCTTTGAAAAGTCATCTGTTGACAAATGATGTCCCCTTTCCTTGAGCTCACCTTGGACACATTATTATTTCATGTCTTGCAGCTCACTTTCCTGTGGTAAGAGAGTGGTTGATCATGTCATACCTGAACTGTCAGTGCTCTGTTGCCTGAGGGACTCAAAGGTATGACTCTCATTAACTCTTCATGAAAGTCAAAACCTTCCATAATGCATCTCCAAACCCTGTGCTGGTGCGGTTCCTGTATGGAACACTCTTGATAGATAGATATTGCTGGCAGTTTCCCCTTTCCCAGTGCTGTTACATCAACTCAGGTTTGACTTTTGATCTGCTGTGAAATTCTGTTTATTAAATCCTTTCACAATGAGGAAAAATAACTATAAGGTTATTCAAAATGAGTTGATGTTTTCCATCTTGAGTGGCCTTTGAGCGAAGTGTTGCAGTTATAGGTACTTAAAGTCTTATAAATCTATGAATATCAAAGACCAGCTACCGCCTTGATTTCTAAAGGAAGAACTAGGAAAAGGTTCACAAAGTCGATAGTTCCTCCAAATTCCCATCCCAGACAATCTGCTTTACCAGTAACAAAACTATTATTCAGTTAGCCCCAAACAGGACAAATATTGTGAGGATTGCCCAGAGAAGCTGTGGCTGCCCCTGGATCCCTGGAAGTGTCCAAGGCCAGGTTGGATGGGGCTTGGAGCAACCTGGTTCAGTGGAAGGTGTCCCTGCCCATGGCAGGGGGTGGCACTGGATGGGCTTTAAGGTCCTTTCCAATCCAAACTATCCCATGATCCTCTGAAATCCTTAAATGTCGGTACATATAAATACTACTAATAGAAAGATTTGTTCTCTTAGAGGAAGAAAATTGTTTTGGTCAACCCAATATTGTCTCTGCTTTTTGTAGCCAGAGTTCAGTTGTCACTGAATGCACTGTAAAATGTAAATATGATACAGAACTCTAAAAAAAACTCTTCAAACAACTCTCAGTTAACATAAGCTTGTTATTATTTGGAAACATTTGAGAAGTTTTAAATGCTTAATTAAACATCCAGAAAACTTATGAACTAAATATCAGATCTCATCAACACATAGGGGCAAGCCTTACCTGACCATCCTGCTGACCTTGTGCATCACACACAGATAGTGATATTACACAGGTAGTGATACACCCTTAAAAATTAAATTTTATGTTGAAGGGAAGGGGTTGAGGGTAGTGCCACAATTTAAACCAGCAGCCATGCCCACCTACAGTTATTGCAAATCTGGACTTCCTGTGGTGCACACAGAATAACTCTGGTGGCACAGAGTGCTCCAGAAGTTTGACACTGTGACTCTGTGACTCTGTGACTCTAATTGCATTTAACAGTCCATTTAATATTTTCAATCTAATGCATTCCACAAAGTGGTCATACTGATTTTTATTTTTTTTTTTTTTTCATGTAACATTTTCTTCTATCTATTAAAATATTGGCTGGGAAACCTTTCTGTGCACTTCTGAGAAAATGATAACTTATAAAACTTGCAGCCAGACCACTCCAGTGGAAGGTTCATATTTTTACTGCCCATGCACACTCTTAACTCAAACAGAACACACTTCATAACTTTAAAATTCTGTTAGCTAACAAATTAAATACCTTAGGTGATCTGGTCTGCCCAAGAATGTGACCCACCTCAAAATCTGTTGTCTTCTTTTCTGTCTAAATCCACGTTCTTACCTCTTCCTTTTTAATTTAGTGAGTCATGTAGCTCCAAATACTCAAATTGTCACTGTACTATAATTTAATTCATATACATTCCACAGCTCATTTGATATCATTAATGTCAAGATTCAATGGCTTCTTACAAGCAATGATTCATTAGCACAGCACATTCATTATTATGTTCATCTTTCAACAGATTTTCCTTCATTTATCTATCAGCACTAGAAGTTTCTAATGAAATTCCACCATTTATTGGTGCAATAATAGATCTGTGAGCATCTGGGGTTTTTATTTGCTGTTTGTTTCAGGAGCAGTCCTGAGGCCGGTTTAGGGTCTGGCAGCACAAGAGGGGAGCTATTTGCTGATATTTCATTTATATTTGTGCTCTGCTTTTTTCGAGTATTGCTTTTACCTTGCCTTTGATTAAAACTGAATTTACAGCCTCAAAATTAAGTGTTCAGATATGGAAGGACTAAGTCTGTCTAATTAGGCAGGACTGAGCAGTAGGATCCTGTTTGCATAAGGCAACAGCTGTATTGGAAGGAATTTACTTCTCTAAAATGTAGATGCTGGAGGTTCTTTCATGGACTCAGTATAATCTGAGTTAAAAATTAAATGAGATGTGACCAAGTCATTCTGATTTTCCCAAAACTTTTGATAAATATATTCACTAATTATAATTAAATAAGTATTTTTCCCATTTAAAGAATTTACACAATTCACAAGCAAAAATTTAGCCTTTCCACTTGAAAATTTGTGTCTTCATTATACAAGGGGATTATTTGTGTAATAATTTGTTTTGGCAACCTATGCCATGGCCTCACTGCCCTCTCAGAGAAGAATTTCTTCTAATGTTTTTCCCATGGATTTTATTATTGAACTATTTAATATAATTGCTACAACTAGCTCAGAGATTAGGCCACAGCTGGAGTAATCTGGCATTAACAATTTATCTTTAGAATAACCTGTAAATGTTTAATATTGTCTTTATTCATACTAATCTCTTTATACATATATTAATTGCTATCTTAGCCTTAGTTTCTTAATATATCACTGAAACCTTCAGTGTTTTCAGTGTCTTCACCAGCTGCCCCTGAAGACAGTTTGAGATCAGTTCTGAATATAAAACATCTTTAATCAGTAGCAGTTACAGATGAGGAATCAAAGACAAAATTAGTGATTAATCTTTTTTTTTCTTTTTGTTTCCTTTTTTTTTTTTTATCAGAGAGTGTCTTAGAAATGATGTAATTTATAGATATTATAGGAAATAAATTAATTTGTGCTGTGTTTTATCAATTTGTACATGAAGGGTTTTTACCAACAATGATTATATTGAACTGAACGAATGCAACAAAGGAATAAAACAATTAGTTCTATTCAAAGCACTCAAGTAGTCACAGTTCCTTCCTGAAACTGAGAAACCTGGGAAAATCCTCCAGTTGTGTAAGGGTATGTGGAGGGAGATTGTCTGCTTTCTGGTCCAGGACATTTTCAATGCAAAAAATAATAAATTAAAGAAGGAAGACTTAAACAAGAACATTCAGGAAAAGAAGCCTGCCCGTGAGCAGAATAAACATGGTTTGAGGATATGTGGACTGAGAGGCCTGTTTTGCAGTAAAAGTATCTAAGGAAGAATCTTGCCAAATGGGATTACAAGGGAAAAGAAGGAGACAAACACATAGAGACAAAAGTCATGACCTGATTTGGGTACTCAGTGTCAAACTCAGCCGCCTTCTTGGAGAAATCATTGCCTACACCTGTAACTGGACACTCTTCTGGGGCTGGTCCTATTTGATGGGTTCTTTTCAGGACAAGGCAATGCGATCTCAATGTTTTAGAGCCTTTGCTGTAGGCCAAGAGTGACTCTCCCTTGTTTGCAGTGCCAGACATGTCCAGGATCACATTCCCTCTGGTAGGCTTAAGTTATCCTCCATGCATTCCAGGAGCCCCCTGGATTCCCTACAGCTTCTTTCCAGCAGATGTTGGAGGGGTTGGAGTTGTGCAGCACAATGAGAGCCTGGGAGCAGGTCACTCATCTAGCTGGAAAAAGAAGTCCTCATCAATCAGCTCCCCTTGCATATGAAACAAATTATATGATATCAAAAGAAGGGGGCAGCGTAAGATATGCTGGATGTGTAGGAGAAAGGCTGTGAGTAGGGAAAAGAGCGATTGGGGTGGATTTGGGAAGGAACAACCATGGACAACAGAGGGAGAGGGAGATTAAATAGAAGGCTGCAAAACATAAAAAAGGTACTGTCCCACCAGAAAAAGTAATCAGAAAACTTTTTTTTTTTTTTTTTTTTGGTTATGAGTAAGTCTATTTGTCATGTTGCTCAGGACAGTGGGAGGGATCTCCTACATCCCCAAATCCACCACAGCCAATGTACTAACACTTTCCTGGTTGTGTTCTAGCTGCTCAGAAAAGACAAATGAAAAATATTTTTAGCTTTGGTCCCAGAGATGAAGCCACAGTTAATTAAATATGAAAATACAGCCTGGCATAACTTAAGAAAAGGCTCAGTACTGCTTCCTCAATTCGGTCTTGCAGGATTTTTCTTATTCCCATTTCCGGACATAACTTTTGGAAGTGCCAGAGCTGTAGGTCAGAGCTTTCTTTTCCCAGCCTGCTTGTTTAAAGGTACTATCAGCATTCCCAATGCCATTTTAAAGCCCTCCCAGCACTGGGAATTTTGGAACCTAATTTCTGGTGTCCAGAACATTGCCTGAGGGAGGTGCTTTAAAATCGGTGTTGGAAAATCAGTTTCACCTCAAGATGTGAGGTCAAGGAATAAACAATGCTGTGCTACTGAATAATTGAGGCAGGGCATGACTTTCGTCATGAAATTGGAGAATCCAGCTGTCAGTTTTGTGAGTAAAGAACAGGTAAATCTATCTGAGAAACACTTGAAATATCTTTAGCATGTTCTGGTATAAACAAGGATGGAATTGCAAGGGTTATTTTAAGTATTAGATCTTGAGGAAAAAGGAGGAAGGACTGTGGCTGCAATCCTTCTTCAGAGTGGCTGAGCAAGCAAGCAAAAAGTATTCAAATATTTTAAAAAAGTTTTTAAAAGTCTTTTTCCCTCAGGGAAAAAAATGTCCAAGAGGACTGATTTTGATCACTGATTTAAAATGGCAGATGCAAAGAAGGGGAAGTGGAAGTGAAGGAAAGTGAAGGGAAGTAAAGTTCAGGAAAGAGAAGTTCATGGAAGTTCAGGAAATTTCAGGCAAGGCGCAAGGCGAGGTGAAGTGAGGCAAGGCAAAGAAGTGTATTTAGATAAGCACATATATGTTTCTATATTCCCTCCCCTCAGTCTTAAGATTTATTTTTTTAAATTTTCCTTTCATTTCACAACAAAAGACATTTTCTCCTGGGAGGAACAACAATTCAAACATTTCAATATAAGATATATTTGATAATTTAAATTTTTTTTGTAAAGACACAAATGGATTAAACAAAATCATATTTCTGGGTTTCAAGTTTGCCCTAGATTTCTTTTTTGATGTTACCTTCAATTTCAGATTTGTATTTCACTGCATTTGAACAGAAAAGAAAATTAACTGCAGTGAGCGAACCTCAGACTATAGGGAAGAGAAGGAAATGACATTTGGCATTTTAAATTTACTGCTCCATTAAATCAAATATTTACCCTGCGGACCATGAAAATTGTATCAGGATAGTGATACTCGGATGCAGTTGGGCAGAATCATTTTCTGAGGGTGTGAAGTTGCCATGAGGGATTCTCCTGAGTCTACTCCATTAGGGAACTGTGCATAGGAAGGACTCCCTCATTTTCCTAACTGATTTCTTTCTCTATCCTGCATGGAGCACAAGCAATAATATGAAAGTAAGTAGAGCTGATAATTAAGCACTTCTAACCTAATATATCCAGACAAAAAGGTAAATGCAAAGGGGATTAATTCCTTTGGGCCAGTCACAATAGTGTTTTTCATCCACTCATTTCCAGTCAGGCTCACCTCAACTTCCCTCTAAGTCAAATCCTGTGACACCCCTGTCACACCAGCAATAGAAACAGGTTCTGCCCCCACATGTCTCGATGGGATGGTGTGCACTGCATACCAGTGTCAACCAAGGCTTCATATTTTTGTGGTTCTGATGTACGAGGCCAACAAATCCATGCAGTCCAAAAGACATGATTTTCCCGTGCCTCTACCTGGATAGAGGCAGGGCTTCTCTAGGCATGGTTATCCTTCTTCCCCTGGGTGTACATGTTAGAGGTTCTTTCAAGGGGATTAGACATGTCATCACCATCATACCTGGTAGTTTGGCTACAGGCTACTGGAACTGCTTCCTTTTTGGTGGACCTTCCTCTCTGAGTCTTGTTGTCCTTCAATTCACGCACCCAGTGTGCCAGAGCAGCAGTGGGTCTTCTCACCTCCTCATGTTTTTCCCACAGTCACACAGGAAGAACTGCAGCTCAGCTCATGGGGTGTAACCTCTCTCCCTCTCTAGGGGACATCTGTGTTTGGTACCAGAACCTCTGATCTGTATTACTGAGATTTGTAGAAGGTCCTCTTTAATGTCCTTCCTGAGTTTCTTGTGACTCTCCTCTATCTTATTCTTCTATTTTCTGCAGACATGTTTCCACCGCTGGGATTCTTGCATGTGTTGGACCATGCACATCATCTGCATATGCTCAGAATTTCTTCACCAAATCAAGCACAGTCTCCTCCTTGTCATACCACTTCAATATTGTTAAAGCAGAAGCGTATTCTTGTGGCCCAAGTCATACAAGTTTTCACCACATCACAGATGTACATGCTACCAAGTCTGGATTCTTAGTTGTTAGGACAATTTCTGCCACCGCCATTTGTCTCAAGCATTGAATCCCTTGTTCTATGGTCTTTCACTGGGTTTGTTGCATATAGAGATTGTCTGCTCACAGGTATCTTTGTCCCACACTTCCCAAGATCTGTGCCCAGAGATTGTGAGCCTCCCTCACCATTCCTTGGTCGATAACTGGATCATGTGACAGGGATCCCAAATGCCGTGCTTCAGTGCCATCCAGGATTGTAGCCTCACCTCCAGTGTCCCAAAGACAGACTAACCAACTAATTATAGATTCATCAGGTCATCGAGTGCAATCCTTTCCTAGGCCACAAAGGTCCTTCAGGGAAAGGGACTCAATAGTAACTTCTGATTTTGAGTCAGTTGCTGGAGCTGGCTGTGACGGTCCTTCCCCCAGATCATCATTGTCTGCTGGCAGATTGGTTTTGGTTTAGTGGTTTAGGCTCATTATCTGGCTTAGCTGCTGGCTTAGGCTCACTGTCTGGTTTAGCTACAACTTGAGTAATTGGGGTGCTGGCTGCAGCCTGAGTGATTGGGGTTGCTTGTGATTTATCTCCCTGCTCCCCTGCCTCTATCTGCTGCCTTATAGTATTTAGCAGGGTGTGATAGGCACATGCCAGGGCTCAGCTTACTGCAATGAGCTTTTCCTCCTTAGAATGCTCACTGCAGTTCTCTTGCAAATATTTCCCCACCTTATCTGGGTTCTGAATTTGTTCACGGGGAAAGTTCCAGGTTATAGGGTCAGAGAATTCCTTCAAGGTCTGGCCCATGTTCTCCCATTTTCCACATCACTCAGGATTTTCCATGACTGGATTCACTCCTGGGACAAGAGTCTTATCAGCTCCTCTGGACATACCAGCCCTCACTCAAGACACACTGCAGACCATATAGAGGAAGCTTACCAGATGAAATACCAGGAAAGTAGTCTCTTTAACATTCAGGGGAAACTGAACATTCTCAAAAAGTGACGTAACAGATTCAAAGGAGAAGAAGGAAAGGAAAGGCTGAAAAGCCTTATCCCCTGCTTGTCTCCAAGCAAACAGGGTGCAATTACTAATAAACCCCCAAAACACGCTACTGGAACTAGAATGCAGGACAATGAAACTGTAAACCATACGCATATCTTGAACAAACCTCAGTGCCTCTGTAAACTCCCTATATATCATTATCACCATGCCCAGCACAATAGCAACTCGAATAGCAACCAAATTCGTGCCCCTCTTCTGTAAAAGCCACATGTTAGGGACAAAACTGGAGCTACCTCCAGATAAGAAAACAAGCCTAGGGACCAGAAAAGTTTTAAAACCTCAGAAAAGCCTAGATACATGAAAGCCTCCACCCAGAGAGACATTATGAATTCAAGCAGCATGACTAGTGACTGCTTTACCTCAACACAGAGTAAGTACAACCAAAATGCAATTAGTATAGGGTTTCTCCACATTCTCGAGCTGGGTTCCAAAAAGTATTTGTCCTGGTTTAGGACAAATTTAGGAGGAAATCTCCAAATGGGGTCCCTCTAGAAAGCAATTTCAAGCGGCCCCTCCCCTCACCTGTATCTTTCTCGAAAAAAGTAGAAAAAACTTGTTCATTTAACAAGCAAAGTACTCACAAATATGAAAAAAACTAATAATATTTAACAATGGAGCCTCTTGTTCTGAAGAGATGGCAGATTCAAAGAGAGTCCTTTTGTAGTTCAGAGTCCTTCTCGTGGATGTGTCCTGGGCTTCCTCTTATCTCTCTGGGACGTGGGCCCCGTGTCCCAGCCACAGTGCAGCTTGGAGGGCCCCTGGAAAATAGTCCTGGTGTTCCCGGATCGAACAACAGAACAGTTCCAAAAAGACTTGTGGCCTCAGCTAATTAAAAAAACATACTAAAAAGCAAAGGAGAGCTCTCCCACTGTCTGTGCTGCAGACAACACAGTCCATCAGAGGATGCAGGGGAGCGAGTGCAGTTTCTGAAAAAAACCCTGCGTGCTTCTTTTCTCCCCGCTTCGCTCTCAGAACGGATATGGAGTTCTGCAGCCTTAAAAGGTGCAAAACTCCATATCCAGCATAAACAGAACAGACGATTGGGGAAATAATCATCATAAAGTCACCCTAACACACCAGGTTATCTCTATCACTCAGAAACAGAGTGGAAATGGTGATGTGGGAGTAAAACTCCCTGGCCTCCTCTCCCAGACAGCTTAAGATAGGAACAGAGGAAACAGCCCCAAGGTGTGTCAGCAGGAGTTCAGGTTAGATTTTAAGAAAAAAATCAGCCCTTAAAGCTCGGTCAGGCCCTAGAACAGTGGTGGAGTCCCCATCCCTGGAAGTGTCAAAAAAAACAAGCAGATGTGGCACTTCATGATAAGGTTTAGTGAGCAGGCAATTAAAGGCTGGATTTGATCTTTAAGATCTTTTTCAACCTACCATGACTCCATGGGATAAAATACAAAGCTAATTTGGTCATAAAGCAAAGCCGTCTGACATCTGCAGCATAACAGAGAGCAGGAATCATTGTCACATAAACCACAGTGAAGCTGACACTGTAAGAAAGGAATCTTGTCAGTGCTGTTTGCAAAACAAAAAAAGGTACTGTTCCCACCAGAAAAGTAATCAGAAACCTTTTTTTTTTTTTTTTGGTTATTAGTGCATCTGTTTATTGCAGGAGCTCTGTAGGGTATCAGAAGGTAATGGGGAGTCTGGAGTTTTATTGTCTTTTGCTTCCGAAACACATCCTGTACACACCGCCAAATCTCCACAAGCAGACTTTTTTTTTTTTTTTTTTTTGGTTATTAGTGAATCTGTTTATTGCAGGAGCTCTGTAGGGTAGCAGAAAGGTAATGGGGAGTCTGGAGTTTTATTGTCCTTTTGCTTCCGGAAACACATCCTGTACCACACCAGTCCAATCTCCACAAAGTCAAGACATGGATGTTGAAGGAAGGAAGGAACTGTGAATCTTAGTTTATCATCTCTGTTCTGCAGTGGAAACCATTCTGTGAATGGCCAGCACCTTTGAAAAAGAAAATCCCGAGATGTTAGATTTTTTTTGAGGAGAAATTAGGAACTCATGTTTGGGAATTCGTGTCATCATTTGACAAGGACATGGCACATTCTTGAGTGGGGTTTTTCAGTCTAATGATTTGACAAGGAGAAGTGATTCAAGAGCAAATATCTCTTAAGGATTTGAAGTGCTGACTGGCTTTGCTTTGTTGAAAAACACTTCTGTGGAATAAATGAAAGTAAAAATTATTTTTTTCTACTCAACGTGAAGTAGTATTCCCATTAATGGCCTGTATTCATATAACTTGGGGAGAAAAATGGACATTGTACTGCACAGCTGAATCAGGATGGCTTATAAATATCTTACGTATACCTCACTAAAAAATCTGTTTTACAAATATTTATTAACAATATCTCACAACAAAACTCCAGTACAGATGCTCATTTTAATTGCAGAAAAAAAAAAAAAAAAAAAAAAAAAAAAAAAGAAGAGGACAAATGGTGAGTTTCACTATTTATTTTATGGAATAAATGGAAGCAGGAAGCAGGTCCAATGCTTTATAACCATTTCCATGAAGAAGCTATCCATGATATACAATTAAAACCTCCCCTAGAGCAACTTGAAGCCATTTTATTTCAGACCTTGTGTACACATATCCATGTAAAGAAGAATTTTTAATTCTAAATGTTTCAAAGGACTTTTTGTCAAACTTCTCAGATATGTACCAAATACAAATTCTTCCTAATTTTTTTTAATCAAATCTCAGATATCAGATGACTTTTTCTGTCTCCACAGAGGTCAGAAATGGAGAAATAACTTCTGTAAAATCTATAACAGTTATGCAACATAAAAGATCATATTTTTTCTCCTTTATTTCTGCCATAAAACAGTGAGATTAATGACTTTAAGTGTCCAAAGCATTAAAAACTGCAAGAATAATAGACTTTCAGGTAGATGAAGAAGTTCAGATCATTAAAATGAAATTTTCCATATGAAATCCTTACAGACTTTCCAATTTTGCACAGGGGAAAAAAGAGGTGACTTCAGAAAGAGCAGAGAAGTGAGTGACCCCAATTCTGTTCTATATCATTGGCATTGGGTATAAATATCAACATATGCAGAAATGACAGGTTAACAGGAAAAACAACTTTAATTTTGAAGAAAAGTACAATTTTGAGTGTTAACATAATTCATAGATTATATAGAGAGAATAACTGCTGCATTTCTCTTTAAAAATATTTCTTATTCTAACAGAAAATATTTTCTTCCTTTTGAGAGATATCAAACTTTTTCAAGTTTTCCAGTTTTTGTTTCATCAGTGAAAAAATTGGCATAATTTTTTATGGATTTCAGTGACATTGATCATTAAAATATTCTGTCATCTGACAAGAAATCTACAAAATTTTCTCTTAATCAGTACAAAAGGGAAAATTCTTATAACCATAGGAATTCTTATAACAAAGGGAAAATTCTTATACTCTTCAATAATTTGAAATCTTTCTCAAGCTAGTGTTGATGTTAATATTGAGCCAGTGCAAGACTCCTTGAATTTATTTCATTAAAGTTTATTGGTATTATTCCAGCCTAGTAATTTATTAAAAATGGTATATTAGAATTCCTTGAGTCAATGAAGGGTTATGTTAATATAAGCTGTATGTGTTTCCATTTCTTGACTTGTCCCAGAGCTTGAAGCCTGTTTTCAGTTGAACACTTTCTTCTTTGACAAAATCAGTTGGGAACAGCGGCAAGAAAATTTATTGTACAAATAAACCTAAGTTCAGGTCAGTGTCTCCTTCACTGCTGGCATTTGTCCAGGATGAGATCCAAAGCCATATTTCAGTTTGGTACAGATTTTTTTTTCACTGTTCTTATGAACTAAGACTCCCTGAAATTTTCCTTGGAATGATACATTTCACCTTCTGCCTTGCCCCTTGTTCTTTACCCTTGCACAGTTGACTGCCTTTAAAATCTATGCCTCTTTAATTAATTTTAGAAACTTTGTCCTAGAGACACTGTCTTATAAAATCACTTTTTCACAAGGTGAAAAGAAAATGCGATATCCACTGAAAGTTTCTGGGTAGGGATTGTTAATGGGGTCACTTTGGAAACTGAGATTCATCAAAATATCTCACAGTCTTCATGGCCATTAATCTATTGTTTTAAAGACCAAATTTTTGTATCTTTATCAGTACAATAAAATATAATATAATAATATGAATGTCTTTAGATGTGTGCCAGCTGCTCTCCTCAGCCTTTTCTTCACCTTGCAATAAGTCTAAAATACACAGACTGAATCCAGATGTCTTTTGAGGTTTTTCCCTCCACCTTCCCCTCAGCCAGAT
The DNA here is from genome assembly GCA_018697195.1 of Certhia americana. NCBI lineage: Eukaryota > Metazoa > Chordata > Aves > Passeriformes > Certhiidae > Certhia > Certhia americana. The sequence goes on along the minus strand of CM031864.1, from coordinate 26,687,125 downwards.
AATAAAGCCAGTGTATACACCCATCTATTAAATTACTGATGAAGATTTGAAAAAAAAGAGAAAAAGTACACAAAAATATATGTTTTTTTTTTTTAAATGAAGTATTGTCTGTTGAAATAATTTTCTCTTATAGTGTGTGGATATATGCATGTCTATATGAATGCGTGTAAGCAGGGGTGTGTGTATGTGTATGTGTGTGTGTGTGTGTGTGTGTGTGTGTGTGTGTGTGTTTTCAGGCATTATTGTGTGAATATGCATGAACATAGTAGAGATCTGGAGCTCAAAAAGAACCCCTCTGGCTGCAAGAAATATCATTCCTGCTGCACAAGAAATGCCAGGCATGAAAAATTAAAACCTAGGCTTAAAATGGCATTTCCACTGATGGTTTTAATTTTTTTTTTTTTTTTTATGGCACAAAACTGTGCCCTTATAAATTACTTTGGTACTGAATTAAACTGGAAATCTTCTCTATATAGAAAATGAAATCAAGTAATAAATTTAGACACATTGGAAAGAAGAATTTGTACATTTGTATAAATTTTTCTTGTAAATTTTTAAACAGTGATGGGACTCTGGAGAGTCAATCCTATGAGGAACGGCTGAGGGAGCTGGGAAAGGGGCTCAGCCTGGAGCAAAGGAGGCTCAGGGGGGACCTGCTGGCTCTGCACAACTCCCTGACAGGAGCAGAGAGCCAGGGAGGTCAGGCTCTGCTCCCAGGGAACAGAGACAGGATGAGAGGAAAAGGCCTCAAGCTGTGCCAGGAGAGGGTCAGGTTGGACACCAGGAGGAATTTCTTCCTGGAAAAGGTGGTCAGGCCTTGGAAGGGGCTTCCCAGGGAGGTGTTGGAGTCCTCATCCCTGGAGGTGTCCAAGGAATGCCTGGATGTGGCACTCAGTGCTCTGGGCTGGTGACAAGGTGAGGATCAGGCATGGCTTGGGCTCGTTGGGCTTGGAGGGCTTTTCCAACCTGAGTGAATCCATGATTCTATGATTCAGTGAATGGAACATTTCCAGAACCCTGAGTTATAATAGTAATCTATGATGTCATAATTTTTTTTTCTCATTTCAAGATGATTTAATGACTTTAATGAGTTTGTTACAGGCACTGATCCTGATGGAATGTGCCTGGATGACTTCCTTTCCTGCAGGTGTGTTTTGGGATAACTCCAATAGGTCCCATTGGCACAGCTCTGAATGTGTATCTGGAAGCTTTCTCCTTGCAGTTAATTCCAAGTCAGTGCAAACCACTTCAGGGTTGGTTTCCTAAGAACAAGAATTTGTGAAACCCCCACATCAGAATGATCTCTTGTTGTGGACTTTTGAGAAGCCAGCTGAGCTGTGAGACACGAGTCGTGGTGGGGATGGGGAAGAGAAAAAAAAAATAGGCAAAATTTCTTTTCCTGACTTGATTGCAAGCAGCTTTAGATTTTTCTCAGCAGCACCTGGCATCTGTTGCATGGTCCACAACCTTCTGAGAATAATTTTTAAAATGTGTGAGATGTCACTTCCCTTGAAAGAGAAAAATAAATCAAATTACATGAGATGTTGAAAATAGTTCTTGTCCATTTAGTTCCAATCTGACATTCTTTCCTATTTTTCATAATGGATACCTTAGAAAGTTCATGATAATGGATATTACAAACCACAACCTTCCAGGTATCATTTTTCTTGCAGTGGAATCTGCAAGGGAGAACTTTTGATTTGTCATTCTTTATATACACAGATATGAACTATTCTTCTTTCTGTAACACAATCCATTCTTTTAGTAGAAACTAACTCTAATATTTATATAGTCTAGTAGAAGATGTCCCTGCAGGGGATGGGATCATGATGAGCTTTACAGACCCTTCCAACCCAAACTGTTATGGGACTCTGTGATGATTCCATGATGTATGCACTGGCTTTTCCATAATTGTAAAGCTTCATGAAACTACTCTGTCTCTTTAAATTAAGAGTTTCAGGACTCCTTAATGTGCAGCAGTGAGTGAAGGGAACACTGTTGGGTCCAAGAAGGAAAGATTCCTAGGAAAAAGAGAAAGTTTGACAGAGTGCAATTGACAGAGCACATTCTCCTCCAGAGTGTGAATTCCATACTCCCAGCAATTACAAACATTTTAGTGGGGTAGAAGGAGGTGCATGTGCTGCTATTTCTCCCAACACCCACTATGCACCTGTTAACTGGATAACTTAAAATGGTTTTTCTTTTTGTTAATATTATCTACCAAATTTTTAATATTATTTTCCAACTTATTGATATTATCTACCAAAATCATTCCCAATAGCTGTAAAGGTATTGTCTGTTTCAGCTACCTCCTATGGCAAAAGGTTTCCTCATTCTCAGCAATTTAGGAAAGCATGAGCAGACACCTGGACTTTAGGGGTACAGGGCTGAGGATATCTGCTTTTACGGCAAGGATTTGTGAAATGGAAGCGCTTTTTTGTGTCCATCTGTGAGATTCTTTCCTAGATCCAGTGAGCACTCCTAGATTTTTTCTGTCTAATTATCTTTACACAATTACATATATATACATATATATATATATATATATATATATATATATATATATATATATAAATGCTTATCATCAGCTATAAAGAGATAAAGGACTAAACATTTACCATCCTTGGAGAAGCTGATGCAGATGAGCAGTTCCACGCCTCATTCTTATTTCACTAAAGTGAAAAGTCAGGGATAAGAAAATTAAAAAAAAAAAATATGGCTGCCACAGAGTGCATTCTGGAAATAACAGAGTCAAGCAATTTACGAGAAAAAGAACTAGCAACACTTGCCATTTTTCTATTGCTAGGAATATATGCTTGAGAAGATTTCAGCACAAATTAAAGAATGTTGAATATAATTAAGGTGTTGAAAAAAGAATACCAAGGACCATTGTAGTTATTTCAGCATTTAAGACTTCTCTCTCTCTTCCTGTCCCCTGGTACAGGCCACAGTGTTACATTTTTTCTGAGTGTCCAATTCCTTGTGACAAAATCCTACACTCTTGGTTTCCCATGGATTTTCAATTATTTGCTCACCTTGACTGGCTGCCTTGTCTTCCAGCTGTGGTTTTTTATAGGCTGTGAGAATCAGAAGCCCTTTCTCTCGTTGTTCCATGAAGTGTTGCAAGTTTGGCAGCTCCAGGTTTCTCCTCCTTGTCCCTGTTCCTGCCTTCCCAACACTCATTGTTGCGGAAGTTGACTGGCACCATTGATTTTTTTTTTAATTCCTGTGTGCAAGTTCTAATTGCTTATTTCCTGCAAAATTGACATAATTAATCGATAATGATTTTCTTTTTTCTTCAGGCAGAGCACACTCTGCTTTCACATTAGAGATAAGCTTATAGGGCAGGCCCTGCAAAAATAATGAGGCTACTGCCTTTTCAAGTGGAGTTTGAGTCTCTGTTGGTTTCATCCCACAGCAAAAGGGATCTGCTTGGTCTAATGGCATTGCAAAGTGGCCAGGACTAAAGAGTTCCTTTAAACCAGATATGAGCATCCACTTCTTGAAGAGTTCAACCTCTGCTAAGCAGGAGCTAGGTTAGAGGAAGGTGTCCTGGACCATGGCAGGGGTGGCACTGGATGGGCTTTAAGGTCCCTTCCAGCTTATCTCAGAGCCATGAAAATGAAATGCTTCTATTAATCTCTACTCATATTTGAAAACCTATGAGGAATTTACAAAAAAGAAGTGTCCAGAGGTTTGGGGTCGGGTTTTGTTTCTCTTAATGAAATGCCTCTTCCAGGTTTATTTGAGTTTGGGTTTAGTTATTTAAACTTTCTATTTTACATTAAATAATAACCTTCATTTACTCTAATGATAATGAACTATTTTTATTTAAATAAAATGGGAATCTACAGGAGCTACACTTCAAAACAACAATGCAACTGGAAATATCAGGTTTTATCAATCCTCACACTTCTCTCCGCAGAATTTACTCCTCAGGAGCTCACTCCAGAGACCTGCCCTGTGTAATTCCCATGTCCCCAGACTCCAGAAGAACTGAAGGAACAGTAGAGTCTAGATCCCAGGAAAAACAAGTGATATATAAGGTGCTTAAATTCTTTTAGTGTAGTGCAAAAACACAATTACAGGACAAGCAAAGGACATGAGTTAAAATCACTTTTTGCCTTTTCTGTGATCCGTAGTTTGACTTCTGACTTGACCTATGGCTTAATTGTAATATTTTTGGCCATGGCTTCATATTTGCAATTTAAGTATTTTAAAATTGGAAGCAGTTCTTGCTCTGGGTCACAACACTGTGAAGAACAACCAGGCCAAGTTGTTGCTCTTGAATTTGTTGCATATCATCGGTGTCTATGTCCTTTAATTTTTTAACTTTCCAAACACTTTGAAAGATCTTCTTAGTTTCACACACCTTTGAATTAAACTTCAACACCATTAGGAACAGCCTTAGTTCACAACTTTAAGAATTATTCCGAAGACTCTGGAATTAAGGGGCCAAAATAATTTAATTTCATATCTGCACAGGGATGAGTCCCAGTAGAGCAATTACCACAGAGCCAGGATCAGAGAGATCAGGGAAATCAGAGCTGCTATAAATCATTTATACAAGCACCCCAGTACATATGAAAAATGAGATAATGAGGGGCAATGTCCACTGCTCATAAATTAAAAGTAATTTTTCTGCATCTACAACACACCAAGCACAATACAATCTATGTATCCACGAGGCAGAATGGTCATGGTTATGAACTGAATAGCCATTTCACACCAAAAAATGCTGATATAATCTAAGATCCACACTCATTCAAATGGGCTAGAACTTGATCCTAAATATGTGCTTAGAGTTTGCTTTCTTTGGAAGCCTCAAGGAACTTCATCCCTAAGTTTCCTTCATATCAAATTGGGTTTCATTTTAGTACTTGTGAAAACCAACAAGGTGAAAGAGATCTGAAACTATAAACTTTTATAACTAGTCACCACAGACTTCCATTTTTATGTTCAAACTCTTAAAATTTATACTTTTTAACAGGAAACCAGTATCAAATATTCTGCTTCACATCTGCCTTGAAACAGAAAGGCAGGAGACTTTCTGGATTAAGGAAACTTGTAAAGTTTATATTTTTTATAGATTTGAATAGGAAATCCTGACAAGATCTACTGTTCTCTTTCATACCTGCATTAAAGCAGAATTTATAACATTTAAAATCTCTACACATACACTAGAATATTCCTATTTCATTAAAAAATGACACAAACTTGCAGTGTCTGAAACATGAAGTCAGGATTTCCTGTCCACTTACACTTCATTCCTGTCTGCAGGAAAACCAACTGTGGAATGGAGTGTTATTCACCAAAAGTAACCTCCAAGCAGGCATTGATTTCATCTCAGGATCTTCTAAGTGTTCACTGTCTTCAAATATGTATCAACTCTCTCTTTTCCTTTTTAAATTGGTTCCAAATTAAGATTTAATCCCACAATTTCTTCACTTTGTTAATGCCAAATGACTTCCTTTGATTTATTTTTGAGTTTTTGTATACTCCTTTCCATCTACGGTTTGTAAGTCAAGAATTACTGGGAACAACTGTTCTCTGTTAATGATTCTTAGCCCTTCTTCTCCTTGTCTACTAAGAAGGGCAAGTTTAGTCAGTTTATTCTAGAAGACATCCCATAACTATAATTTTCCTTGCTAATAAAAACCTTATTAAAGGCAATTTAGAATTTTCAGGATATTGTAAAACCTTTTTTACATTTGTACCAAAAACCCCACCATGTGTAGAAATTGTTTTATCTATGTTTGATTTTAGGAACATGCCCTGCAATTGTGACCTAAGCAAAATGTTTACTCCTTGTTTTTGCTACACTGTAAGTCTTCTTATTATTTTTATCTAATTTTTTTTAAATTCATACTGTATGCTTAATGAACATATTGAATATTGCAAAGATTCAGCTGGGCTAATTAAATTTTAACATGGAAATCATCAAAAGAGCAATTTGGGAGAAAAAATAACACCCCACTTCTGCTGTAAACATTGCTTCTACCACTTGGCAAGCCTGAGACCTTCAGAAGTTTTTCTTTTACCACCTCCCTGTTAACTCATCTTTTTAAAAATACCATGGGAGATAGAAAATGGAGCTGATCCCACATTATTACAGTAATGGAAGCCCTTGGTTCACAGCCTTTCATTTTGATTGTATCTCTTTCATAAAGTACAGAAAAAACCCCCGAGTCTGAACATTTGGCATGCCCAAATTGCTTTAATCTTGCAATGATTTTACACTTGAAAGGCCAAACAGCACTACTCAATATTTGCTGCAGATTCAATCCTAATTTATTTCTTCTTCCAAACATTTGTTTTTCATTTGACAGCCAGGAAAACACACCACCCACAAATTTCAATGGGAACTGGGTTGGAATAATATTGTGTATTACACAGTTTTTTGAGACTTTTTATGAAATACATTACCAAAATGCTTTTGCTTTCTATGGGTAATTCTTGAAATAATACAGAGACTGCAAAATCTGATGATTTGCCACATTACATACATATAAACTTGTGTATATAATAGTCATTAAACAATGTTATACACTCACATGCAATATACTCATATATTCAATTTAGCAATGTAAATGTATTATTCCATTTATATATCTACAAACACACTTTTTTTTGCAACCCACTATTCCTTCTGCGCTCCTTAAAGTTTGTTTTCTGTGGATTTACAGGGTAAAATCCCAGATAACAGCCTGTGGTTATAAAGAGTAACAAAAAAGCAAGCTAGGAAAAAATGGGACTGAAAATCTGTGAGTTAAAGGAGTAGAGAACTGGGATTATCTGGGAATAAAAGTTGTGCAGTGACATTTGTTCTCATAAAGAATTCAGGAAAGCCAAGAAGGTAGGCTGGGAATATGAGATGTTTAGAGCTATAAGAAGAGATTGTACAAAAACTGGGATGGTGAAAATAAACTAATTTAGATGAAAACAATTAGTGGCTGAATTAGAATAAGGAAGGGGTAAAAAAAAGTTTGGAGGTGGTGGGAAGAGGCAATTGTGTCTCTACTCAGCACAGCTTGAATTGTCTAGAAAGTCAAGTGGAATTACCAAAGTAATTCCATTTTCCTTCAATTGCAGCAGACAACAATATTTATTGCTTAAACCTCTGTCTCCCAGAACCCACTTGCTTTCATTTCATCTCTTTGATTTCTTTGGACAGTTCTGAAGCTGCCATGAACTATTTCCTGGGATTTTTGACGTGTCTCCTACCTTGCCAAGTCACAAATATAGAATGAGTTTTGCTTCTGTATTTCACACTCCAATCAGGTTGGATAACCATGAGAAATACGGACTCTCAGTTGAGATCGTGCAGGTCAACCATGGAGCAGACAAAAGATGAGAACACTTCCAACCCTATTTCCATTTTTTATATATTTATAAAATTCTAGGCATTTTCAATCTAATATCATCTTTACTGCTCAAGAAAGTCCTACATGGAATCACTGAGTGAAATATGAACTCAGGAAAATTAAACTACATTTACTTCTCAGACTTCTGGAAGCAGAAAAAGTGTCAATTCATCAGCACTTCAGACTGTTTTCTTTGATATTTCTGGGAAAAATTACTGCCCATAAGTGCATATTGTTGTCTTTGGAGTGGATTGAGTGCAATTCTAAGGACTTCTGATTTCCCAAAATAAATGAGTTTTGTGAGTGTCTGAGGATAAAAATGCTTTTCTTCAGTAAATAAGAGGAACTTTTACAGTGAACTCAGCCTTTCTGGCATAGTTGTACCTTCAGAATTGCAGAGCATTCTGAAGAAATCTAATATCTTCTTGCAAGTGGATTTATTGTTTGGAAAAAATGATAGATTTCTTTAAAGCTCTGCAAATCTAAGATCTCTCTTATGCTTATAGTGAATAACTAAAGTAGTCATAGTTAGAACAGCACCATAACTTGCTGGAAAAAGGAAATGTGTTCTGTTTCCATGACTGAAATAAAATGAAACATTAATGAAGTTAATGAAAATTAACTTGGGTTGCAAGTGTCTGACTGGGCAGGTGGAAAAAACACATTCACAGGAAACTGAGGCCATCGCTCAGTCCTAAAATCTTTGAAATATTGGAAGAATTTAGGCCACCATCATCCTGCAAGAGATTCAAAGCAATAAAGAGTTCAATATTTACAGTTCTTTTAAAATACGTTTTTTATGATTTTTGGAAGCAGCTTCCAGCCATGTGTGCACACAGAGAAAACTATTAATTAAAAATGCTCATGCAGAGATTCCCTTTAAGCCTGGGCAATAAGAGCTGAAAAGGGTTGAAAGCAAACATCTGCAGCTACTGTATTCCAGGTTATTAGTAATTATTCCCTTTGGAATTTATTAGTCTTATGTAGGCAAAATAAACCCTTTAGTTTAGAGCAGGCAATAGAAGTCCCTCCCCTGGCACCCATAAAGTCTCCACAGTTCCTGTCTAAGCGCTTTAAGAAAGGTTGGGTTGAATTCCCCGAAGCCAAATCACAGCACAATGTAGGGCTCTTGTTCCACTTTTCAGGCATTTAAGCATCTTTTCCAACTTCCACAAGATAAATCTATTTGCAGCCAGAGTGTTTTTAGCTCCAGAAAAGCCCCAGGTGCTGAATAATTCCAAATGTCTGCCAAAAAATGCACTGAAATGCAACATAGGACTGATAGGACACTCACAAATTATGCACAACCACTTTTTATTTTTGGGGTCTGCTTTATCTGTCCACTCTAATTCCTCTTATTGCTCCTCTGCAAAAATTTTATTGGATTATTGATCCTTCAGAAAGTGCTACAGCAAGTTCCCCTGTCACTAGTTTAATAAAGGCAAATAACTTTTAAACAGAAAGGGCTACAAAGCATTTCTATTATGCAGCAAAAACCATGGCTTAATTTCAAGATTTTTCCTTTCTTTTTTTCCAAGATACTTGATTCACAATATTTTCCAATTTTTTCACAAGTTTTTGGATATCAATTTAGCTTTCTTTAAGAGCTGAGATTAAAAAAATGCAGTAAATATCATCTAAATGTTAAACAGAGTTTACTTCCATCCCCACTATGTAGCTGAAACCCTCCCAGGGAGATCTTCAGATTTATATGAATTTTTTCAATTTTCAAGATCTTGGAAAAATTATCTTGTGCATAAGTATGAGAAAATACAGAGCTTAAGCTCTCAAAACAATTTTTCCTCATTTCCCATGTAATTATTTATTTATTGATTGATTTATAACTCAAACAATGTTTGATTTTTATAATGTCATCCATGATCTTTATTTACCATTAAAGCAACGGGTAGGAAAATACCTTCATAATCTTTTAAAATGCCATATAAAATATAAACTAGTAAATATTGCTTATCTAGAGTCATATGTGCATTAATCGGTTAATTTAGGATGAAAAAGCCCTCTGATTCCATACAGCCCAGACTCTTTTTCAAAGCAGGTCAAACCAAATTAGGTCTGTTCTGAGACCTGGCCAGTCAAGTTTTGAAAATCTTTAGGGGTGGAGATTTCTCAGCAAACTGTTCCAATATTTTATCATCTTCAAAATTAAAAAAAAAAAACAAAAAACAAAAAACAACAAAACAAAACAAACAAAAAAGCCCCTAACAAAAGCCCCAAACAACCAAACTAGATTTAATTAATTAATTGCATAATTCAAATAATGAAGTTGGATTTCATTGTGCTCCTGCTGTCTCTGTTGCCTCTCACCCTATCACTGTCCACCACTGAGCATCTGAATTTCTCTTGTCTGCACCTTTCTGTGTTATTTATTCCTAAAACACTCCATGTTTTTTTTTAATTAATAATTTCATAATTAATTTCCTTTTCAGTACCATATGGACACAGGCCAGATTAATAGTTAAGGCACTATTAGAAATAAATAAATAAACAAAGAGATATAGTATTTTCCAAAGTTTAAGACCCTCAGATCACCAAGAGTCAGTCAATAAGTCATAAGAACAGTATTGCCAACTTTTTTAATTATGGGAGGATTAGGAAAGAGAAGGTTGTTCTGCCCTGGTCTGGAGTGAACAAATTCAGCCCTTCTGGATGATTCTGGGATACTTCCAAAGCTGGACATGTGCCAAGCCCAGCAACAAAATCAATGTAGTTACATTTGTGTTTGTCTGCAAGGCTAACCAGGGGATCACTGCTGCTTATGCAGGTGGAATTCGGGGTTGATCAGAAGCTTTAAGTTTCTACTCTACACTGCTAATTTTCCTGCTCAGTCTTCCTTCTCTTCCTTTTTCCTGCAGCAGAAAGGGTTCCACCCTTCTTATTAAACCCTTCTTAGAAAGGGTGCTGACGCGGTTCACCGGAGTTCGGCTAGCTTGGGGGGGATCAGATCTCCCCAGCGCCGCGTCTGGAGTGGGGGACCTCTACAGCAGTGTCTGTGCCAGTAGCGGAACCTGACGAGCTGCGCGCTCGACGGTGATCAGGTCCACCCACCGCGACAGGGTCAAGGCGAAAGAGTGAGGGGGGTCACTCCTTGGTGAGGTTCCAGCAGTTCCTTTATTGAGGGTGACCAGAGGAAGCGACCCCGAGCACTGCTGTGCACAGGTTTTTATACGGGGTTTCACGGAGGGGGGGGTACAATTGCTTGACCAATGACAGAAGCACAGGAGAGGAGTAGAGGGATTACCCCAGGGTCCCTGGGCTAATAGGGTAAGGGGGGAGGAGAAGGGAGGTCACATGCCCCAATGGGGCATCGAGTAAAGGGTGACACCCAGGAACGCCCAGGGGGTGGAACACATCCAGGATTGGATGGGGGAAGGATTGGCAGGGAAGGTACTGGAACAAGGGGTGGGGCTAGGAGGATTGACAGGGAAGGTACTGGAAAAAGAGGAGGTGGGGAAAGTCCATATAGGGCATATAGGGTACAGACTGGGGAAGATACAATGTAGGAACAAACCAACTGGGGAAAAACGGGGGAACATAGAACGAACCAAATAACAATATGAACATTAAACATGAAATAACAAATAAAAATAGATACTGGCCGCAACAGGGTTTCACCCTTCTTCAGTACAAGAGATACTCTATACTACAGAGATTCCCTGGTTATTACTGGATATGCCAAAATTTCAAGCACTAAACAAGGAATCATGGAGAGACTGTTGTCATTTAATCTCCAGGAGGTAAATGTGGACTTACACCCTGGTATACAGAACCACAGAATCATGGAATCACAGAAGGGTTTGGACTCACCCTCTCAGAGAAGAATTGCCTCATAACCACCCTCATAGTAAAGATATTCTTGCTAAGATGAATTATTTATTCAATTTTCCTATTATCAAATAATGAAAAGAGAGTAATGAATATGGAGAGTACTCAATAAATATGGAGCATAGGAAATGCTGTGTTGCTCTGATCCCACTGGTAGCCCATGAATTGAACTTGGAAGCAATTTTCTCCTTCCTGGTGAGCAAAGAGGTGGCACCCAAGGTTTACCTTGTGTGTTTATCTTGGAATACCGGTCGAAATCTGAAAACTCTTTAACTCTGTGTATTGCAGTTAATTCTGATCCATTCATTCATTTCAGGGGACAGCTGGAGCCCATATGGTATTTAAGATACCAGTTTAGATACAGGCTCATCAGTCCACAAAATGTGCCCAAAAGGTTCCAGATACAGCAATGTTGTCATTATTAGATTTGGTAAATTAATATGAAACCAGATACTTCTGCCACCAAAAGTTGAATGGAATGCAGAATTCTTGAGTAAAGGCAGAAACGTGTACCTTACAACTTGCACTATATTCCATTATTAGAAACTGAAATTTGGAGTTCTTCCTACCCCAGAACTGTAAGAATTATTCAAACAACACAAATGAATTCACCAAAGGGCACAGTTATGATCAATTGAATGCAACAACACTAAGGCTAAGTTTAATCTAAGGATAAAGATCTAAATGGCATTTTATATAAAACCTGATTTGCAGCTCATTACCAGAGCAAAAATCTTGCATGTGGCCACCATGAAATTTATTTAGCAGAGGAGGCAGAAAGAATACCCTGATATCTTTTGAGTCAAAAACAAGGGGAATTTGCTTCCACACATTTCTTCCCTCTGTGCCACCCTCCTTTCCTTTACCAAGTACTTGTACACATGCTCGAAAACTCCTCTGTTTGATTACCATGTCCTGGTGACAAAATGCTGAGTCCATTCTGATTATTAATGATAATAAGAAACTAAGAAATTAGATAAGAGGGTCCATAAATCCTTGGGAGAGAAGGACCCGTCTAAATGTTTGTGTTGTTGCGGTCATTATCAGAGCTAATACATCCTCCCATCTCTAATAGCAACATGAAGCCAGGTTCTCAGGGGGGATAAATCATTCTGGTTCTTGTCCTATAAAGGATTTTGCTTTGTTGGCAGGCTGGGTTTGTTTTATGTCAGTATTTTTGTTCTATACAATGAATTAAGGCCTTTCTTCTCCCACAGCACAGTTCTCCCATAATGGGAGCTCTGACTTGTGTAATTAAATATACCTTTTCTCCAAAACCCAAACATTGCATAATACCCCATTTTTCAAGTATTTTTACAGAATAACTACATTTAAAGTCCTTTTTTTTTTTTTTTTTTTTCTATATTTTTTGGTCATCTGTGGCAAAGCCAAACAATAACCTGAAAACTTTAATTTTTAAAAAAGACAAACAAAACTCAAAGACTGACCTGAAAATGCCAGCTCTTTTACCTGCTGGTTTTGCTGTTAAATCAAGAGCCTACCCAAGTAAATCCCAAGAGTTCAGGATGTTGGAAACAGTAATATTTCTTTTGTTAGAGCAGCAGCTCTGTCTCGTTGAGAGCACAGACCAAGGTGTCTTGTAACTTGTCCAGTCAAGCATTGAAGAAAAATGACTCAATCCATTTTCCAAATCTGTGTGCTTTCTCTCCAATTATTTCTTAATGTCCCTTTTGACAAATTGTCAGGAAGGGAAGTTAGCAGACTTAGCTTCTCTGGTCAGACATGCCAAGCAACACGGATCCAAGACCTCTGAGCAGGAATCCAGCCTGGAAACATGGTGTTTGAGCAGACTTGGAATCTGGAATATCAGGGAGAAAGCAAATGTAGGTGGTGGTGACAGTGCTGTCCTGGGTGTTAGTCTGTGAAAAGACATCAAAGTGGAGGAACTGACCAGAAAAGAAATTATTACTATGTTTTTAATAAAGAAAATGCATAGTGACATTTTTTTGGTTTTATGGTGAGAGATCCAGTCCATAACAAGGGGCTGTGTATGCATTGTGAAGTGTTTATTTTCATAATTTCAATAAAAATGTCTAAGCCAGTGATTAGAAAGCACATGGAACTTGCACTGATTCCACGTATTAAAGGAATATATGTTTTGTTTAAATTAATGTGTTGTGCCCCATATGCTTACTGGGAAAGCAGACCAGAAGGGAAATGGCACAAGGAATATTTCCACGTGGAACAAAGTACATCCAGCTTTATACTTTTCCATATTTACTTAACAATATTAACCCTCTGTAAGACCTGTTGTCTCAGGACTGAAATACTTGATTACATTTTGAAAAGTCAAAATTTGAGATATTGACTTGCATTTCAACTTAGGATGTGTTTGGAAGGAAGGGAGTTGTGGTGCCCTGCCACAAAGGGAATGAAAGGGATGGGTTCCATCCATTCAAAAGGGATGAGAACTCTGGTTTATGCAGGACGTGATGACAAACCAGCTGTAAACTACCTGTAAGTATTTGCTGAAAAAGAGGCAACACTGCAGGGGTAGTCTGAATTAATGAGGGAAAATAAAAGGAAGCTGTGGCTGCCCCTGAATCCCTAGAAGTGTCCAAAGCCATGTTGGACGGGGCTTGGAGTAATCTGGAAGTGGAAGGTGTCCCTGCCTTTGGCAGGGTTGGGATGGGATGGGCTTTGAGGTCCTTTCCAACCCAAACCACTCTGTGATTCTGGGATTCCGTGGCACCTGCATTACAGCAATGAACACATGAATCACGTGCTTACCTGTGAGAGACATTCATGCAAATGCGACCACAGGAGTTTTACATGAGTTTTCCATTGTATGCTAGATTTTCACTGAAATTCCCTGTGCTCGCCAGCAGCCTATGCTTTTTTCCCCTCTTTTGGACACTGAGAGCCCCTGCAGTCATTCTAACACACTAAGACGCAAGTTGCATATTTAAAACCAGATGACACTTTAGTGACAGTTAAAATGCTTTCATCTAATGCCTATGCTTGTCTTTAGGCTTATAAAGTTTTTTTAGGCACTTCCAGCTCTGTATAAATGTGAGCTCATTTCTCTTATTGAAATGTTTCAACTATCTATCATTCTATAGGATTCATAGAATGATAAAATCCCAGACTGGTTTCTGTTGGAAGGGACCTTAAAGCCCATCCAGTGCCATGCCCTGCCATGGGCAGGGACATCTTCCACTATCCCAGGGTGCTCCAAGCCCCATCAAACCTGGTCCTGGACACGTCCAGGGATCCAGGGGCATCCACAGCTTCTTTGGGCACCCTGTGCCAGGGTCTCACCACCCTCACAGGGAACAATTCCTTCCTGATATCCCATCTAACCCTGCCCTCTGGCAGTGGGAAGCCATTCCCTGTGTCCTGTCCCTCCATACCTTGACCTTAATAAGACAATGTGGAATGGCTTTAAACTGACACACAATAGATTAGAGATTAGGAATAAACCATGAACTAAGTGGTTTGGAGCACCTCTCCTGGAGGAAGGCTTAGAAAATTGGGAATGTTCAGCCTGTAGAAGGGAAGGTTGTGTGGAGACCTCACAGTACCTTCCAGAATCTCTAACGGTTACAAGGAAAGTAGAGAGAGACAATCCATCCATCAAGAATCTGGTCACAGGACAAGTGCCTTCCAATGCAAACTACTCTGTGGTTCTATGAGTCTATGTTTTAGTTGAAAAACTTTGTTCTTATGGCAGACAAAAAAAAAAAAAAAAAAAAAAAGGAGAAGGTTTAGTATATTATAGAAAACTAAGAATATAGATATATCATATGTAATAGAAAGAGAGAGAATAAAGGGTGATAGCACATCTTGTTCATCCAGCAGCATTTTGTATGTTATATTACATTTATTAAAAAAATATTTTCTACTAAAGGATTACATAGACTTAAAAAACAAAACCAAAACAACAAACCATTCCATACCATTATTTTTCTCACTTCTCTGTCAAGAATGAACTCACCTAATGCCTGACTTGTTACTGACCATCTGCAGTATCAGTGGAGCTCAATTCACTTGGAATTCAGGTTGACTCATGTGAAAGTGTGCAAATGTTGTCCCTGCTGCCAGGACACACTTCCCTACCCCAGGGATCTCAGCAGTCCAAGGGAAGCTGTGCATGGAGAAACCCCAGGAGTTACTCACAAGAGGACAGAGAAATTTATCAAAATTGGGGGAAAGTTCTCTGTACTTTGAAGAAAACTGAAGCCTTGCATGACAAACAGAGCCTGTTTGGAGGCATGGGATGGAACAGGGATGGAATGAACCTGCTCCCAGGGATGCTGCATGGAATAATTCTGATCCCAGGGCAGATGGAACAGCAAGAAACACACATCCCTGGGCTATAGGTCCAGTGATTGGCAATTTCACTGTGTTAATGGGGATATAATCAGAATTTGAAAATGTGACCTTCAGGGAGGAAAAAAACCCAAACAAAACCCCCCAAACAATAAATCAACAACGACAACAAAACCTTCACCAAAATCAGGCTTGTAAGGGGAGTTTCAACTCTTTTAAGGACAGGTTTTGAGAGTTGTATTATCCTTTGTTGTCTGTTGGAAAAAAAAGATCAGTACTAGAAGGTTGTTGAGTTGTCAGAGTGAACAGAAAAGGTGATCAATCTGACACTAGAACTAATTACAGTATCTGAATGAGAAGGACTCAGGGAAAGGGACTGATTTGTAACATTTATAACATTTGTAGCATTCCACATTGGAGCTAATTGGAACATTTTGCCTTGATGAAGTACAAAGATAATTTTGCAACACAGCAGAGCAATGAAGTTGCACTTGTGCCCTTCAAGACTTTCAACCTGAAATTAAGGAGCGAAAAAGGGTCAGATTATACAGAAACCAACACTCCAGACTCCTTCCTTTGAAAGGGTACTGAAACAGAAGTTGAATTTGCCTCACTGGTGAAATATGGCTCTATGATCTTTGAGAACTCTCCTGGTTATCAACATTTTTAGCTGATAAACAGAACTGAGGAATAGAAGTTAAAAATTAACAGCAAATTATAATTGCTTTTTTTTGGTATAATTAGAAGCTCTGTGTGATGCCCTTTGCTGGTGGTGGCAATGGAGAGATGCAGATAGTCAGAAGTCTTTAGAAGGTCCAAAAAATTCCATTCCTCACCACCAGTGGTAGTCCCAGCTCATGGCAAACCTCTCCTGCATTGCCATGGCCCCAACCCTTAGCCTAAAGAATTTAAAGTTTAAACATGAACCAACTGTCTGCAGTTCCCAAACAAATCAATGGAAATATGTGCTTGGACTTAATTATGGAGGTTTGGTTTTGCAAGGCATTCAGTTCTAAAAGGAACTAAAACATTCTAAAAAGAACTACAAAGTTCTAAAAACACTAAACTCTCTGATCAGAGATTCAGGAGTGAGGTAGGGAGAGAAATGTGTCTCACACTCTTTCATCCAAGATGGAGCATCTGGGCCTGGTAAAGTGGATGGGTGTTATTTATATTCCATATGGGATACAAGGTTTAGAAAAGTTCTCTCTCACAACTTCCAGGATGATGCCTTCATCTGTCACATTTATTTAATACGAAAGAAAAAAAAAAAAAAAAAAAAAAAAAAAAAAAAAAAAAAAAAAAAAAAGCAAGGAAAAATACCTTAAAAATAGACATTTAGATGATATAGGATTATTAAATTCTTAGACGATCCATGAAAACTGGGAAGAGTAGAGACAAGAATTTTTGACGGATTAAAAGGGGGAAGCAGAATCCTGGTTAGAAACTCATGTGAGTTCAGAAATTCCCAAGTGACTGAGCAAGGCACAGTGGGAATGTGCAGCCAGTTATGGGAGAGTGGAAGCAAAGCTGCAGCAGCAAAGATTAAATGGATCATGCTGCACATGGAATTTATGTTTTAGTACTTTTAGTATTTCAGATCCCTCCTGTTCCTTCCTTAAAATAAACATATTATTCTCCCACAGACTCTATCCTGCTCCAACATGTCCCAGAAGCCTCAGTGTCTTGGTACTTTTTCTGCTAAAAACCTTCACTCCAGACCTTTCCAAAACATTTACAGGGACATTTTTGATGTGTTATTCCACATTATTAATTGCTTTTCCTCAGAAACATTGATTTTGGAATGACATTGGAGAAGGTAGGTCAGATTCCCCTAAAAAAGGGCAGCTTGCTGTTTTTTCAGGGCCAGGAGTTGGACTCAATGATCCTTGTGTGCCCCTTCCCACTCAGGATATTCTGTGATTCTGTGGGGGGAAAAAAAAAAAAAGAAAAAAATGAAAAAATAAAAAACATTAGAATTTTTTGCTTTATTTAGAAAGGAATTTCCTTTCATATACATATATATTAAAAAAATCTAGAGAGAAAAGTTGAAAAGGAGAAAGAAAGTTTTGGTTTAGTGGCTGTGCAGATGTCCCTTGAAGTGACCTTTCACTTCCAGGCATGCCAGAGGTTCCATGTGTTTTCTCAGTGTCTTGAGTATTGAATATATTCTGTGTAATCTGCTCTGTGAGGTACCTGCTGCTCTTAACTCCTTGTCAGAGACATGCATAAAAGATAAACGAAAAGGGAAATGTCAGGGGCAAGGCAAAGGGACACCTGTGTGCTTTAACCTGTGTGCTTTGCTGTTCTCTTATCTCCGTCCTTTTTCTGGCAGGAAAAAGGAAAAGCAGAGATTGGTTGGGAACAAAGTTTTTGGATGTTTTTACAGATTAATGTATAGCAACACTCACAGAGCAGGGAACAGGATTTTTGGATGCACATTTGATGGATTCTCATATTTTTTTCCAGTTTCCTTCTACTACACAGTAAATCATTGTTTTTAATAAAGGCCTTCCAGCTTTGCAGAAATTAATTTGTTCCTAGACATTGTAGTGTGATCTAAAGAATAACTAAAAAGCTAAAAATCCCTAATATTTTCAAATTTGTGTCTATCCAGTGCCTAAATTGATGTTTTCTTGTACTCTATCTTGAAAAGATTAGGTATCAGGTGGAGGAATATTCCAATTAACATTCAAAAATTATGTTTTAAATTTACTGCAAATAAACCAATTTTGTTCTACTGTAACAGCAGCTGCTGGAGCAAATGACTTCCAACATCATTCTCCAGCCTAGAAGGGATGTTCCAGGTAATTATGTCTCTTTCACCAACATCTCAGTGTGCCAAACAGCTCTGAACTTGATTTCAAAATATTTTAGCTGAGACTGGAGAAAAAGCTGATTACAGAAAGCAATGAATTTTCCATTAACTGGAAAAGCAAAGGAACAAGCAGCAGCAAACAAATAGACAAAACCTAAGGCAACACACTCCAAGTGGTTTGGGGTATTTAATTTCAGCCGCTCAAACTGAGACACTGAAGGGTTTGATTTCAAGAAAATTCAGGACTCAGAGTGATATCAACAGGCTCATCGGAAGCAAAGCATTCTGAGCAAACACAACATAGATCCCTAAAATAATTTTCTGTTCTGTCTTGTTTATAGAAATAAAGAATTTCCTTCAAGCTGAAGTAAACAGATTTATGGAGAGAGAAGTTGTGCTGAGTGATTTTCACTCCATCAGGTCAGGGGAGCACACTCCATAGTACAAGAAAACAAATATTCGTTACTCTCTCTTTATCTAATAGATTTTGGCTTTCAGTGTGGTTGTTTTTCCTTGCAACATAAAGGATCCAGAGGTTGTAGACAGACATTTTTATAGCTTAATGTAAATCACTGTAAGTAGAAATAATACTCCTTTCCAGCTGCATTGTAATTTCTATTCCACAGGCCAGCATTATTGTTTGACCTTTCCAAACAAATATCAAATTGTTTCAATAACAAATGGCAATAACCTTTGGCTTTTCCACCGGGGAAAAGTGACCACTTGTGACAATGTCCTCATTAGCACCCCTTGCTAGTGGGATGTTCTCAGTGAGTGACTGATATTTATTTCTTATGGATAACAGATTAACTCTTAGGTTTGAGCTTTCCACGAGGGAGTTAAGACATACTGGAGGTACCAATGCATCACTGCTGTGTGGTTATAACCAAGCACTCTCATTGTGCTTCATGTTTAGGTAATAAATGCACTTTGTCCTCCAGAGATGTAAACCAAGCCCTGTGATGGATGGCCTTGGCTTGGACTCAAAGCATCAACACCACTTCATATAGTTTTAGAGCAGAGAGGAAACTGCTTTTGTTCAGATCAGAGCTGCACTCTGATGACCCTTGTGGGTCCCTTCCCATTCAGTGGTTCTATGATATCACAATAACTGAAGTCATTACATTTATTGCCTATTTGATATAATATGGTTTAACTTTAGTTACTTGGTGAGGAAAATCCCACAAGCAGACCTTTAAAAATGTGGTTTATATTTTTTCTTTACTGTTTACAGCTCATTTGGGTCTCTATTCAGCAGCTTCTCTTTGTAGCCCCAAGGATACAGCAAAATGAAGCAGAGCCTTCACAGAGAAAAGAAAATTACCTATTTATCCTTTTACACAGTAATTGCTTTCCCAAACAAAATCAAGCAATCACAGTCTTCTGCAAAACAAAGAACAAACAAACTTCACTGACAAGCACAGCAATGGCATAGTGTTCCAGGCAGTTTTTAAATCCACGGATCTCTGCTGGAGATGTATAAGTCATTCCACTAGAAAAAAGAAGTCCAAAAAGCATCTTATTAATCTTCCTGAAGTAAAAGAAAATGTATTCAAAATCATTACTAGGAGAAGAAATGGTTGCTCTCAGTATTCCTGGCACATATTTTGCTGCACTATCTGAAGAAGAGATAGGAAATATGTGTTTAAATTTAATTCTGCCAATTGTGACCAAGTCTGGGTCCATGAGTCCTGTGACTGTAGTCCCTTGGATTGTGGAGGCAGCTCATGACTGGAGGATGTAGAAGGAACACCACACTTTAAGCACACCCCTTGCATTCTTTAGTCCCTGTCTCAGTGCTGCACACACTTAGGGCCTGAAGAATTAATTTTCAGTAGTGAGATTCTTTAGTTGGTTGCTCTGGCAACCTAAAAATCTTAAGGAAAATTATAAGGAACATATTCTGTGATATTTATATCCTGCCACAAGGCTTGCACTGACCTACAGCAACACCCAATACACTGGCTTTGGTCAAGCAGGTTTCCTAATCCTGCTTTTTCCTTTTCCAGGAAAAAAAAAAATAAATTATGAACTGAAACCAGAATACAGTTTTTTGAATGGTTTAGGGACCACAATAGAAGCAGGGCATTCCAACATCAAAAGATGGGGAATAATGACAGCCTTGGAAAGGCTCAGAAGAGAAACTGAAAAAGCTCCAGCTGTAATTCCTTCCTCAGGTACTCTAACAGGAATTTCATCTGAGGAATCCTGCTATCATCAATTCTTCTATGGAAAAGCATGGCATAATAATGGAGAGTTGCAGAGCTGGGAGTTGTGGCTCTAGAACCAGAGCAGGGGAAAAAATGATAAATTAAAAAGATTAAAATAATTTAATAACAAAATTATTAGGTAGCATTAAATTTCAAATAATTAAAGCAAGTTATTTGCAATTAATCAGTAACTTATTTTAATATGTAAATATTCTTCTGTGCATATGGAATCCATAGCAGTAAAAAGAATAGCTTGCAAACACATCTAGCTTAAAAATTCAGTATTAGATCTGGGGATAAATCAAAGATTGTGCCTGGGAATAGAAAGGCTTTGGTGTTACTGTAGGTTTGCCCTTACGTTATTTGTTGACACCTAAGAAATCTTAAGCTAAGCCAACTTTTCCCCTAGCATGTTATGGCAACCCTGTTGTTCCTAGGCCAATAAAAGTAAAAAACAGGATGGATTTTGTGACCTGTCCTGCAACTGAGATTCCTGGACTTAGTGACAGGAAGACCCCACAGAAACACAGCCCTCACAATGTGTGTACCATTGCCTCCACAAACTGCACTGATTTTTATGCATGAACCCAAAAAAGATTCTTTAGAATTATTTGTGGCTGATTGCAATGCTGCTGTCTAATGACCATGCAACTATAAACCATCAATCAATATTTAACCCCATAAGGAAAATACCAAATTCAGATCCACTCATTTTTACATCATGTCATTGAAAACTGACTTTCCTGCAAGAAGACTTGTTAATGATTTATGCATTCTTTTATTATAATATAGCAGTTGTTCCTTACCTTGGAAAAGGAGGAGTTTGTAAAGGTGTGCATTTGAGAAGAGATTCTGTCCCAAAAGTCCCATTATAAGGTCTCTGAGGGACATTCTGTCCAATAAAACCTCACTGTGAAATGCCTGATTAGTTATTCACTTCTGCTTCCCCAGTGCATATATAGAACTCATTTCTGCACATATATTACGTTTTTCCCAACACTTGACAATATTTCTCTCATTTAGGATTTTTAGTTGCCTTTGGGATTTTCATTTGTTCAGCCATCTGCTTGGGAATATCCCGTGCTGGAGTGGATTTGGGAAAGACAAAGCTCAGCCCATTCACGTGTTCTTCAATGTCTCTATTAACAAGGAGGATGAAAAGAAGTGGAACGCTCCAACCACAAGCAGAGAGACTGATAAATTCTGGGGTGGGATGGTTGGACAGGGGCCCTGGATAGGACCAGAGGGCTGGACGCAACCTCAGGAGGTCCAACTCCAGCCCATGCAGAGCTGGGATGGGTACACAGCTGGGGATGGACTGCTGGGACATCTGGAGAGTCAGGAACAAGTGGAGAGGTGCAAACAGCTTGAAAAGTGGGAACAGCTAGAGAAGGAGGAACAGCTGGAGAGACAGGAACAGCTGGAGAAGTAGGAACTGTGGTTCTTTTTGGAGAATGGATTGAGCCATATGCCACACATACTCCTGGCTGAATTTCCAAGAGATAAGGCCACACCCAGAGTGCTGGATCCACTCTAGAGCTCCCCATTCCATGAAAATCATGGAATTACTGGAGAGAGCCCAGTGGAGGCACAGGAGATACAAGAAAAGGTCAGGAGAACCTGGTTTGTTGGATCTTTAAGGGCTTGGCTAACAGAGATTAGGGCTATCTTCAGATGTAAATTTCCTAATAAATTTGGCTGATTGTGCAGCAGCAAAGTGGGTATAAAAAATCCTTCCTGATTCAGTTCATGCTATAAACTCAATGGTCTTAACTACCACAGTTATGCATCAAATCATCAAATTATCAAACCATTTTAGAAATTCATCTGCTGAATTCTCTGACCTCCTGCTGGAGAGAATTTCACAGAGTCATAAAAAGATGTTGGAAGAATTACTTCAATTACCCCTTTTCTTCATCATTGTGTTTTTAGATTATAATTCAACAAATGGAGCACCTACCCTTGGCTTCTGGATGTTAAATCCTACACTTCTGTTCTTGTGTGATGTTTAACCAAGTGATTTTCTGTCACTGACACTGATAATCAGGTGATGGGAGGCAGCAGGATAAAGGCAAAGGGGCAAAATTTTACCCACAAGGATTAAAAAATTGCGACAACCTTAGACAAGAACACTGAGAACATTGATATGAATCATAGAATCATGGAATATTCTGAGCTGGAAGGGACCCACAAGGATCATCAAGTCCAACTGCACAAACCCCCCAACAATTCCACCCTGTGCTGAGAGCATTGTCCAAGAACTCCTTGGGCTCTTTCAGGACTGGGGCTGTGACCATTTCTTGGGAAGCCTGTTCCAGTGCTTTTCTGGAAGTTTCTTACCTGTTCCAGTGCTTTTCTGGAAGTTTCTTCCCTTTTTTCTCTTTGTCATCTGTAAATATTTCTTTACATCTCAACAACACCTGTCAAGAATCAAGAAAAGACCAAGTAGATAAAATTCTGCTTCCTCTGAGAATCTAAAAATCCTCAAAATCACTGAAATCACTGTTTATTATTTGATGTCACCCAGCTGTGAATCGAACTCAAAGTGCTGTTAGAAATTTTATGCTAGTATCTAGCTTACTTTGGAGCAGAACAAAGAATTATCCCGAAAATAAGTAAAAAATCCTGATTATCCCTTGGGGTTGCATGTTTATTCTTTCACCCTCCTTTTCAAGTTAAATACATTAATTTGTGAAACAAAACCCAGTCACTACAGAAACCCTTCTCTCCTGGCAGCCTGGAAATATGCCCATTGACAGGCTGGAATTTTTAATTTTTGATTTTTAAATTTTTCATTACCTGACATTGAAAACCAGGTAATACCATGGATTATGTCAAAGAGGAGACTTAAGCAGGAGCAGACATTAGACGTGGGGTAGTTGCTGTAAAGAAGAAAGTCTGCAAAACACAACTGGGAAATAATAACACATCTTCAATTAAAATATGTGGGCTAAATTGAGCCATTTTGATATTAATTCATCTCCACAAAAGAGTGGTTTCTGCTCTCGCCATCAAAGGTATTGGCAAAATGCAGATTTTAATGGAGTTCAGTGGCGAGGTTCACCCCATTACTGACTACATCAAGGAAGTGTATATAGGAAAATAGGATTGGAGTCAATTTTGAGTGATTTACACAATGACTGGAGGTGGAAAAGGGTTAGACGGCAAAGGATAAAGACACAAAAGAGTGCAAGAGGATTTAGCAGCACTTAATTGCCCACCATTTAACATTAAAAAAAGAGTGATGCACCACCACATTCAACTGACTTTATTAAAATAACACAAAGATTAAAAAAAGAATAAATAAAAGTAAAATAAAGAATTGATATTGCTTTTAATGTTGAAGATGGTTTTTACATTAGCAAACATCTGGTGCTTTGTTTCTGCAAAATGAAGCTGTTTAGCACACTTAAATGTTTATTTATATACATATATCTAAAGCATAAACAATGGCAGGGGGTTGAAGTGAGATGATCTGAAAGATCCCTTTGAACCCAAACCATTACATGTTTTTGACTAATAGGCATTTGCATGTTTTCAAACACTAATCCTAAAATTCCGTGAAGGTACAGATGGGTGGAAGACAAGAATGACTCTGAGGAAAGTAGCATTGGGTACCATTTTCTTCTTCATTAGAAAATGCTACTGATCTTTTCCAGGTCATGCAATGAGTTAAAGGAATTATATAATACACCCATTTTATATTTTTATCCTAGTAAATATTTAGGAATTTTTTTTGGTGGGATATAGGGAGGGGAAAATTCAAGCCTATCTTTTCAAGAGATCTGGAATAAAAGTGCTTGTTGAACATTTAACAGCATGAGAGAGGTCTAATCCTGTACATTCAGGAAAATATCTGATTTTGGTGTCAGAGGGTGAAGGCGAACTTCCTGATACTAAACTGGACACCCTCTGGAATTCTCATTTCTCCAATGACCTTTGTAGATGAGAAGGCGAAGATTTCCTGGGATGCTGAACAACCTGCTCAGGCCAAGGAGTGACTTTACATGGTTCTTGCAAAATGAAGTCTGCTGGGAGTTTTTCAATCTGCACAAACCAAGTCATGAAAACCTTGAAAAAACTGTGGGGCCATTGGAATTTCCTTTCCATATTGAGCATCCACTAGGAATCCAATAGGAATTTCATCCCTGCAAATTGCCTTAATAAATCATTCCATTTACAGTATCCATTCCATTTACAATATCCATTACAGGATATTGATCTTTTGCTCTGTACAATTCTAAATCAAAACTCCTCAGTGGTCTGTTGGGGAAGGAAATCACCACAGACTCAAAGGACGGCCCCACATCTGTCACCATCTTTATTTTACCCTGGCCAAATCTCAGATAAATACTAGATATAAAGGACTTTAGGAAGGCAGATGGAAGGTATATCTGCAAGGAGATGCATTGGGTATGAAAGATGTTGGGAAGGAATTTTCCTGTGAGGGTGGTGAGGTCCTGGCATGGGGTGCCCAGGGAAGCTGTGGCTGCCTCCGGATCCCTGGAAGTGTGCAACGCCAAGCTGGAGGGGGCTGGGAGCAAGCTGGGATAGTGGAAGTTGTCCCTGGGATGGGACTGGATGGGTTTTAAGGTTCCTTCCAACTGAAACATTCCATGTCTCTGTGATAGAGGATAAGAGGTAGATAAGGTGTATATGCAGGGGACAGTTGGCTAAATCTGTCTAACCTATATCTAAAGATTTTAAGTTATCTTGGGAATACAGATGTTAAATATAATTTCAGTGTTCCCATTTAAAACAGTGAAAGTGAACGTTTCATTCATCTTCTAGCTGTGTACAGGGAAGTGAGGCTAATTCCTTGAATTTTTTACTTGTTTTTGTTGGTTTTATCAAGTAGATGAGTAATGAAGCCCTTTCTGTAAAGGGCAATGAGCCATCTCTATGAGCAAGAGAGCCCCTCGCCCTCCCAAGAAGTCAGGCTGACAGCCTGAGTCATCCCTAAGATAAGTAACTCACCTCAAGCTCACTGCAACCCGGGTGAACAACACACAGCATACCTTGTTTCTTTCATGCAAATAGCTTGCATCCACCTCCTGCCTGTCCCTATAAAATCCCTGTCCTCAGCCTCTGACCCCTGGGAGGTCCTGTCCCTGGTGTCCCTTCGCAGAGCTGCTGAACAATAAAGGGATGTCTCTGTGGACTCTTGATATACAGTCTCTTCTGTCTCTCTCATTCCTGCAATGGCCTGGGGATTCCAGCATCGAGCTGAGATCACAAGAGCTGAAATCACTACTGAGCTGAAATCATTTGCTGGAATCCCTGCACAGCCAAGGAAGTGGCAGTGCTTCTGGAAGGTGTTCTCTTGGAGACACATCTCTGGGAAGGGCACAACTGGATGATTCTCTCAACCAGTATCCTGCTGTGTCACTTTTCTATTTCTTACAGACCTCCAGAGAAGTGTATATGTCACTGCTGGTTCATACTCTGTTTTCCTTATCTGGAAATGAATTACAGTTTAATCCTTCCTTGTCAATTCAACCAAAACCAATCGTGGAATCCTCACAAAAAAACTCTTTGGAAAACAATTTGCAATTAAAGAAAAGCGGGAAGAATTAGCGGTGGTTAAAATTAATAATAACAAAACTAAAGTGTAATGACCCTAAAAAGATGAGGCTGTGCAAGAAAAAATTCATTGCAATGATGATTTCTAACTCTGTGGATTTTTTTGGTATATTTATTTAATTTTAAATTAACGGAGCAGACCTTTAGTCACCATAAGGCTTAGTTGACTTCAGTATGAGTTAAAATACAAAAACTACTCAACACCATATCTGGCATTAATCAAGTCAAGAAACTCCTCAGATAAAGGATATTTTCCAGCTTTTTAGGAGGAATTTCATAAGGAACTTCATCATTCTGACAATCACGTTCATTTATAGGCAGCGTTTTTTTCAGAGCCTGACAAATTCTGTCCAAGAGTGAATGCTCTCTTGTGGTATAAAAGATATGGTTTGAGATCTGGGTAAATTTCTACTTTTATTGGCAAGTTTGTCCTTATTAGAATGTAACTTGCCAAGCCATGTTTCCTTGAATTCAGATGGAAAGCCAAGAACTAAATCTCCTGTCAGGCTATGGCTAGACAAGCCTAATGAAGGCAAAGAATATTGAACAGAAAGCTCCACTCATTTGAAGATAGATTGCAGAAATATTAAAGTGGGAGTTCTGAGATGCTTTTCACACTGAGACAAATCTCCTTTTCCATTTGGATTTTAGTGATCCAGACTCAACTCAGGTTCATACTAAAACAGCAACAAACATGTTTGCCAAGAGTTTTAAAGGTTTGGAGCTATGATTTTTAATGAGAAAACGTCCACTGAGGGTTGAAATATGTCACTGGGATCATCCAGAAAAGCAGAATTTTACTTAAAAAGGCATTCAGAAAACACAGAGAGCAGCTTGGAGAGCTTGAGCAGATGTGTTCCTTCCAGCTGGGAAATGTGCCATCACATATTCAGTGTCCACAGAAAGCTTCCCTTGCAGATTTTTGGAGCTACAGCTGAGGGCTCTGCACTACTATGGCCCCAAATACATCAGACAGAGGGAGAAAGAGAACATAATGGAATGGGAATGCCACATGATTTATGGATGTGGGATTTCTGGGCACTCTTTATCTGCAGCAGAAATTCACAATCAGGGTCTGTGTCTACAGAGGAATTGAGGTGGGGTATCATTCCTGCAGAACTGAACTGATCCGGACCTTTGTCTGTAGAAATTTGTGGGCAGAATGCACAAAGTGCTTTGAACAGGGAATGAGTAGGAGAGACATTTCTGGGAAGCTGGTTTTCCTTGAGATTTTGCCAGGGACTGGCAGAATCCTTCACTATCAGAAACTGAGATGAAAACAAGTAAAGAAACTTGTCCTGAAGAAAATGAACACAACCAGATGGATCCCAGCTTTTGACAGTGAATTTTTGAATCACTGTGATGACACTTTGAGAATCCACCTGTCAATTAATTAACACAGCCTGAATAATAAAATGACTGATTTGTTCTTTCTTAGTCTCTTTGAGGCTTACCCGCTTCATGATAAAAATATGGGGGTGTAAGCACAGCAAAACTTGTCCCACTGCAATGATTTTGTAGATGGGCTGTGAGGATTGTGCAGGCACCATTTTGGACAAATGGGTTTGTTCAGGTTTGAAAGGAAAACATTTTTGCAGTAAAAATGTAAGTGGAAAACTCCTTCACTATCTGTCCAGAAAATGCTGAAGAGGAAAACCAACTTCAGTCTAAATGGGATTTCTAAAATATCTCACTCACCAGTGGAAAGTTCTGTAGATCGTAACTTTATTAATAATGAGATGAATATGTCATGTGTGGGCTATTGAACTCACACTGACAGATAAAGAATCATTAAGTAGTGACCTTTAAATGCTAATTGCTGATATGTTAGAGCTTGTAAACTGCTTAAATGGAGTTCATGCACACAAATCTTAGAGCAACAAAGGATGTGCTCATTTGGAATATTAAAAGAACAATTTACTGTAACAGTTTGAGAAAGTACATTTGACACTAGAAGTGTAGAAAAATAATAAAACATTATTAGATATCCAAAGGTCAAATGTCTGAAGCCAAAGCCACCACCACGTGTAGAAAGCCAGGTTGTTTGAAAGGAGTGAAAGATGTTTAAAACACCTTCCTATGGCCAAATGTAAGCTGAAGAGAAGGAATGGAAATGAGACAGGCAAGACAAATCAATAATGGATTTACAAAGTAGCTTCCTGTGTTGGTTTTGCATGATCTGGTTTTTGGTAGTAGGGAGGCCACAGGGATGTGCATGTTTCATGCAAATGAAAGCAAAAAGCGAGAGCAAAAGCGAGCAGGAGCAAGCAAGTCCCAGATGGGACTTTTTATTCATAAATCATCCAATCAGCTAAAAACATGATTCTAAAATATTCTTTCTACATCTATTATAGAATCTGACTTTAAAGTGCAAAAAGCAGTGTCGGTTCTTACACATATTTGCACATATAGTTCTATCTATTCACATAAATGGTTCTATCTGTTCTATCTAGGAATGCAAATGCTGTTCTGCATGTTTTGGTTATGTCTAGAGCTAAGGTACTGAACTTTTAACTAGGATTTAGGGAATTTCACCCTCTTAAGGCACTTAGAATGTATTTCTACTTATTTAAACTTAATTTTAACTTACTTAAAACTAAAACTTATACTACTACCCCATGCTTGTGTGGCCTAATATATTTTAATTTCCCTAAACGCTTTAATTCAATTTCTGCACTCTTTTCTCCCTCTGAGGGTCACAGAGAGGGTCTTATTTCTTGCATTCCAAGAGACATGCACAATTAGAGAGGTTGGTAACACCTCTGTGATAACAGATTTAAGAAGAAAATCAAAGTGGGGCACAGTCTTTTTTCTAGCCACAGAAGAGGAGGTGAGAACATGTGAAGGAAACAACATGGAGATACCAAGGTCAGTGGAGAATAAGCATCAGGAGGTGCTCCAGGCACCAGAGCAGATTCCTCTGCAGACCATGGGGAGGACCTTGGTGAAGCAGCTGTGCCCCTGCAGCCCATGGAGATCCATGGGGATGCAGAGATCCACCCACAGCCCAGGGGATCCACAGGGATGCAGAGATCCACCCACAGCCCATGGGATCCACAGGGTTGCAGAGATCCATCCACAGTTCCTGGGGATTCATGGGGATGCAGAGATCCATCCACAGCCCATGGGATCCACAGGGATGCAGAGATCCATCCACAGCCCATGGGATCCACAGGGATGCAGAGATCCATCCACAGCCCATAGGGATGTGCCCACCCCAGAGCAGGTGGATCCTGGAGGAGGCTGTGATCCAGTGGGAGACCCGGTGCAGACAGGGGGCTCTGCCCCCAGGCTGGAGCAGCCTGTCCTTGGAGGATTGCACCCCGTGGAAAGCGAGACCCACGTTGCAGCAGTTTTGGGCGGGCTGTGTGCCCATGGGAGGGGCTCACGTTGTGGCAGGTGTGGTAGGGGTGCTGCTCGTGAGAGTGGAACCACGCAGGAGAATTCACAGAGAACTGTCTGCTATGATCCATTTTAAACCCAGAAGACCACAGAAAATTATGTCTCTGTATTTGAAATGGAAAGAACTTTGAAGGTTCAAAATATACCCAAAAAATGTGATTAAAACCAAATAAGGTTAGATGTTGATGCCTAAAAAATTATATATTTTACTTAATAGTAAAAGAGGCAAAGAGAAGGAAAGGAAGGACTGTAGAAGGGATGGCCTCCAGGACTCTAGGAAGGGAGGGAGGCAGGCAGGAAGGCAGGCACGAAGGAAGGAAGGCAGGAAGGAAAGGAAGGAAAAGAAGGAAGGAATTTGAATGGGGAATGGGGGGACAGAGGGAGAGTGACAGGGTTTAGGTGGAAGCATATCATCCATCCAAGGGTCCCAACAACACCTCGTGGCTCCCTTCCATCTAGTCTTCTTGCTGGTGAGGGTCGGTCCCCTGCCACCCTGCACCGAAAAGTATAGAATCCAATGGATCATTGTACCTTTGGGCCGGGTGGGAACACCCACAGACCTCCCCGGAGACGGCATGCTTGACGCTGTCCCTTGCAGCACTGCAAACCTGTTGCATCATGTGCAGTGCTCCAGTGCAGGGACTGGGGACCCTGTTTGGGGGGTCTTTTGATGTGCCATGACACCCCCTCCGCTGTGGATAAGCTTTCCCCCGGGTGAAGGCCCCTCAGCTGAGCTCCTCCGTACCTCAGAGGATGGGTGGTCACTGCCTCTCACGAGAGGCCTTCCAAAACACACCCAAAGCCTCTCGTAGTTCTGTCCCCCTTGGGTGTGGAGAGTCTGGGTGTGGAGGGTTGGTGTGAGTCTGGCACCTGATGGCCCCGGGGCTGTGGGACTCTCCACCCTGAAGGTATCAGGCTTTGTGAATGTCCCCACCCCTGAGTTGTTACTTTATCTTCATCATCAAATGGTGTAAGGCCTCAGTCAGGAGGCCTATTCAGGGTATGGTGGTCTTCTCTGCAGCTTTTGTAGTACAGTTTTGCTGTTAGTCCTTCATGAAAATGGTTAAGTCATAAAGTACAATTTTCAGTCTCTGACGTGCTCTCCTGTGGGAGGGACCCCATGGTGCAGCAGGGGAAGGACTCCCTTCCCTGAAGAAAACCTTTGGTGAGGAGCTGACCAAACCCCCCATGCCCTGTCTCCTTGGGCTGTTGGTGGGAAGGAGGGAGGGGTTGGTGGAAGAAAAGGTGGTTTTAAGAGCTTATTTTACTCTATTTATTTATTTTATTTTATTTTATTTATTTTATTTTATTTTATTTTATTTTATTTTATTTTATTTTATTTTATTTTATTTTATTTATTTATTTATCATTATCCTCCTCTGATTTTGTTAGTAGTAGATTCACTTTGTACTTCTCAACTGAGCCTGTTTTGCCCTTGGAATGTTTTCTCCCGGTCCTTATCTCAACTCATGAAGCTGTCATTTGTCGCTGTTATTTAGGAACAGAAACATCAGACTCTAACTAAGTTCATCAGAAGGCTGAAAAGAGGAATCTTTATTAACAAAATGGAGTACCTTATATAAGCTACTTTGCTAAGTAAAAAGTGATTGGTGAATGGGAACACCACCTTCTGTATTACCATTGGTTAAGTAAAAGAAACAATATATTCTATGGTATGGAACACAGGGATGAAAAAACACCACCTGTTGTTTTTAGAAAGGATATTGTTTAGAGAATATGTTTACACAGTTTTCCTTGGGAAAGTGAGAAGCTTTCCCTAGGAAAGAAAGGATCCCAACAAGCCTTCAGCTATGAAGTTTCAGAGACACAGAATTGTCAGCCCCAAAGTCATTAAATTTTTTCTCTGCCCAGCTGTGGCAGGGGAGTAAGTGAGCAACTTTTGTGGATGCCTGGCATTTTGGCCAGTGTAAGACTACAACATTTCCTCACTAATTTTGGTGTAGTTTTTAAGTCTTTAAAACCTTATCTTCATCTTTGTAAGTCTACTGTAAAAACTGATGAAGTTCTCAGGTGAGGTAATTTGTTCTGACGTTAACCAAGAACGTATTTCCTTCAAAGAAGGGGCACCTCTTGGGACTATTATAAACCACATGTCCTCCCTCAAGTGGAAAATTTGGGAGTGAGTCTGTGGAGAGGGGTGTGACAAGAATGTCTCAGATGTAACCTTCTTCTTTTCTCATGCACAGCTAAGTAGGGTTAATTTTATATTTTAGTTATTTTAGTTATTTTTGTCACCTGACTAAAGGCTGGTCACGCTCAAAGCAAAGGCTTCTTGAACAGAAGAGCAGCAACGGTTGGAGGAGCCTTAGTGATCCAATCACTGAAAATTGCTTACTCACAATGCTGACAAAGGAGAGGGATTCACCATTCCACCCTCTGGTGCACAGACCCAGAGAAGTGTCAAGGGGGGAAAGTCTCTTACCCTAAACCATTCCAGGATTCTAGGATTCTTACCAGGATCCAGGCCAAACCCTTGCACTACTGCAGTACCTTTACTAGAAATATTTAACTTTTCTCTTGATACAGTTAATTGCATTATTTCAGTCTTTTTCAGTTAAATTCTGAAATTGAAATATTTAAGCCTTCCTTTGATATTATTTTTAATTGTGTTCTAGAAACAGTTCTGTGAGGTTTTGAAGTCAAAAATTTCTTTTTTTGTGTCTTCACTGATAGTCTTCACTGATACCTGTGAACAACAGATTTGGAAGTTTGTGTTAAAATGTTTTCTAATTAGGTGAGAATAGGTAATATTTTAATTTTTCTTCAGTTATGTCCTGAAATGAAAATATTAATCTGCTTTTGAAGGTTTTGTTAGAAACTGTTTTTTAAATGGTGACTCTTTTATTCCAAAGTACAGAGTTGTTTGTTTTTTTTTTTTTAGTAGCTGTAATTATAAACCTAATGAGCCTATGACAGGTTTCTTCTCCCTCAATTTATCAAGCACATTGAAAGCAAGAAGATAAGGGTATGAAACCCCCTCTGTAACTCACTCTGCAGTGAAAACCATGGAGTTCACTACTGTTGCTGACCTGTATCAGCCAATCCAGGGAATGGCACTTCCCTGGTGCTCCAGGAGGGATATCAGTCTTTCGAAGCACACAATAAACCTTTCCCAATATCGCCAGCAGGTTGGATTTGTTATTGCAATCCTTGCTGACATCCCTGAATTTGGCGTTTTGTCATTTTTTTTTTTCTGCAGTGCATCCATTGAGTTTTGTAAATGACACTTGGATTTCAATCTGTTCAGCCCAGGACTGGGGAGCTGTTGTACCAGGAGCCTTCTGAGTACAAATCACGTCCATTTGATGCAGGCATTTCTCATAAAATTTATAAAGATCTTTCAAACAAGCAGAAATTCCAAATCTCCTAGTATTTCATTGCAATCTGCACATCTAAAATACATGGATATAATTAAAATAGAACCGTTTAAAGCAGAAGCATTGGAGAGTGTATTCAGAAAATACAGAATATTCTGTTAGAAGGTGAAAAACTTGAATTTCTTTAGGCAAATGGAAGAGTTAAGATACAGGTCTCCTACACCCTGGGAAAATCCTTCTACTCACCCTGTAGGAATTAGCAGTGATGAAGCATTTTCTGGTAGATTTTCTGAGCACAATCTCTCTTTCTCCTATTTATTTCTCCCCGAAATTAAGGGAATTTTGTATAAAATCACAGTATGTGGGGAGGGAAGGGGCTGATGGATGGACTTACTTTGCTGCAAGAATTAAAGTAACTTAGCCCAGGGCCTGTGTGCTCCATGCTTGCAGTGAAACCTCCTGGGGAACTAAAAGAGAACTCAAGTTTTAATATATTTTTTCCCATTTTTAGTAGTTTTTGATTGTTTGCCTTATCTTTCTCCTCCACATAGACATTTGGAAGGAAAAACACTGAATACATATGTTTATGGACACTGTGTTTTCTGCTTCTTGCCAACAGTCCCATTCTGCATAACAAGATTTATGCTGTTAGAAAGCCCCAAAACGCACTCGGCAGCTCTTCTGTGCCTGTTCTTTTAGCTCTCCTGGTATCAAGCACAACCATTTGTTTTCTTGAATTTTAACCCAATTGTAGAAATATACCTCAGGGTTCAGCAAGAATACAATTATTTTTGTCCTATTTACAATGTCTCCAGTCACTTTCAGGTTGCAAAACTGCAAACAAGGAAAACACAATTGTTTAACCCACTGTTAAAACCTTTTTTTTTTTTTTTTTTAAGTTTTTAAAAAAAAAAAAAAACCCTACATTAAAATAATATCTTAATGCTGTGTTCACTTTTCAGCCTGGGTTTGGGGAGATATAGAGGGGGGGGCAGATGTGCTACCAAAACATTTGTCCCTTCTAAACTTGAATTCTAAGAGATATAATCCCTGGGAGTGTAACCCCATCCCTGGAAGTGTACAAGGCCAACTTGGAAAAGGCTTGAAGCAGCTTGGGATATTGGAAGGTGTCTCTGCTCATGGCAGAGGGTGGAACTCGATGGGCTTTAAGGTTCCTTCCAACTCAAACCATTCTGGGATTCTGTGATTCTATGAAAATCTTTATGCATTTAAAACTGTTTCACTTGGGTCTCTCTTCTTATTCCAAACAAGTTTTAAGTCAGCAGGAAATACATTTATGTTTTCTCAAGCTGATGAAGTTC
This sequence comes from Certhia americana, assembly GCA_018697195.1. Classification (NCBI taxonomy): domain Eukaryota; kingdom Metazoa; phylum Chordata; class Aves; order Passeriformes; family Certhiidae; genus Certhia; species Certhia americana. The sequence goes on along the minus strand of CM031864.1, from coordinate 26,652,952 downwards.
AAGTAAAAATGTTGCTAGTTTGAAAAATACATAGGTATAAAAAAAAATACGTATTATACCTATGTATTTTTTCTTAGAACTTTTTAAACTTCTAAGAAATTCCAGTATTTGCATAGGATTATTCTATTTATTTAAATAGCAATGCAACAGAAGGACTGAATAGACAATTGGGAGAAAATAACGAGGACAAAAATGGAGACGAAGAGATTATAGTGATCAATAGCGTGTTAATTTTCTTTCATCCTTTCAAAGTCATGCAGCCATGCTAAATGATTTAGCCCTTCATTAATAGGAAACAATACAGAAATACTTCACCCACGTGCCTTGTTTCCCTAATAACAAAACCCAACAATTGCTGGAACAAAATACTCTGTTGTCAGTGAAGAACAATAGAGGAAAAGCAACAAATCTAAGTTTTTTCTCAGTTTTACCCTCCAAAAGGAAAGAGAAGGCAGAGGTTTGCTGTGATCCAGTGGCACTTCTGTGATTCCACTCCTGCTTTTGATGTTCTGTGAGGTCACTGCAACATCTTATATCTCTAATAACTTATCTTATAACTAACACTTAGATCTCTAATAACTATTTTGATCATTATCCATACACTTGAGGAATCAGGAGAAAAGATCAGATGATTTCTTTTGCTTCTGAAAAAGGAGTGAGAAAGCCCCCCACTAATGAGATTGCTGATGCCACTCCAGTATTGATTGCTGCACATCAGCCAGCTCAGGGCATGCTGCTGGACTCCTCAGTGCAGGCAGCTCGCTGGAAAAGATTGAAATACGGCTGGGAGGCTCTTCAGATTTGGCAAATTCAAAGCAGGATCTATACTTTTTGAAGTAGAGGGGAAGAGGGTGAGGGAGGAGTGTCACTTGTGAAGCTCAGCCGGTCCAGCTAAACAGACAAAGCCTCAGTTTGGCACATCCATGCAGGGAAACATCAGGCTCAGACACTGGCTCACCTTTTCCCCTGCACCAAAACTTAAAATAAGCTTTTTTTTCCCTGAAGAAGAATCTGTAGGCAGATGTAAATTCTGCATTTCAGGCACGACAGATACTGCAATGTTATTAATCTTAGAGGAATATATGATTTTTTTATTCCTTTTCTCTGCTTTTAGACAGAAACTATTCCTTTAATATTCAGGATATTAATTCTGGTATAGTTGTTTTTCACAAATAATTTAATAATTACTCATAAAAACAATGGCATAACTGCTACAATAACTGTCTGCTGTCTCAATTTACCATTATTATTTGAAGTTTTAAACCTTTCCTTGATTAAGTAACATTCTTTAGCAGATCCCAGTTTTCTCAAGCTTTGTAAGAAGTGTCAAAGCCTGTGCTATCAACATCACCATATCTTTGCTTGCAATGTGCTTTGCATTTGAGAGCAGATACTACTGCAGAGATGTTTTTAGGGGTTCATTGTCCATGAAAAGCCATGAAGTAAATGGTGTTTCAGCACTGGCATTTAATAAAAGCCTGTAGTTTTACTTTACTGTGTGCAGCAAGCATGAGCAGTGCTGTGTTTTCTGTTGGCCAGAGCAGGGGAGGTGGTTGGCAGGTGAGGAAAACAGGGACCATGCCTACACATCCTCGGTGCAGAACACAGCTCACAAACACAAGAAATGGAATAATTAATCCTCAAATGAGCACAATGTAAGACTGAAAGGTCAGCTGAGCTGATGGGCATGTTTTGCAGTGTAACAATTTCAGAAATGGTGTTGAACTTCTGCAGGGTACGTGGTGCTGGAAATGCCACCCATCTGCTTGTGCTGAGCTTTGGCTCTGGGTTTTGGAGTTACACAAACGAGGACCAGTCATGCATGGAAAGGAACAGCAAAGATAATTTTGTAAGGGGGGAAAGCTGAAGGTTTAATTTCTCTCTGTTGCAGAGGTCTTAATCATTCATGCTGCTGCTAATAATAAATTGTCTTTAAATGTCAGACCATTGTTGTGCATCTTTTCTGTATCAGAACCAAGGAAAATCTTTTGTTACTGGTATTCAAGCTCTAGCAAAGGAACCACCAAGAACAGTTTTCCCTGTTGCTGGTCTAGAAAAGATGGAAAGCTGTGTCCTTGCCAGCCTCATTCCTCCAGGATGAATGCTGCATTCCACCCTACTTGGATATAATATAAGTGAATATATAATTAATCTGTATTTTGGTCAAAACCAGTATCTAAAACTGATTTGACCACAAAGTTTAAGCCCACTAGCACCGGAGATAGAATTTTACAGGTTACAAAATTAAGTGCATATACAAGATAAAAGAAAGAATTGTGAAAATAAATATTCTTAGTGTTTTCAGCATATCAATATAATACAATGGTTTTAAGCTGAAGGAGGGAAGATTTAGATGAGATATTGGGAAAGAATCATTCCCTGTGAGTGTGAGGAAGCCTTTGCACAGTGTGCCCAGAAAAGCTGTTTCTGTCCCTGGATTCATGGAAGTGTCCACTGCCAGGCAGGAGGGGGCTTGGAGCACCCTGGGATACTTGGCAAGTGTCTCTGCTCATGGTAGGGGGTGGCACATGATGGGCTTTAAGGTCCCTTCCAACCCAAACCATTGCATGATTCCATGATTTTACCAACAACCAATTCCCTGGCAGCAAAAAACCCCAGAGAATCAGCAGTTCTTATAATGACTACAACTGTCACTTAAAAATACTTACCCTATAAAATATTTACATCTTAAAATGAGATGTGAGACTAAACAGGAAAACCAGACAGAAGGAAACATTAATTTTAAATATGTGCTGTATATAATTGTAGATTAAAATATTACAGTAAGTCATTTTTTCTTGATAGGAAAGACTGTTCTCCAAGCAGCCTCATGAGGAAATATGACAGTTTTGACAGAACATGTTTTGCAAACACAGGTAGCAATTTTGATAAAAATACACAGAATTCTAGTTTTATTCTTATCAAATAACGATATGTTAAATTTTAATTTAAATATTACAGCTGTGTTGGTATAATTCAGTTCCTGTTAAATAAGTAAAACCAATCCAAGAGATAAATATTTAGATTATATTAAAATAGAATGTCATTTCTATAGAATGTATTTTAGCTGCTTAAAACACATATTTATTTAGAGATTTTTTAGGATTTCCTAGTTTTTCTTTGGACAGAAGCTGATCTATCAGTATTGCATACTGATCTATCAGTATTGCATCCCTTATATCCTGAATTCAGTATACTCAAATATCAGAGTGCTAAGGCTGAAGCCAAAGATTTCATTCTTGAAACACTTAATGATGTCCAGCTTTAGAAGCCACATCATAACAAACTTGTCTTAGATCAAGCAAAATAATAAAACAGTAGTGAGATTAGTTCATCCCTTTAGTCCAATTCACATATATTTTTTCCATGAACTGTTAAACACTAATATTTTACTCACTCTTTGGGCCAGCAACAACTCTTTAGTGTGACACAGAGTTTATTTTAGGCTTTGATGCAGCTCAAACAAAAATCTTGCAGAATACTAATGCCATTTAACTGTATTCATCACCTAAATGAGTCAGTGTTTAATAAACCTAATCAGCTCCCCCTTCCTTCCTGCAATCAGGTGTGGCAGCGTGGTTTTCCTCCCACCACAGAGAGCTGGATCCCAATTAATCAGAGCACTCCAGCTTCTCCTCACTCCATTTAAAACTTGTGCTGAGCATTGCCTCCACTGTGTCCTGGGATTTATTGTCACAAACAAACTGCAGCTCATTCCCTTTGAACTGGACCTGTTTCCACATTCACACATCCTGAGATCTTGTAATTCCATTAAAGCAGCAGCTCATAATGACATTTTTGTTCATGCCATTTGCCAAAGGAACAATTTCAGTTCTCAGCACACGAGGAGGGGTAAAGACACATTCTTTAATTACAACCATGACAGAGCCATGGAGCTCTATTGCTAAAATATCTATAGATATTTATCTATAAGCTGTAACATCACTAACTGAATTTCATAAAACCTTATTGCATATAACTTCATCCTTCTGGGAAGCAGCAAATGTCACATTAACACACCCACAACAAGGAGGGGTAAAAGGGAGTTACTCCCAATTAATCCATGTAAAAAGGATGGGTTTTTCTGAGGTGACCAATGCTTCAGGAAGGGCTAAAGCTGAAAGGATTTTAAACAGTAAATTAGTAAAATCATTACTCTGCCTTCTCAGAAGAAATTGATATTAATGTTGCAGCACTGTGACTCACCTGACCATGCTTCAAGAACAGCAGCCATATCCAGAGGGGATTTTTGTTAAGTTTGTATATTTCGTTTGTTGGGTTTTAGGATAGACATGGCCTTACAAGCTGCTTAGGGTCTGTATACCATGTTTAGAAGGTATAATCTGCTTTGTACCTATTGACTCTCTCTACTTGGGATATCAAATTTCCTCTCTAGGACATAAAAATAAACGTGCATTCATAGTGAAGACAAGATGGAGATGTCCCTATACATATCAGAGAAGCAACCTGATTTTATAATTTCTATATACTTTGAAAAATAGGTTTATGTGCCCCGGCTGATATCAAAAATTCCTGATTTTTAATGGAAGACTTAGGGACAGAGAAACTGCACATGTAGGAGCCCTTCTCTGAAATAAAGATGTTCTTTTCACAATTTCAATGAAAACAGGATGCATAATAACAGCAACAGCAAAACTGAGGTACTTTCCAATAATAATATCATTAAAAAAGCTAATCCTTGATAAGAAGGAAATGAAGGAAAATTAATAGCAGTATTATCAACAGACTGAATCATGACCCATTGTTGTGCAGACACCTGACTTTTACGCAGCTATTCCAGGAAAATTACAGGTTTTATTTCCAAGCTGGCTTGTCTTGGACATCATTTTGTAAGCAGCAGTGAAAAGTTTCAAAGAAATACTGTTCTACTTATGAGCACTTAACAGTATATCCTCAATATTTAGTATTATTTGCAGAAAACCACTCTCTTTGCCAAATTCAGCCAGGCATGGTTTTATAGATGGTTTCAGAGCACTAACTGGAAAAAAGAAAGGTAAAAGGCAAAGTAACTTGTAATTATGTCATGCCATATGGCCCTTATATAAGGAGAAAGAGGTTTCTTACTACATATTTTTAATTAAAAATGAGCTACCCTTTGTAATAGAGCAGCAACAATGTCTTGAAGAAAATATGTGACCCTAAAATTTCTGCCTGCAACATCCAATATTAATTACCTTGATCAGACAGTGATGATTAATGGACTTCAGGTGTTCCAACAGGACAAAGTGAAAACATTTGAGGCATGGCTGAACCTCAGAGAGAGAGAGAGAGGGAGAGGAGGGGTTGCTCTGAAACTCAATTATGCAAGGTCAAAGTTCTAGTGAAGAATATTCCTGTAAAACTTGGGACAGGCATCCACCTCCTCAGCAGCCACCACAGTACACAGAAGGGGCTGGATTTTGTCGGTCAGCCTGTTCTATTTCTGAAAGAGAGAGATTTCCGAGGGATTTGGCAGTCATCTGGGCAGTGTCCTGTGCAGCTCAGCATCCAAAGTAACTGCTTCCCAGCAGGATAGGTAAAATAGAGAAGGAATGTCACTTTGGGAAATGCACTGCCAGTGGTCCTTGGACAACATGGGCTGTCCAGAAGAGGGAAAAAAAAGAGAGAAGAAATAAAAGCAGGTCACATTTTTATTTCTTTCCAGAGCCTAGCATAACAAAAGATAAATGTGGGCTTTGGGGAAATGGAAACTGCAGGTACCTCTCCCATGCAGGCATTGTCCAGAGCAAAGGTTTTCAACATGAGGGTTATGGTGGTAGAACACCTTGTTCCATGTTATTTCCCCTTGACATCTACTTGAGGTCAGCCTGATGTTCCCCAGCTGGAACAGAATTCCCTCCCACCTTTTCCGCATGAAGAAAAAAGGCACCTGGAGTTACTCTTCCAATGTTAAATACCCATGTATTAATTCAATTTAAAGCACATAGGAACAAGTTTTATGCTTCTCAGGGCTGGTATCTTCTTTCCATGAGATCTTTTTTCTTCTCAGAAAAGAGCAGAGATTGCCCTTCTGTGTCCTTGGAAGTCTTCCCCTGGGGCTTTTTCCTTCAGCCTTCCCAGCCTCTATGAAATTCCCTTGTGCTAGGGGATGTGCTGAAGCTCCCCTGTGCTGCACACAGATACTTCTGCCCAGCCTTTTCACCAAAAAAATCTGTTTTCATCTGGGATTGAAGCCAAACACAGAGCCCAGTTCTCCTTTCCCTTGGCAGCTCAATGCCAGGCGCCTCAGCAGGGTTAATTCCAGGCCTGGATGGTGCAAGCTCAGTACCCTGATTGCAGATTTTATTTATATATTGGGATCTGTACTGCTTCCAAAGAAATGTCCAGAATAAAAGAAATGCCTGCAATTGGGGCTGTAATACAAGAGCAAAGTATTTATTTCAATTTCCTGTTACAGATTTCTGTTAAAACCTGCCTGGCTGAAAAAAAACCCCATTTAAATGAACAGTTTTCTGTTTGTGCAACTTATGTACAAACAAGTCCTTTAAAACAAAGATCAGGAATGTTTTTTTCTAATATTGATAAGGTTTATTTTCTTCACACAGCAACAGTCTTGTCTTTTATTTTCCCAACAAAATATTTGATTTCTGCTGGTTAAGTTTCTTGACTTGCTTCTGTAAATGGCCCTCATGAGGTTCATCAATCTTTAACAATAAAAATCTTTAACAATAAAAATCTTTAACAATAAAAATCAATGGGTGTTTCCTTTTTTTTTTTTTTTCTTATAAAGTGTTTTCTTGCATATAGTTCCTGCCAAATTTAAGGAAATATTCCTGCAACACAATCTTTTCAAAGAATTCAGTCTTATTCTTATTTTCAATGCTCAGAAAGGCATCTACCCATAAAACATTGCCTTGACATTTGCAGTTTAAGGAATGTTACACTAGAAAAAAAAATCAATATCAATATTATTCAATAAAATGGGTGGTATTTCTGGGAAGAAAATGATAAAGTTCAGATTTATTTTTAAAAGTGTATTGAGTTAAAGGTTTTCCTCACCCCACTGTAAACCTGATACTCATAATAACAAAAAGTATGGCTTCATAACCAGGGTTTAACGGGTCAGTCGCACGTTAATACCAGGATTTATAATTCTGTGGGCCGACAAAGTCTTTTTTCTGTGGAAGACTGAAAATTTTTGGGTGTCTTCCTCAATAAAATTAATTTTCTCCTCCTTTTGCTGTAAGCTTTCTGATGGGATCCAGCACAGCCTGAAAATGTGGCTTTATTTTTTGCTTTTTTGCTCTGAGCTTGGTACATCTTGGAATGCCAGTTATGCAGGATTTTATGGGTTCTTGGAAGCAGAAAAGGAAAATTGGCAAAGTTAATAAGTGTGAGTTTGGTATGATAGTGAGAAGACAAATAACAATCCAGTGCAAAAATAAGTCAAAATTCTAAGACTGTAGTACTGTTGGAAGATAATTAACTAGTTTTAAAGCAAATGCAAAACAAAATGAACAAAAGTGTGTGTGGGGGAAAGAAACAACATCTTTGGTATGAGCAGAGTTAAGATTTCTCCCTGCTTCCTTATTGATTTTCAGACTTGTTTTATAAGTACATGAAACATAGGGTTGTAGAAAAATCCATACCAAGAAAGAAAAATCCCAAATTTTTGTTGGGTGTGACTCAGCAGCAGGCTGGAATGTTAACTTTTGCCCAGGTCACCAATCAGCAGATAATGAGATTTCTACGTGAAGTATATAATTTTTTTTTTTTTTAATTTTTATTTTTTTATTTATTTTTGTATGGGAATGTGTTTGTTTTTCAGTTTCTAACACTTACCTAATGCACTGTGCCTCACAATAAAATAAATTGCCTGATTTTCCTAGCATGGAGTGTTTCATAACATAGTGTAAAAGGGGATTCTCAGGAACACAGAGGTCATCTGGAAATACTCCCCTGGCTGTGGTTTCGTTACAAATATATGGGCTGAAATAGAGGCAAATCCTCCTTTTTTGATCACAAGACTCACTTCTTATGTCAAATAGCAAAATTGATGTTGATCATAAAGATTAAATACGGAGGACTTCCACTGCTGAGTCTCAGGGTTAAATCTTTCATGGAGATGTGAATTGCTTATGGAGTCAGTAGGAAATCATAAATACCATTATTATGGTTTATGGAAGACTTGAGACTGTTCCCTACACACCTAAGGCAGAATATGGAATGACATTGGGAAGATTGCTGTGAATTTATTTTATGCAAATGGTTGTGAGCAGAAAGGATTTGAATTTATTCCAAACTGGAAAATATAAGATTTTTCCTGTGACTCTTGGGGATGTTCTGTGCAGGGCTAAGATGTTGACTCAATGATCGTTGTAGGTCCCTCCCAGCTCAGCAGATTCTGTGATTTCTGTATTGTTATTCCCTCAGAGATTTTTCTTCCTTCATCACTGGGAACAAGCCAGAAACTGTTGGACAATAAACAGATGAAGTGAAATATCTGTCAGGTTCCTCAAGAGTCTGGCTGAAATTATGCAATTATCCAGTGTGTATCTAAATGTGAATTTTCCCATAAAACACTTGAGTTTCCTGAGTTTATTGTCAGGAGAGTGACAGGCCCATCTATTATTTAGACCTCTGCAGGCACTATCAGTACACAAACCCCTCACATCTCCCATTGCTGGCTCATTCTGGGTTAATTAAATTCATATTAATGATTTTTTAGTAAGAACAAAGAAGTTGTTGAACAGTTAGAGAGAGAAGTTTATTTAGAGAAACCCATGAAGAAGGGAAGTGGAGGGGTAAGAAACTTCAACAGAAACTAGAGATTGAACTTGGTTCAGCACTGACCTGCTCAAATTCTATCACCAAGGTGACACCAAGCCCTGTGCTGGTGAAAAGAGGAAAAAAGTCTCTTTTGTCATATTCTGTAGTTAAGCTTCAGATAATGATGTGCATATTTAATGCAAGAATACAGAGATATTAAATATTTCTGTAATGAATTTGGTGCCTCTATTTTTGCAGGAATTTTTCCAGAGATGCTCTGAAGAATAAAAATTTTGATCTGTAATGAAATTGATAAAATAGCTACTTATTTCTGGTTTTGTTTCCAAAATGATCAAATTAACAATTCACAAATAAAGATTTGTTTTGAATTTGTGTCGTCAGTGCCAATACTGAAAGGTACAACCTCTGTATTCATTTTAAATCCAGACTTTTATCATAAACAGTGAGCTCACAGGACCTGTTGAGCATGTATCACATTTGTACAGGTTTAAAACATAGAATCATGGAATAACTTAAGTTGAAAGGGATTCTCAAGGATCAAGTCCTACCCCTGGCCCTACACAGATACCCCAACCATCCCACCCTGTGCCTGAAAGCATTGTCCAAGGAATCCATGGAGATTTTTAGCTCCTTGATTTTACCAAGCCTTGACATTTCCTGCTGAAAAATCCAGGTAAGACATAACCAAAAGTTGTTTAATGAAAAAATAACCTATCAAAACAAAAAAGGCTTTAAATAATAAATAGTTTTTACTTGAAGTTTTGGAAGTGAATTCCCTACAGGATGAGGGACTTGTGTCCTTGAACTGTCTTTTTAACTCTTTCATTCACCTTCTCCAACCCTCTGCACTCTGCTTTTTAGTATATGCAATTGTTTCTTAATTTGCATGGATTCATGAGCTATGATAAGTGATTCCTGTACATTTAGCTTTTTTTGAGCTATATTTAGATCTAGTAGAACTTCTCTTTCTGCTGGAAAAATCACAGGAACATAAAAATTAGATAGCCTGAAGCCACCACAGATTGCTCATGTTTAATTTTTCCAAGTTGCTATGGTAACTTATATAAAAAAAATTCATGTTGTGTAAAAAAAAATACCCTAGGTAAGATAAGAAAATTTGATAGAAAACCAAATTAAATTCCAAGATAGGAGATTGAAACACATTAAAATAAAACGGATACCACCATATTTCAGACCTATGTATGAGAGTATTTAAAAATCTAAAGATAGCAATCAGTCTTTAATCTGCAGCAATATAAGTAAACAGCAAGAACTTAGTTTTAAATTTTCATTGTCTGTCCCAAGGGGTTGGTGACATTTATCTTTCTAATCATTCCAACTTCTTCATATGAAGTCAAGGAGTTACAGAGGAATTCAGCTGTGGAAATGGATTTAAAAAAAATAAGACAAATCACATTCAAATCTACCCGTAAGAGAAGCTGTGGCTGCCCCTGGATCCCTGGAAGTGTCCAAGGTCAGGCTGGACAAGGCTTGAAGCAAGCTGGGCTAGTGGAAGGTGTCCCTGCCCATGGCAGGGAGTGGCACTGGATGGGCTTTCAGGTCCATTCCAGGCCAACCCAGTCTGGCATTCTATGAAAGTCAACAGAAAAACTCTTAACAAATGGGACCTTCCAAAATTCAGGATAATTTCATAGTGAACAAGTGTGCCTTAATTTCTGCTCAGATTATCTATGTCCTTAAAAGCAACATGTTCCCAGCTCTTGCAAGGCTGATGATAATCTGCTAAAAGCAGATGAATTAGCATCTCTTTATTAACACAAAACCACAAAAATTCCGTTTGCACCTCCACCTCCTTGTAATAAAATCCCTTGCAATAAATGATATGCAAAGAATATTCCATTTCTCTGAAGATGAAGTTCAGTTGACTTGGTAGAAATCCACAATCTACAAAGAGAAAGCACATCAAATATTCTCCGCATCCATTAATAGCTGATTAAACAGTGACACTGAAATACTGAATCAAATTGTTTCCACTATAAAAACTTTGAAGAGGCTCCTTGAAGAGTCTGTTCCTAAATGGAAATCTGTGTGAAACATTCACGAAGATGAAATGAAGGGATAAATGAAGGTTTAGAGATGCCCTGTAGGTGACATTTGGTGGACTAAAAACTGCATGTTCCTTGTCATTTTATAGGGCCCTGTTAGCAAGTCTCCCAGCCAATCTTCAAATATTATGGTCCAGTTTAGTTTACTTCTTTCTCTGATAAAATAGTAAAAAATGTTATTGCTCATTTCATGGTCTTAATCATGTTTAAGGTGCACTGACTTATTATGGTGAGAATAACCTGGGGACAGTTTTGTCTCAGTACAAGACAGACACTGAGGGGCTGCAGCATGTCCAGGGAAGGGAACAGAGCTGGGGAAGGGGCTGGAACATCAGCAGTGGCTGAGAGAGCTGGGAAAGGGGCTCAGCCTGGAGAAAAGGAGGCTCAAGGGGGCCCTTCTGGCTCTGCACAACTCCCTGACAGGAGGGGACAGCTGGGGGGGTTGGGCTCTACTCCCAGAGAACAAGGACATGATGGAAGGAAATGGCCTCAAGTGTTCCCAGGGCAGGGTCAGGTTGAATATTAGCAAGAATTTCTTCTCTGCTAGTCAGACATTGGCACAGCTGCCCCAGAAGGTGTTGGAGTCCTCATCCCATGTCAGTGTGGCAGCTGGGGACATGGGTCAGTGGTGGCCTTGGCAGTGCTGGGGGATGGTTGGACTCAATGACCTCAGAAGGCTTTTCCAACTTGAACAATTCTAGGACTCTATTTTGGAGCAGTGAGGAAATATTAACTTAGGAAAAAAACAAGAGGAATATTTTGAGGGAGATAAGGAAGATGTGCTGACATGGCTTTAGCTGAGGGAAAGGATCCTGCGCTGTTTGAGATGAAAGCTGAAGAAAGCAGACATTTTTCTGAGGAGAAATTTAACTTGGAGATGAGGGAGAATAGTTGCACATTAAACCCACTAATCAGAGACCAGCCAGGAGAAATTAGCATGACACAGAAAATCAGATTCTAGCATTAAATTAATGTTGATTAAAAAGTGATAAACTGATTGCAATGGAAATAGAAGCCCCTTCTTCATCCATGGAGCATAAGCACCAAAAAAATTAATTATTAAAAAAAGTTCAGCTACTGAAGTATTTAATATTTCATAAATGAGCTCCTGGCTCCAAGTGAAGGAGGCTTCCTTTATCAGTTCACGGCATGCTTTGCTTGTGCAATCACTAAGGACAATATTGATGGCACTGAAGAATGTGCAACTGAGCTTTTTTTCACAATGCTGAGAGTATTTAGTCATGACAAACTGGAACACAGAGCTCCAGGATAAATGCAAATTATCAAACACTGGATTTTCACTCCCAGTAGGGAAAATGTGGACAGTCTATTTAAATAGTGCAGCTACTACACTACAGCTAATTTATTAATCATAATTGAGGTGCAATATGCTGCATTATTTAAGATTTTTCCTACATTTACACTTGCACAGTTATTTCAGGGAGATTCATAACTGTTGGCATGTGGAAACAGTTATTATTCTAATTAGGAGGGAAAATACCGATGGCTCTGTTCATCCTCCAACAAATCAATATTTAATTAACAATATGTCACCACCCAAATGTCTGGAATTACATTTTGTGTGGGTAAGATGACAATACTGTTCTTTACCCATATTGCCCTATACATTAAAATACTTGGACACATAAGTGAAAACGTACAAAAAGGCTGTCACAAAGCATTCAGGCATCCAGAGTCTCTTTCAACCTAGCCTCAGTGTAATAATGTATTTGGATTTTTTTAAAATCTAGATTTCTCCCTTAACTTAGATCCTGATGAGCTGTACGAAAAACCAAAAGTCCTCCAAAATATTGGTGTGCAAAGAGCTCTGGCTGTGAGAGTTAGGCACAGTACCTGGGCTCTGTGAAACTTTTTTTTCACAGAGGAGGAGGGGTAAGCTTCCTTTCCATCACCATTCTCCTGTTGGGGTCTTTCCAACAGCTGGTACCTAAATGTGACAATATTATTATGGGTATGAATATTTAATGCAGAGAATCACAGTGTTCCTAAGGTAATTTTGGAAAATCTGCAAATGCCTCATTTCTATTGAAATTGTTTGCCAATGTTTTACTGAACAAAATACAGAGCTAAACATTGAAGTGTGGCAATATTTGGCTCTTGAATAATCCTGAATAATCTTGAATAACCCAACAATATTCCTCTGGTTTTCTTCAATTTCATGTTTGAGGTAATGAAGGATAATGTTTAGGAGTATTTCTCTTTTAGGAAGGTGGTTCTGCAATGTATGACAGGCAAAAGGATATGGGAGAGGAGAGAGAAGACAGGACTGAAAAATACACACAGCTGGTCAAAACAATATTTTCAACACAGAAAATAATATGTTTATGTTAAGAATGTCCAGAATATTATTGCATACTATTAAATACTAGAAATACTGATTTTACAGAAGCCCACTTCCCTGGGGATAAATTGAAAACAGAATTTTCTTGATCATAATTTCAGGGTAAATTAGTTTTGTAATTAAAAGGTTGTTTTTTTTTTTTTTTTCAAAGCTAATAGCCACTTTTATATTAATTTAGAGATCATGGATTTGTTGTTCATTTATGGTTTCTTATATTTAGCTACCTTAAAAGAGTAGAGAATATGGTACATTCAGAGTCTTTCCTAATCTTGATTGAATTGTCACAGCTTGGATTTAACCCTTTTGAAATATTAAACTTGTAAGCCCAGGAGACTTTTAAGTTTGCAGGTGGTAGCAAGTTAAGCCTCCTCTCAGGTTTCTGCTTTTCCCTGGTACATGACCAGCAGGCAGGATATAATCGCTATAATTCCTTCAAAGACAGGGAAGGAGACCAAACAGGGCCTTTTCCTGCAGTGACTTGGCAAATCCCAGGTGTGAATGTTGGAGCTTTCCTAAAACCATGGCCATGTGTGCAGCAGGGTCAAACCAGCACCAAGGCAGAGCTCTGGAGCAGGGATTACCCTTGGCAAAACTAGGAAGGGGCAACTTTATTGCCACAGAGCTTTTCCTTCCTTACTACAAGGAAATTAGATTTAATCTTTAGGAATATATATTAATATCTGTAGGAAAATATTACAGCAGTTGTTATCCTGAGAAATAAAACCATTTAGGGCTCATTATTGCATAGAACTGCTCTACCTATGGGTCCAGTTCTGAAGTTCAATCAGTTCTTCAGCAGAGCTCTAAAATTCTAGGATTTTCCAATCTGAACTGAGATGGGAAAAGACCTCCAAGATCACCATGTCCAACCTTTAATGAACACAACCACACCCACTATAGCATGCCCATGTTATAATAATTTCTTTGTAAGATGGACATAGAGGCCTATTCCACAGATAGATTTTATAGACTGTTTTACCCAGCTTTGCAAACTGCCTTCTTCAAAAATTTTAAGTTTTTTGAATCAGTTGAAATGATTTTCTCAGCTTTCTTCATCTGTAACTCCATAAATCATGCTCAGACTGAGGTTTCATGTGCAAATAAAACCCCATGTCCCTGTGGAAACCCTATGTCCATGCAGAAACCATGCCCATAGCCTCCATGCATCTGTCTGTTTTCAGAGAGTTTCTACATTTTGATGCATTTCCAACTCTTCTTTTGACCCTAGAGTACAGAAAATGGAAAAACATCCATTGCTTTGAGGCCAGGTAACCTTCAGCTTGGGTGTCCCAGAATCCGGATATGAACTTCTCATGCAATGAGTTATTTGGGCCCTTTTCCTTACAGCTTCTGATCCTGGTTCTTTTTCCTTCAACTTTAGCATGGCATTCAGGACTATAGTCAGAAGGTCACAAACCAGGATCAGAATCAAGTTCCAAACATGCTAATTATAATCCCACAAACTGACTGGAAACTCTATTTGATTACAGTTCCATTTTGCTCTACTAATTAATATACATAAGAGTCGCTTATTTATCTTTTCGCCTCAAAAACAAAAGAGTGAAGCAACAAAATCATGTCTTTCATCATGTGGGAAAGAACCAGAAACAGAAAAATAGGCTAAAAAAAAAATCAACTCTTCTTTCAGGAGAGAAAAATATGATCAAACTCAGGAACAGCTCTCTACATTCCTGACCTGAAAAATCTACTGCATATGTCTGTTTTCCTCTCTGTTGTCAAAGTGGAAGTTGTTACCACACCTTGCTGGGTGAAACTCAAGATACAAAGTAAAAAATGCACTGTAATTTAAGGATTTTAAAAATACTGTGCATTGCTTAGACAAAGAAATGCTTTGTGTTCTTAGTGTTCTCCCACCTTCTCCACATTACCATTGACCTCAGTTAATATGTTAGGTATACAAGATCTGGATGTGACCATGGCATTGTCTCACATCACAAAAATAAAGGTCCTTTTTGATATTTGCCTCCCTAAACCCAAACAGAACAAAGCAAACTGTGTCTGCAAATAATTTACATTTCTTTACTTAACATACAATTTAATGTCATTGGAAAATGCACAAAATGAGGAAATATTTAAGTGGGAATCCTGATAGATTTGTGGAGTATCCCTGTAGTGAATTCCATCCTGCTTGGCTGACTGGAGATGCTGATTCTGCTGCCTGAAATGCAAGTTCTATCTGACCTGGAGACAGGACTAAGAAAAAAGGTCTGATTCACCCCTGGTTGTGGGAGTGGAGCTGAGCAGGAGAGACAGTGGGATGGCCCTGCCTCCTTATACAGAAGGCATCAACTTAACACCATGGGAATAGGGCCTGTAGGCAGAGAGACCAATGTCAGGGTGGGCAAAATTAGAGAAGCAAGGACCCATGGGAGTGAATGTGTTAACAGTCCTGCCCACATATGGTTGTGCTTCTAGCATGTTCCCAGCTCTCCCGACTGGCTGTCATTTGTCAAGTTATTTTGCATATTCCTAATCCTGATTTGTGATTGGATCCCCACCCTTGGATCAACCCCCAGATCTACCATATACATACAGCTGAACCCACCCAGTTGGGGCTGTTTGTGGCTATCTCTATACTGTGTATTTGCTTTCTGCTGTTTGTTATTTTGCCATTAAAACTTTTAATTTTTGGTTAAGCCTGTCATGGCCGTCCTTCTTGTTTGGCACACCATCCCTGGCTGGTCTGGTCCTGAGATTGCTGGAGCAGAACCATGAAGCCTGGTTTGAGTGGGTAGGCATAACAATTCACCTTGTTTTTAAAATTCTTCCAAACATCCTTTTTTCTGAGCTAGGGATACACAGTGAAGGTGCCTCTAAAGACCTAAAGAAGGACAGTGCCTTGGCTCAGGAACCAAAGCAGAAATGCTGACCTAGAAAGGGAGACCCTCCTTGGGCAGGAAAGTTTTGTCATTAATTCCCTTGTAGCTGTGCTGAGCCAGTGATGAAAATCTGCCTTGCTACAGTTAAGTATGAGGGACAGCTGAATAGAAGTGATATCACTTTCAATTCCCTGTTTATTTATGCACATGTAGTGCAGGATGATGGTGGATCTGCACCACCACACAGAATTTGTTACACATCCCTTCAGCAATGAAGCTGAATTCCTGTGAAATCCTGGTTCCTGAGGCTGAAGCCAGACTTTTCTCCATGCAGGATTTTTATCAGTGAACCTGTGATATTCACTCTCTGGCCTTTAGGAAAGGTAACTATGCTATTACCACCTAGAGGAATTTTATTGCAAGTGGAATGATTAAAGCCTGTGCATTTGGGAGTGTGGGACAGGCCTTTATTCTTCCTACACCAATTACTCTGTGATTTGTCCAGCTACTGTTCAAGTTGTCTATGGAATAGGACTCTTTATGGATTGGATTACAGGGAATGCTTGCGTTTGTGAGTTCTTAATTAAAAAGACAGCTCAGTCTAATTTACAGATATATCTAAGCTATAAAAGTCAGCTCTAGATTTCAACTCCTTCCATCCCTTTAAAGAAACAAAAGCATTTATTAGGATTCAGGCTTTGGATTGCCCAGTTAAAGAGAAGGGCCAATTGAAATTCAAGTCTGATTTCAATCCACAGAAACATTTTCCTGGCAGACCTGATTTTGTTTTGGATGAAGTGCTGCAAGTCTTGTATAAATAAACCCCACCTCCCCCTATTATTTAAATACTGTATTAGCAATAAATCCTGTCTTAATCATGGAATCACACAATGTTTCCTCCTCATGGAATAAGCCCCACTTCATCATTCATGATTTCAAGGCATGTGGTTATACCTTGCACATACTGGGAAATAAATAATAGTCATGGTGAAAATATTCTTTGTCTACTCAGATAATTGTCATAGATGGCTCAGGTAAGATCTTTGTTATCAGATAATTAATAACCAAAGCTTAGGTGAACAGCAAATATTCAATTTATGCGGAAAATAACCATCTGAGAATGCTGAAGAACAAAAAGATCCTGAACTGAATGCTAAAGGGTTAAAAAATTAGGATTAAATAAAATACATATGGAAAAATATTTGGATATTTGGGTTTTCAGCTTTGAAGTTTTCATGAATTTTTAAGTATATTTTGTATATATCTATCTCACAGCTTATCAATATATAACTGTATTCCATTAATGTTCCATATATTCAATATCATCCTTGAAATGCATCTATAAAATCACTGTAAATTCTAAACATGATTTCTGTATTAAATCAGACACCTTTTCTTCTTACCTTGCTGCTTCTTTTTGCTCCAAGGATATTTCTTCATTTCTGTTGATCAATCCAGATTTATTTGAGTGAATGTCTTGCATTATTTAATTCACTCTGTATTGCTCTGCTCTGTTAGCTGGTATTGAACAACAGCTTTTAAAACCTTTTTTCCCTCATTATTCTGGTATTTGTAGAAACTTTACAAAACAAAGGTGAAGTTCGGTATACCTGCTTCATGTCAGAAAATTAGTCCAGGCTGTTGCAGGCAGCCTTTTTTCTTTTGAGAAATTGAAAGCTCTACAAGCTTTAGGAAAAAAAACCCAAACATATCCTAATGCAAATAAAAATAGGATCTTCTCAAAAGGGGGTTTGGAAGATGACTGAATTAATTTTTGCATATCCTTCTCTTATGCATGAATTTTTCCATTACACAGTAGAGAGTGCTGGGAAGAGATTTTGGGGTTAATCATGGTATTCCCAGCATGGTTACAGACATGAAGCTGGATTCAGCCTTAATGTTTCCAATTTTGGTGAAAACAGAGTAAGTTTGTAGATACATGTAAAATTAAAAAAATGTTGAAAGTTTTAGGAGATAATATATTCTACTGCTTAGTGGGGTTGAGTTTGTTTTATATATTATGAAACTTCCCAATTTTCATGCTATTTGTTATTTCTAATAGTGAGTACTCATCAAAGAATCATAGAATCATGCGTGCCCAAAAATGTGACCTCTAGAAAATATAATCAGGAATTTTATTTGTATTTTTACTGATATTCCTGCTTTGCAACTTTATTTTTTATTTATATATATAGATATGTAATATATGTAAATCTACAATGACTGAAATATAACAGCCCTATATATACCAGACTAGGATATGTTTCACATGCAGTTATAACAAATTAATTCATTAAAATTATTTGTCATGTTCTTCAGCCTCTACATTTAAAGTATTTCCTTCTACCACATTCTTTCAGGCTTTTAATTTATTTTCCTTTTAACATGTGCAGCAGATCTCTTCATAAATGTTCTTTCTCCAAAACAAACATGTAATATGAAAATGAGGAAAATTTTTTAGTAAGTCTTTACCCTTAGTTCTACAAAGCTCTGTTTCTCCAGAGAGTTGTTAACAGTGGGATATAAAAACAGTCTAAGCTCTTGAAAGTAACTTAAGAGCTCCTGTACCATGCAGCCAAACCTAATGCTACTCTGCAGTTCCTTCCTATTACATAAAAGAAAGCTGTTTTTCCCCCATAATTTTTCTCTTCAGATATTCCACCAGCAGCAATATTTCCCTGCTGGAGCCTGGAGCTCTTTTGAAAATGTATTTATTATTGCTGTGTTTATTGTTTATTTATTATCCTAATAAACATTTCTTTCTGATTCATCTTTCTTCCCCTTTTGCTTTACCCACAAGACTATGTTGTAGCATCTCGCAGTAGGAATTGACCTTGAAATTCTTAACTTCCAAAATAAAATTCAGCATTTTTCATATAGGAAGAAGGTAAATAAAATATTTGTGAATTATAGTATCGAAATATTTCTTCTTGTAAAGTACTTCCCTTTTTTTTTTTTTTTTTTTTTTTTTTTTTTTTTTTTTTCATTTTTCTTCTTTTCCTGGAAACATTTAAGAACAAATTTGCCTGACAATTAACAACAATCTGGGGGTAGTTTGTATGTTAATGAACAGAAGCATGAAACTGTAGGAACTCCCACTTTGCCTGTTCAGTCCATGAATTTTAATAGCTATAAAAACTTCACCTTGGAAGATATCCAAGCCTTTACTAATAACAATCTCAGCAAGAAGTATTTTTCCCTGTTCAAAATTAATTACTTTTGTTTGTTTTTCAGTTACCTATCAGAGAGAGATGGTCTCTTTTTTTTAACAAAGTTTTTCTGACATTTCCCTAATTTCTACTGGGTTTTTTTAACAAAGTATTCCTCAATAGACCTTTTTAAAATGTTTTTTCCCCCCAGGGAGTGATTCTCTTGGAATTTCTCACTTTCTATTAAATAAATTTCTTGATGATGCAGTATTTTTGTCTGGATTGAGCCAACCTTTATGCATGCACTCCCATATTTCAGCACACAGACTGTAAATTTAGGAGTGCATAATTCCCCTCAAAATCTGACAGCATTTTATGGATCTTACATCGTGTGCCATATCTGCTAGGCTCTTTCCCATCCTTCCCATCCCACTGCACTTCCCCACAACAGTTTATGAGAGAAAATAAAAAAATGTTGGGAGTGGGAAAGCTTCTTGGAGTAGGAGAGTGTAATTATCTCCCTGGGGATTTAGCAAGGACAGCAGGATAAAACACTCATGGTCAAGGTGCTGTATTATCTTTAACAACTACACGTGGCCAGATCCACAACATACTTTTCCGACGGATGAACAGTTTGGTTGAAGGTCTGACCCAAGTAAACTGGTAGGAAAACACTGGAGTGCTCCTGGTGATTTCCCAACGCACAGCTCAATAAAACCACCACATAGCCCTCGGATATTGCCTGCAGGTTGCATTCTTATATTGCTGTTTGATAAAAATAATTCCACAGGGGGAAACAGATCTAAAGAAGGTCAGATGGACATCTAATTCCATCAGGATTCTTCACCATAAACAGCAAGGACACATGGAAGTGGGGGCAGCAGAAGGAAGAATGGAATTATCTCTCTCTCTCTACGCTGGTGAGACGTCAGTTGCCGCATCCAGGCCTGGGGTCATCAGCACAGCAAGGACATGCAACTGCTGAAGCAAGTCCAGAGGAGGCCAAGAGAAGGGCTGGAGCACCTTTGCTATGGAGACAGGTTAGAGGAGTTAGAATTGTTCAGTCTGGAGAAGAGAAAGTTTGGGAGAGACCTGAAAGCCTCTTCTAGTGCCTGAAGGATCTACAAGGAAGATGGAGAGAGACAATTTACACAGGATGGAGTGACAGGATAAGGGGAATGGCCTCAAACTGACAGAGAATAGGGTTAGATGGGATACAGAGAAGAAATTCCTGAGGTGTCTAGAGAAGCTGTGGCTGCCCCTGGATCCCTGAAAATGTCCAAGGCCAGTCTGGACAGCAACCTGGGATACTGGAATGTGCCCCTGACTTTGGCAGGGGGTGGCACTGGGTGGGCTTTAACATTCTTTCCGACCCAAAACTCAGGGATTCTGGGATTCCATGACTCAGCTTGTTAGCACCAGATTGGTGCTAGAGGTGCTCAGCATTCACCTCAGTGGGCTGCAGGTCCCCTTTGCCTGAGTTCAGGAGGATTTTCCCTTTTCCTTTTGAACACCCTGGCAAACACGGAGCCTCTCAGCCCACACCATTCCCCTCTCTGTGAGCACCAAGACATTCACAGCCTCACAAGGCTGGGTTGCCACCCCATGTGCTGCAGCTCCTGTGAGGCCTGGTCAGGGAGCCCGGGCAGCTCTGCACAGATCTCCTGGCAATTGCTCAGTTGGGAACAAGCAGGAGCCTGAGACTGCAGAGACAAACCACACATCTGCTTTGCTGTGAACCCCAAGGACAGGCAGTGTCCAGCATGGCAGACTGTGGGATCCTGCAGTTTTTAGCTGGATGGTGGCTGTTGCCCAGCACATGTGCTCTCAGGCTCATTGTCTCAGTAGATTTTCAGCAAGGCAGCAGAGCTGCATTTGTAAATGCATTTTAGTGCTGCAGCGCCTCTGGGGGCACCTGACACAGTGAGTGGGATCCAATCTTCTGGCAGGAAAATCACTGTGAGCCTCACAATGAGTTCCATAGAACAGCCTGGGAGATGCTCCCCTGAAGAACAGGGAGTTCTGCAAAACCCACTTGGCATGGCTGAGAGCACTCCTTCCTGCCGAGATCCTACAGAATGATCCCTGCATCAGGGCAGCTCTCTAGGAGGACAACTGGACACAAAAAAAAGGGGCTTTTGCATCAAACAACCACCTTGTGCCACAAGTCACAAGGACTTGGTGTCCATTCATCCCTCCTGGCCCAGGCAGCGCCTTTCTCCTCTGCCCCACACAGCACACACTGCACTGCCCCAGCAACCAGAAGGCTTCAGCCTACAGGATTTCCCCCCCAAATCAATGACTGCAGTGCAATGAAAACTACAAGCACTTCAGATTTATCAATTCAATCATTTTATTTCAATAAAAGCATCTGTTCTAACTCAGCAAAAGCTACAATTCAACTGCCTAAAGAACATATTCCACAGGAACATATTCCAGACCAACTGCTGAATAAGATTATTCTTTGCAAACTAATGTCTAGTTTAAGCCTTCAGAATCCTTTTCCTTAAACAGTTGGATTTCTTATGTCACTGCCTAGGCTGATGTCCAGCTTGTAATTTGTTAATTAAATACAAATAGAAGCCATGAGATGGTCTTTATCCTGTTACATGCAAAGGGGGAGCTCTAGTAATATCTGCCCCTACTTTCACCTACAGAATTTAAGTCTCTTAGTTCTCCTATTTTCATTCTTGAAATTCTTGAGGCAGCAGCTATCTCTTAAGTCATGAGCCTTCTGGCCCTCCAGCAAATCAACACTGTCACTGAGCTTGGTATCATCTTGCAAAATGACTCAGCGTTCCCTCAGTCCCTCAGTTACTCAGACCAGAACCCTGACTTGCTTTGGCACTTAGCCATGTCTTGTTTCCTAGTTGTGTCCAGGTCGCAAAGAAGAGAACATGTTCTTTGGTAGGGGCCTTAACAGATTGGTGAGGGACCATTAAACCCAGTAGTTTGGGTGAGGGCACCTCTCCATGCCAAACCTGCCAGTCAGATGCCAACAGCTTTGATGAATGCCTGGGACAGTGCAAAGGCGTCCCAGATACTCCAGACAAGGCATGGCCTTCTGAAGGGCGTGGCTCAGGGGCCTGTGCACAAACACTCCTGGTGTGGGGAGCACCCCAGAGGAAGGAGAGAGTGTTCCAGTGCTCATTCCAGTGCACCTGTCTTCATGTGTGTTTATACCATTGGCATTACCATGGAACCATGGTGGGATGGCTCCTGTGACTGGAGCCCTGGAATGAGGCATCTGAGGCTCCTGAACGCCCTGCACAGAGAGCCCTGAATGCCTTCCTGAAGGGGGATGGCCACTGCACGGGGACAGCTGCAGTTGAGTGCAGGCCCTGCAGATGCTCAAATGACTGCCTGTCTGTCTCCTGCAACTCTTCCTCCCACCAAGTGGCCCCCAGGACAGCCTCCATTTCTCTACCATACATCTCTCTATCTTCCATTTGGGACAGGCTTTGTGCTTCTGTGTCCTGACTTCTGACTCCTGTGCCCATGTACAGGCGAGATGGGTTCACAGGAGATGGGCAGATCAGGGCTGCCTCCAGCTGATCCAAACCATTCTCTGTGAGTGTGCAGACTTCAGAGGCCCAGCTCTCTGCCCATGACTTGCATGGCAGGGACCATGAGGCACTCTCTGCCTCAGTGGTGTAGCTTTGTTCTACTGGTGATGCCTCGCATGGTAGGGACATTAAGCTGCTCTCTTCCCTGGTCATCCTGCTTGGCTCTGTGTCTTCTGACTCAGATTGGAGGGACCCTGAGGCACTCTCCTTCTCAGTGCTCCTGTTCAGGTCTGTGTCTTCTGCCCACTCTGTGGAAGGGCCAGACCTGAGCTCGTCACAGCAGGACCCCTCCTCTCCCTGTAGTTCTGCCAGGGGTGCCCTTATTGCTGGCCCTGCTGAGTGCTTGCAATCTTCCTGCTGGCTGGGTAAGGGGCTGGGGGGACAGCAAGGGCTGTGTGGCGTCACTGCCCAGCTCTCTGCTGCTGCTGTCCGTGCTCCAGAGGCAGCAGAAGCTGCTGTCTTTGCCACCTTTTGTGCCTGGGCAGTGGCACTCACATGCTACTCTTCGTCCTCTGGAGCTCTGGACAGGTCAGCAGCTGCTGGCTGGGTGTCTGTGGGAGCTGCTGGGGCAGAATATGTGCTGGTCTGGTCTGTGTCTGCCTCTTCTGCCTCCCGCGAGCAGGGTGGACCCCACCATTACAGCATGGATAAGGGGACAGGTGCTGTGGATGATGATGTCCTTCTTCTTCTTCTGGCGCCTCTCTTGGGCCTTGCTATCTTCCCCATGGGACACTGATTGATCTGTGTCTTGGAGGAACAGCTTTACGAGTTATCCTGGGCCACTGTAAGACTCCAGTTTGTGCAGGTCACAAGAACCAGACTCTGAGAGGTTCTCTTCCCTGTCACTCCCAGCTTGGCAAGCATCAGACCAGTGCTGCTCCCCGCTCCATAGTTCTTTGAGGAGTGCCCTCCCTGCTGACTCTACCCACAGCCCCAGCTCTTCCAGCTGGCAGGGGGAGGGACTGGGAATGCAGCAGTGCTCTAAGGGATACGGGCCTGCGGTCTTTGTCCTCTTGTCTCGGGTTCTGTGGGGTTCAGCTGGGCCCTGCTCTGTGCACGGGTGAAGCTTCCAGTGCTCTTCCCATGCATTTTGTGTGAGGGGCCTGGGGGGCCTCTCTTCCTCAGTGCTCTGTCTTTTCTTCCTGGTGTGTTCCTCTTTCAGTGTGTGGAGTAGCCAGTCTTCCTCCAGCTTGGGGAAGGGCTGCTCCTCAATTCCTGGTGCTGTCAGGACAGCCCCCACCTCTGCCCCTGCCCCCAGCGGGCCGGCCGGGGGGCTGGGGCCGCAGCAGGGGCTGTGCGGAGCAGCTGCCCGGCTCTCTGTCCGGGCTGCTGCTGCTGCTGCTGCTGCTGCCGCCCCTCAGCCCGTGCCCTGAGCCAGGTGCCGCTGTGTCCCCGGTTGGTGGCCGCGTCCCCGGATCACAGCTGCCACCCTGCTCAGGATGGCACGGGAGCCGCGCCGCAGCGAGTGTGGCTGAGCCTGGCCAAGGGCCCTGGGGCTGTGTGGTGCCACTGCCCAGCTCTCTGCTGCTGCTGTCTGTGCACCGGCGGCAGCCCAGGAGTCACGGTGCTCCTCAGCTTCCTGCGGAGCTGCCCGTGACTCACAGCTGTGCCCCTGCTGTGCCCCCTAGGACAGCAGCGGGCTCTGAACCAGCTGGAACCGGCTGGAACTGGCTGCAAACCGGTTGGAACCGGCTGGAACCGGCTGGAACCAGCGGGAACTGGCTTGAACCGGCTGGGACAGGAGTGTGTGAAGAGTGCGGTGACAGAGCTGTCCCGCAGCTTCTCGCAGTGACAAATCAATGACTGCAAATGAAAGCAGTGCATGTGCCACAGCTTTACAAAAGTGTGGTTTTGCATCATGCACAGCTGTAAAGTTGGAGAAGGCATCACTACCAGCTGAAATTTATTCATAAATAATTACAAGTTACAAAGAATTCTGGAAAACGTTAAAAAAGAAATCTAAGAACATTTTATTGTGTGATAATTGCACATTCACCAGAGAATTCCCTTCTGAAATCAGAATAGAGGGCCCACTGAAAAAGGCACAGGCTCTTGCACATGTGCCATGTCCAACACCAAATTTGGGTTCAAGACTTGTTATATAAAAATACTGGGCTTATTAGGAAAAAGGGTTTCCTTCCACCATAGTTAAGAATGTCATTGTTTACCCCTTTATAATGCAGGGTAAACCACAGGAGAACTCAAGCGGTTCGGGAGGCAAAGGAAAAAACTCCAGAGATGAGATGTTGGAACACAATTTAAAAAATAGCTGAAATGTTCACATGGCTCCAACTTAAATTGGGAAATTACAAGAATATTCACCATATTCCAGTGAATATTCCAGTTCAGGAGGGTAGGTTTAGATGGACTGTTGGGGAGGGATTGTTCCGGGTGATGGTGGGGATGAAGCCCCGGCACGGTGCCCAGAGAAGTTGTGGCTGTCCCTGGATACCTGGAAATGTCTAAGGCCTGGTTGGATGGGGCCTGGAGCCATCTGGGATAATGGAAGCTGTCCCTGCCCATGGTAGAAGGTAGCACTGGATGGGCTTTAAGGTTCTTTAGAACCCAAATCATTCCATGATTCCAGGATTTTCTGGTTCTACAAACTACTGTGAAACCTTTCACATCACTGTGGAGAAGTGAAAGCAGATCTTACTAAATCAGATCTAAAGGATAATATTGATGCATTTGTGTATGTTAGAACTTTTTCATGGCTGTGGAAGAGAAGGAGATTCCGCTAAAAATTAATTATTTGCATCTAAAATCTTTGAATGTAAAGGTTCAATCTGTGGTATCTACAAATGATGACTGTGAATTCAGCTACATCTCACACTCTACACTATTAATTTAACAAATCATATTTAAATGCGAATGAATTTACTTCACAAACTCTGACACTGAAATTTTTTCAAAGTCAGAATGGAAAATGTGTAGTATTTAACTCTCCAAAAGATGACATGTAATTATATTTCATAATTTTCAAATTATAAATGTAAATGTAGGAGAACACACTGAAGAAAATTAAAAGAACATGACAATATCACCTAAAATTAAGACATAAAGCAAAGGTCCATAGAAACTGTTTGATATTTCCTTTAGTGAGTGAAAGAGATCACCTGCAGATGGTTTTAAATGCATCAGGCACAGTGTTCTAAACATTCATGATCACATTTTTGGGGTTTCATGGCTTCCTATATTTTAAATGTCAGAAATAACCATTCCAATGGGGACATCCAGTGCCTTTTCTTGTCAGCCAGCTCCCTAGCCATGGTGATAAAAAAAGATCCAGCCTTCCTCAGGGACAACCACAGCATTGTAACAGTATCAGGGTTAATCGTCTGAATTATTGGGACACTTTTTCATGAGTTTAAGTTATTAAAATGGGATGCTTTGTGCACTGAACTTTAGATGCTGACTTTGGGCTAAAAATAAAAGCTGAGCATAGGCTAAAAACCCAATTTTTAAAAATGTCTCTGTTCATGGGGTTTTCTAAGAGAAAAAGCATGAAAGAATAAATCTGGGACACTTTGAGAATTCTCCTCTGAAGGACAAACCT
This sequence comes from Certhia americana, assembly GCA_018697195.1. Classification (NCBI taxonomy): domain Eukaryota; kingdom Metazoa; phylum Chordata; class Aves; order Passeriformes; family Certhiidae; genus Certhia; species Certhia americana. Next base: position 26,626,662 of record CM031864.1, on the reverse strand, counting down.
TCCAGCAGGCAAGAATCCTCCAAGTGGTCTGAAGGTCTGAGATTTCCCAATTCTGGATTATTTTTCTCCCCTACTCTCAAAGTATTTAGGGGGAACCAAGGGAGTTGGAGGGGGGAAAAAAGAGACAGAAGAGAGGCAAATATTTTAGTTTCCTTCAAACCTTCTCTACTCCATACCCAAAATATTCCCAAATGAACACAAAGTTTAGGCTAGATTATTTGGGCTTGGCACAAAACTATGGAAATTTAGGATTATTTCTCAAATTCCATGGAGAAGATGTGTGCACAAGTATGTGCATGTGTGAGATGCCTTCAGTGTAAAAGGAAGGTGCTGAACTGAAAAGGGATTTCACTTCCTCTGCTCCTGGATGATCTGGGGAAAAGAGGTGTCCACAGGCAAGCATCCAAGAACTGACGTTTACTTTTAATTATATCAAAAGAAAACAGGGAAAAGCAGCTGAATTCCTAAAGGAACTATGTGAGGAAGCACTGCCTTAAAAAATGTTACCCTGAAAACAAACCTCAAGTTCTCCAGAGAATCCATGTGGTGTCTGCACAGCTGTAGACAGTTATCATCTATAAGCTTGGAAGAGATCTCTGTTTCTTACACTAAATTAGGATATTTGGGGTTCAGCATTTAGAGTCAGCTGATGTGTTAAATGACTTTTCCTCTCAGTTCCTTACTTCTTCAAGGCCTTTCCAAAATGATTAGGAAACATGGCCCTGCTCTAGAGAACAATTATGAGAAATTACAAGAAAAAAAGGGATGGTGATAAGAAGCAAAGGGAGTACAGTCAGCAGTTACTCAGCCAGACACCCCTATTGAAGGGATACTCCAGCTGGGAAGGCAGGCTCTTTAATGGTAGGAAAGGCTGGAGATAAGTCTGGCTCAGATTCAAGCAGGAAATTCAGTTCAGGTGTGAAAAAACCTTTCTGCTTCTCCCACTACACAAACACCTACTGCAACCTTCCAAGCTGGAAGTGTCCTCTCCAGCCACATAAAAAATCTATTCGGATTTTTTTTTTCGCACTCTTAGTACTGTTTCTTGCTTTTCAAGACTTCAGCAGAGTCCAAAATGAGCAGTCACACCATTTCTCACAATTTCTCTTTACTGTCACTCCCTTCCTACTCAGCTCAGCCTCTTGACAAGGCTGTCCCAAAAAAGGTGTTTAAGAACAATTCCATTTCTTCCTGACACTGAGCAAAGCAGTTCCATCTACCACTATCACACTTCCATCTACCTGAGATTGGCGGATGAAGGCTGGAAACATTCACCAGTACAGCTGAGCCCAGAGGATGAAAGGGACAGCCCAAGCCATGTGATACAAATAAAAGCTTGGGGAAAGGAGGATAAAAAGGGACCTCCATGGTGAAGCAAAGCCTACAGGTGCCAAGGCTCTGCTCTTCAGGAAGAGCTTCCATTTTTGCCAGCTGAGGGAAAATAGTGAATCTTTTTTCTTCTTTGTGTTCCCAGGTGTAGCTTTCCTTGTTAAGCTGTCATTGTGTCATTAGTCTTAACCCTAGAATTCCAGAACAGTTTGGATTAGAGGGGACTTCAAAGAGAATCCAGTTCCACCCCCTGGCATGGGCAGAGACACTTTCACTATCTTAGGGTGTTCCAAGCACCATCCAACCTGGCCCTGGGCACTTCCAGGCATCCAGGGGTGGCCGCAGCTTTTCATGGGAATCATTTCTTCCTAATATCCAGACTAAATCTACTTTCTTTCCCCTTAAGCTATTCCCCCTTATCCTGTAACTCCAGGCCCTTGTCCAGAGTCCCTCACTAGCTCTCCAGGAGCCCTTTTAGGCACTGCAAGGGGCTCTGAAGTCTCCCCACAACCTTCTCTTCTCCAGGTGAACACCCCCAGCTCTCCCAGCTGCTTGGGGTATGAAACCAATAACTGAGGCTTCCCAAGGTTTGTTCTGTTAGAGAAACCTGTGCAGTGTGTCTGGTGATGGCTCTGTGGGGATCTGGGTAGCAGGAGCACTCGGAGCTGGAGAACAGAGCTGGCAGAGGCTGGAGAAGAAAACAAGAGCTGGCAAGAAAAGTAGAAGGGTAGAAGGGCTCCATCAAGAACAGTCTCCTTCCTTCCTTCCCTCCTTTCCTCCCTCCCTCCCTTCCTTCCTGCCTTCCCGCCTTCCCTATCACATGGGAGAGGGGAGTGGGAGAGATTTAGGGCAAGTGTTTGGTTTTCTATTCCTCTCCCTCCTGCACATTTTCTGTGTTTCTAGGCTGCAAAGGCAGCCTGTTCATGGAAAACACATGGAAACTACATGGAAAATACTTGGGGGATTGATTCCCAAATTGCTGATATAACTCACAATTCTCAATCCTTCTTGTTTGTCTTTGCATTTGTGTTTGCTCTCTGTCTGTTTGTTCCTTGTATACTGAAATGTATAAACCCAGGTGGACAGGGAGTAAAAGAAATAGAAAAACAATATGGTAAAAGCATTTGTGAGAATCCTTTGAAAGAAATGGCACTGGTGTAAGAGAGGAGAAGGTTCCCTTTCTTCTGCTGAAAAAATAAAATGAGTGAAGAACATCCAGATTTCATGGCAAAAACAGTTCTTGTGCAGAGACAGTAAATCCTGCCCCTAGGCAACTGCTCCAGAAATGACAGTGAGAAGGAAGATAACCTGGACAGTGGGCAGCGTCTGGATCCTGTGGGTAGTGTCTGGATCCTGTGGGCAGCTCCTGGAAGCTATGTAAAGCCCCTACGTTCTGTGGGCAGCTCCTGGATTCTGCGGGCAGTGCCTGGATCCTGTGGGCAGCTCTGGAACTCCTGGGCAGCCCCCAGCACCCTGCCAAACATACCTACTATTGGCTCTTTGGGAACATGGTGATTTCCCAGATAAATAGAACCAGTGAGAAATCACATAAAGGTATTCAGTTCTTCACACTTTATGTCAGAATACAGGATGGAGAGAAATAGGACATAAAGGATATATGTTTACGTCACCTGGATGAGCTCAGCGCTCCCTACACACAGCAGAAATATCCCCAGGCACAGGAGTTGCGTGTTTTTAAAAGCTCAGGCCTCAGCATGTCCTTGTGGCCCTGCTTGAGGTGAAACTGTTTCCAGGATCCACAAGTAATGCCAGCAAAGATGAGAATATCCATCAGGGAGCATAGATACAAAGGCAAATCTGCCCTATATTTGCCAGGTCTAATTGGCTTTGCTCAGTCCTGGCAAATCAAAATCTGGAGTTGCCTAAATCAAGAAGCTGATTTTTGCCTGCACTAATAAAGTGGCTGCTCTGCTCACATGTTATGAAAGGACTTTGATTTTAGTGTTGAGTGCGGAAATATTTTCACCTGTTTCTTGGCTTGGGCTGCCACCCATTTCTTGGGATGTTTAATGAAGAAAAGAACAAAATGGGGTTTTAATGAAAATACCTATTTCTCTTACAAAAATAGAAGAGTTTCAGAGTCTCTGGAATCCATTAGGTGATCTGAAATTAAAGTTGTTTCTCCCTTTTGGCCAAATGAAAGGACTGTCATGAAATTTGATCTTTGACATGCAAACCTGCTGCTGCCCGCAAGCAAGTCCTAGAAAACTTTCCATTAGGGGACAATATGCTCATTTGAGATACTTCAGGACGCTCTGAGAAATTATTCCAAAGTTCTGCATTATCCAATTACATGCTTCTGAAATGAAGGTGTTAAAAAAAGAAAAATGTTCTTCTTATGGTTTCCCTGTCTGGCAAATTAGCCTGATATTCATTCCCATTTATGGCATTTGTAGGAAAAAACCTGTGTACTCTGATGTTTCATGTTCTGTTTTGTGTCAGTTTTATAATAACAGTAAAGGGAGGGAGTCTGTTACTGTGGGGCTGCTTTTCAAGGCATTTTGGGGACATGAGAGCCTCTGTCATTATTTTTTAACAAAACTGGGGCCCTTAGAAAGCCTCTCCATGGATATTCTGTAACTGCTTAGGATGGTCGGGTTTTCTTCCTCTCTCTCTCCATTTCTTTCACAGGGTCATTCATTACTTTATACTGCTGGACAGAGTGTAGGAAGACCACAACCAAATAAAATACTTATCCATGATTTCTAGGGAATTTTAGTCACCTTGCCTAGTAGGACTTTTAATAATGAGGTCTTGCATTTAGTTGTGCTTTACTGTAAAATTGTCATTGCTCTGGAACTGAAGGAAATTACTCTAGAACAACAGCTTGTCTTCCTTGAAAATGCGTTCCCATTAAAATGAAATGCACAGCTATATTTGAGTGCTAATTTTAGGCCAGGTTGTTGATGAGAAACACCAAGAAAACCCTGTTAAATCAGCTGCTTATTGAATTATGGACAGTTGGGTTCTGCCAGTACCTGAACAGAGGTTCCAGAGAAAGTTGCATGAATATTTTTTCCACCAGCCATGACACAGCCAAACAACTGAGGGAGACTTCCTAAATACGCAGCCAATTACTGCAGATTATCCCTTGCCGCAAGGAAAGCCCTACAGGTATATTTATTCCACTTTCCCTCCTTTTTGCTGCATAAGCTCCAAGATTCAAAGAAGTGGTGACCAGCAATAGATCTGCTGTGACATGAGATGATAAATAATGTTGGGAGCCCCTTGTTTAGTGGTCCACTGCCTGTTTGTCTCATTCTGGAAAAGCACCGTGTTCCAGACTGTAAAATGAGAATCCATTTCAATAGAACAGAAGAGCTTGAGAGACTTCCCAGTTCAAGATGTTCTGCTCTGATATCGGAGCAGGTGATCTCCATTTCCTCTGTTTGGCTCGTTTGCTCTGAGGAGCAGGAACAGCCAACCTCAGATGCAAAAACTTTTGTGGTCTTTAGTGAAGCTGAAATGTAAAATGAACTAAAGGTGTGCATGGTACCTCTGATCTGGTTTTGTGCAATTTCCTTGTATACACTGGGTGACCATAAACCAAAAGTAATTGTTTAACAACTATCCTACTTTTCTCAGTTACTGAGTCTTTCTATGAGATCACTGTTTCAACAGAACCACATCTGTCACTCCAGGAGAACTGCAGACACCATTTATTTAAATTAGATTTGATTAAATCTGATTAGACAGCTACTAACATGCTGACCAACAGGGTTTCAGGTTGTATTCTGACCCTGTCAATGGGGCTTTTCTGATTACTGCATTTTTATTTTAATTTTCTTAATAACTGTTATTCCTATGCCAATATCTTTGCCTGACTGCCCCTTAATTTCAAAATTATAATAATTCATAGGGAGGGGATATACATTCTCCATTTCAAGGGAGGCTCCTGCCTTCCTTAGCAGGCAGCAGTCTTTCAAACCAAGACAGATTCTCTTGTCCAGATCATTATAGGAGATGTCCATGCCATAGGTCAGAGTTACTGCCGGGATCCTGACTTGCTTTGGGTCTTGCTTTGCCTCTCTGGGTGTTATATCATTGGCAGCGTGGAGCCATGGTGTGATGGCCTCTATGAGTGGAGGCCTGCAATGAGGTGTCTGAGGCTCCTGAACGCCCTTTGCAGAGCCCTGAGCTCCCTCCTGGAGTGGGACAGCCGCTGCACGGGGACAGCTGCAGCTGAGTGCAGGCCTTGCAAACACTCAAATGTGCACCTGTCCCACTTCAGCAACTCTTCCTCTTGCCAAGTGGTCCCCATGTTCCCTGAAATCCCTCCCTGCATCTTCCATTTGGAACAGCCTGTGTTCTTCTAACTCTGTGCCTGTGTCCATGTCAAAGAGCAGGGGTTTCATCTGATATGGACAGATCAGGGTGACCTGTGGCTGACCCACACCAGTCTTTGTGAGTGTGCAGACTTCAGAGCCCCAGCTCTGTGCCCATGGCTCGCATGGCAGGGACCATGAGGCACTCTCTTACTACTCTGGCTTAGGTCTTTGGTCTCTGCCCAAGCCTCTTGTGGAAGGAGCACTAAGCTGCTCTCTTCCCTGGTCATCCTGCTTGGCTCTGTGTCTTCTGGTCATGACTCAGATTGGAGGGACCCTGAGGCACTCTCCTTCTCAGTGCTCCTGTTCAGGTTTGTGTCTTCTGCCCACTCTGTGGATGGGCCAGACCTGAGCTCCTCACAGCAGGACCCCTCCTCTCCCTGTAGCCCTGCCTGGAGTGCCCTCACTGCTGGCTCTACCCACAGCCCCAGCTCTTCCAGCTGGCAGGGGGAGGGACTGGGAATGCAGCAGTGCTCTAAGGGATACGGGCCTGCGGTCTTTGTCCTCTTGTCTCGGGTTCTGTGGGGTTCAGCTGGGCCCTGCTCTGTGCACGGGTGAAGCTTCCAGTGCTCTTCCCATGCATTTTGTGTGAGGGGCCTGGGGGGCCTCTCTTCCTCAGTGCTCTGTCTTTTCTCCCTGGTGTGTTCCTCTTTCAGTGTGTGGAGTAGCCAGTCTTCCTCCAGCTTGGGGAAGGGCTGCTCCTCAATTCCTGGTGCTGTCAGGACAGCCCCCACCTCTGCCCCTGCCCCCAGCGGGCCGGCCGGGGGGCTGGGGCCGCAGCAGGGGCTGTTTAACATGGAACTCCTGGGGTTAAGGATTCCAAGTCTGTCCTGTGTGCCCCAAATTTATATTTCTGATCTACAATTAGAGGTAATGTGAAAAAAAAGGTGTCTGAAAGATCAGAAACAATGTTTTCCCTCTCTGTGGCACTGTGGGATTTGTCATTTGTGACTCTGTAAGGATACAGGAATTGTGGAGCTGTGGCCATCTGGATGCATTGTGGTACCTGTTTTATTTCATTTATTGGTCCATGCAGGTCTATCCAAACAAACAAAACAAAGCCCTTTAGCAACATTTTGACAACTTTAATGATGATAATTTTAAGATACTGATATAAAAACATCTTGCATGGAGTCCATTAATTTTTCATTTATTTCATTGCACAATGGGATTAGGCAGACAAAAAAAGGTGTTAATTAAATACCTTATATATGACATTTTTCGCATGCTTTTTTTAAAGTTCAAATTTACCACAAGGTAGTACCTATCTGGATTACTAATGGCTGAAAATTTTGTAGGTAAAACTGAAAGCATTTACTTTTTAAGTGACTAATAACATCTCATTTTGATATTTTACTATTACAAGTTTAGAGTATGAAAGAAATTATAGTTTAATCCAGATAAGTTGAAATAAGATATAATAGCTACTCTCTGTTTGCTACATAATGTTCTATCAACATCTATTATTTACAAGTTGAATTTTATTGTCATTTTTTATCCCATTAACAGCTGATCTTTTAATCATAAATTTAATGAAGTGCATTATATCTAAATGTCCTTATAAGTGCATTTTGAAAATATTTTTTTTTTTGCTGCAAATATCCCTTGCTATTCATAAAAGAATTTTACCTTGACTGTGGTCAAATTATAATAATAATTTTTATACTATTCTTAGCTCAAAGTAAATGATGCAGAAAACAAAAATATCAACAACTGATGGTTTATTTGCTTCACTTTTGTTGTTCTTTTATACGTCTCCTGTTGAGGTCTGAAAGTTACAACTTCAGAAGCTTGAAAACCAAGTGCAGGGAGACAGAGAAAGACCATAGTCTTATAGTGTAATTTCAATCCAATTCTCAGATAAAAAGATTCTCAAGTTCACTGTTTTGGTTCAAGTTTTTTGGTTGTTTTTCTTACTTTTAGTCAAAAATTATTTATTTCCCACTAATCCATGATGGCTGAGTCAAGTAAATGGTATTTTTAATATGTTTAATAATTATTGGGAGTTTTCTACTGAATTCCCAGACAGGGCCAAAAAATAAAGGGACCAGTCCAAATGAAGTAAAATCTCCTGAGTTTGTGTGAGTCCTTTACCAGCAAGATCTGCTGGACATGGCCCTGAATCTCTGCACTTTTCTGGGATCCTGTGTCTTGAGCTGCTTTTAATCCTGAATTTTGGTCTTAGTGCCAGGATACTGCTAAAAATGTGGTCTTTGTGATGATTGCAACTAAAGCTTCATTTGTCTGTCACTGGGGGAAGGGTTCACCATCATGCAGGAGGTTTTGTTAAGAGTTTCTTGCAGTATCCCCGAGTGTTGTTGGCTCTTCCCTGACACATTTCCCTTGGTGCTGTCACTTGGATCATCCCACACCTTGGGTGCTGTGTTTGGTTTTGGGACCTCACTAAAAGAGGGACATTGAGAAGCTGGGGAGAGGTCTGGAGCATCAGAAGCAGCTGAAGGAGTTGGGGAAGGGGCTCAGCCTGGAGAAAAGGAGGCTCAGGGGGGCCCTTCTGGCTCTACACAACTCCCTTACAGGAGGGGGCAGCTGGGGGGGTTGGGCTCTGCTCCCAGGGAACAGGGACAGGATGAGAGGGAACAGCATCAAGCTGTGCCAGGGGAGTTTTACACTGGATTTTAGGGAAAATTTCTTCATAGGAGGGGGAAGCACTGTCACAGGCTGTCCAGGGTGGAGGGTTAGACCTGATGATCCTGGAGCTCCCTTCCAATCCTGATGGTTCCATGATCTCAGTATCCCACATGGATTCACTCAGTTTGGTGTCCAAGCCATCCTGGGCCAGGATGAATCTCCCTTTGCAGCCCTTTCTGTAGAAACCCCCCTATGTTTTTAGAAGACTGAACCCACCCTTAATGAACAAACTACCATTGGAATGACATCAGAGTGGTGGATTTCCTGGATTTCAGATGGAGCGGAGCCTCAATTATTTATTGTCTGGGACAATATTGCTTATAGCAAGCAAAGTTATACTGTGGAAAAAAAAGATAATTTTACATTTCCACATTAATTTTCTTCATTACCTTCAATTTATATTAACTAATTTTCATGTGCTCCTTTCTCACCTTAGCTGGTTGCAGTCTTCAATTACCTTAATTTAACCAGAAATCTCCAGATAGGTCACAGCTCTCATGTTTAATGAAAAATGAGTGAAAGAGGCTTAATAGAAATTCATAAATTCCTGATGTTCTTTGGAGTAACACATACATTATTTAGTTCTGAGTGATGCTCTACACATTTAACCATATTTAGGCTGCTAATTGTACTGGATTTAATGTTCCTGTGGGAGTATCCTTCACAACACAAGACAGCCTCTCAGTGAACTCCCTCCATTGCTCGCCAAAGCAAAAACCACTCCTGGGTATTGATTACTCCTAATATTCAGAGTTTTAATGGCAGAAGAATGCTTTGTAGAATAAACCAGAAAATCCTTAATTACTTTTAATGTTTCTTGAGCTATTCTAAGTCAAGGTAAAGAGATAAGGAGACAATTTCTCTAAGATTTTAAAGTATGGTGAAATACCTTTTCTTTTTGTTCAATCATTGTGGGTATTCTGTCTCAACACTTGGAGTCACTAATTCCAGTAGAAGCTGAAGGTGTTTCCATGCTGAAAATAAGATCTTCTTCCTTTTTTTTTAAATCTTTTCTAAATTACTTTACATTGGGAAGGCTCTAATAACAAACACTCTGTAAACTGGTGAACTGAACTAGGCAAAGAAATGTTATTTATTCCAGAGTGCCTGACCCAAATTGGCTTCAATGGGATGTTCTTCCTTTGGAATTTTGCTTCTTTTCTCCCCAGTACATGATTGCATTTGACTTTGTTCAGGGCATTGAACTGGAGAGGGGAAATACTGGTATTCCAAGGGAAGAAAAAAGAATAAGAAAAAATTGAAAAATAAAAAAGAGGCTGAATTTTCCCTTCAGTCATTAAGTTACATTAAAATTATTGAAATGCAATATGTGGCTTGGCTATGAATAATATTTTTTAAAAGAAGAGTATTTGTGAAATATTGAATTCATTCTGCAAAATCCATATAGTAGCAAACATTCTTTCAGCAAAAATTATGGAAGAGGGTTTTGAAAAGTAAAAAAGTGTAACTGCTTGACTTCTTGTAAAATCCTGGTGATCTACAAATAAAAATAAACATAGAGGCTTCTTTTAAGTAACAAATTCAGTTTTCAAAACATTGATTTTGATGATTTTCAAAGTTTTGCACCACTGAAATAATCAGTATTGTACAGTTTAACAACTATGGATTTCCAAGGTAACTGACAAAATCATTTTGGGGTAAAAATGTTCTTTTTATTATATTTTAATTCTGTTTTAGATGCCTTCTGGAGGCTGACCAGGAACAGAGACTAGACGGAGCAAAAGGATAAAGTAGGGATTTATTAAAAGGCCTCAATGGGTACAGCTGGGCCACACCCAAGGTGCACCCCAAAATGGTCACAAAATGGACAACTGATCACCAGGTCTCACACTTTTATAACATTAGCATATTTGAGCCAGTTGTCCGACCATAGCTCCAGGTTATGAAGCTCCATCCTCCTTGTTTTTATTTTTCACTTCACCTTTGTTTTCGTTCTTGGGCCTGAAAGTTGTCCTTGGTATCAAACTAGAGAAGGAGTTGTTTTGTCTATCTACTCTGTGAAGAGAGCTTAGTAGCACTGAATATGAAACCTAAAACTACCCACTAAAACAGCAGAGAATCTAAAAAAAAAAAAAAAAGCTAAAACTTAAATATCATTTTAAAGAAATTTACTTTCTACCTAAAATATATTCAAAATTCAAGTGCTTGCTATCAACTTGTGTAGAAGCTAAGAATTCACATAATTTAAAATTGCAAATCCTCAAAACACTAAACAGATACCTAAAAATCTATGTAAGTAATCTTCCTGCTGCTTTATGATGATATTAAATTATTCCTTTAGATCTTTACCATTTATTTTCTACTCTTTATAAAATCTGCCTGTTCTAAGAACACCACTAAAATAATAAATTACTAAAACCATCTTTTTATATGTCAAAGCTGAAAATGAAGCTCAAACATGAAGCTTCATTTGTGCAGATTCGTCCTCTTCATTTAGACTAAAATATTTTATCCCAAAGATTAGGATGTTTCTGTGAATATTGAGGCTGATATATACATTGAAGTCAAAAGGATTCAGGGATCTGCATCCCGAAAATCCAGAGCACAACAGCAGCTGAGGAGATTTGGCACATCTCATAAATAACTCAGTCAACACCAGGCAGGATTATACCTTCACTGTAAAAGTCTGACACATTTCTTTATGGAATCTGCATCGTACACTGGTTCATCCCTGGATATTTATATCATTACAGAGCCTGGGAAAAAATGATGCCTTGTTCTGATAATGTCATTTTAGTTCTGGCAAAGAAGAAATCTAGACAGGCTGGGAAAGCAATACAGGACTTCTTGGGTAGTTCTAAGTTTGATGCAAAACTTCTGCCATAAATAAAACTAATATTTCATGTGTCAACAGAAATTTTAAGAGGGGTGCCTGAATGTGCATAGAGATACTGACAAATGAAATGGCAATAAAATAACAGCATTTCTTGCAGAAATTGCAGTGTTGTTTTTTCTGCTATGAATAAGGCCTGTCTCAGTTGAAGAATTTTCTCAATGTGGTACAAAGAATGTTTAGTACAAAGGAAAATATTTCAAAAATATATATTAGATAAAATGGTTACTACATTACTCTAAATGCCTGTAGAGTAATTAATACAAGTCATATCACTCAATCACTTCATAAACTGGTTAAGTTTGCTCTTGGAACAAGCCCCTTTCTCCTCATTTGTTAAATATTCACAATTTGCTAACTAAAATTATTAGATTCCTTCTGGGTTTTCACAGAACTAATAAATAATCATGGTTAATTTTAATTTCTTGCCCTTGTGCCATTGTTGTTATTCCACAGGAGATTGTGCTCCTTCTCCAGTGACCATCCTTTAATTATTGCATCTATGAAAAACAACTGCATCTCCTTTCAGACTTTGGTTTGCTTGGATTAAAAAAAAAAAAAAAGCAAAACCATCTGTCACCTACATTTCATAAGGGAAGGGACTCCAATTCCTAACATTCCTATGACCTCTGTCTGCATCCACTCCAGATGGAATTAATCCTGAAAGCAAGAACTGTGTGAAATGCTCGATACAAGGTTTAAACAGTGCCTGGCATAGCACTAATAATTCCCAGTAATTAGAGAAGACACTCTTTCTGATACATCCTAATATCTACCTTTTCCATGGCTTCAGCAAAGTGGTGGATTGTCACATAATCATCAAAACAGGACATAAGAAAAGTCCTATCAATCCTTTCAATTTGGCTTTTAAAATGTACAAATCCATTCTGTTTCTTTCTTTCCTTATTAATTTTTAAGTGAATTATAAATATTTATTAAATTAAGGGTGAGAGAAGTATAAATGTTAATATTCCTGGAGGTTCTATAGGACATGGCAAAATGAGTTGAGAATGTCCAGCACCAGAACTGAGCAAATCTTTGGAATCGGGTTTCTACAGATCAGCAGCAAAGCCAAAAAATGGAGAAAAATTCCGGGAGAATCTGAGTAATGTTCACTCAGGAATAACAAATAAAATGTTTTTAAATGCAAAATAGGATTACTTTTGATGGGCAAGGAAAAGCATTCTGCTTTTTGCCACTTAAAAAGATCTACGTTTATTCTTTTATCTACATTTCAGATTTTTTTCAGCCAAAGTGGTGTTACCAGTTCTGTGAGTAAACAAAGAAAACAAAGAGAATGGGAAAAAGAAAAGAAGAAAATAAAGAAAACTTTAAGATATCAAATTTGCCCAGGGAAAATGGACAAAACTTTATAAAGGCTCCTAACAGCATCTTTGAAATTCAGATGCCTTCCCTTCATCCATAAACACCAACCAAAATGTGGATCTGACATTTAAAATGTCCCTAACAGTTAAAATAAGAAATTCATCTGAACAGCATTAGTAGAGTTAATTTCACTTTATATTGAAACTAAATATCTGTATTGATGTTAGAAGTAGTTAAACTGGAAAACATTCCAAAATACTGAGTCTGGGGTGGGGATCTTTTAAAATCTTATGTTAGGAACATAAATATTTTAATAATTTACTTCTCTTGTTCAAAATTTGGCTATGCCACCAAACAATCCCCTCCTCTGGTGGTTATGTTAGAGGACAACCCAGGCTGATACTGATCTGCACAAGCTATTTATATTTTTCAGGCTTTCTGGAAAGGCAGAATGCTTTTTAACAGAGCACAGAAGTGAGGAAAAATCCCAAATTTTTTGTATTTGTAGCAATAGGAATGATCACTGGAGCAATATCAAACAGATACAATCCCCCTTCCTGTCTAGTCTTTTATCAAGTGATTTAAAAATGACTCATGTAATTTAAATTCTCCATTAAAAAAGCAACTTGTGTTGTTCTCTGAAGCTTCCAGCTGTAAGATATGATTGCAACATGATTTGTTACATGCAGGAAAATAATTGATCAAACCCCAAGTTTCACAGAGCCATCAGTCACACCAGGCACCTGAGTGAGAAAATACACCATAAATTCACTGATTCTGAGTTATGTCCTTGCCTTGGTATGGGATGAACAAGCTGCTGATAAAAACAGCTGCAAACAAAACTGTATCTCAAAAAATAAGGGGCATTTATTCCTGACAATCTCTGGAGAATGTAGAGGATACTATTAACTGAAATGATACTGTTGAACTCAGGCAATTCTATATAAATTATGCAGAATCATCACTTATCAATTGAATATTAACCCAGAATTTTTGACAACCAGCAGAAAACACAGCTCGGTAATTCATTGTTCTCATGATAGCTGTAGTTTTTAGTGGTTGCTTGCATAGGATGTCCTAAATTCTTGTTATCTGCTGTTATCTGCTGTTATCTGCTGTTCCATCTTTCCCCACATATTGGAGAGACTTCTCGGGAAATGTGTGGCTGCCCCATCCCTGGAAGTGTCCCAGTTCAGGTTGGACAGAGCTTGGAGCAGCCTGGGATAGTGGAAGGTGTGCCTGCCCATTGCAGGGAGTGGCACTGAATTTAAGCTCCCTCCAGATGAATTATCCCTTTCCAGCCTTCCTGGAGTCCCTTCAGACCCTGGAAGGTGCTGTGAGGTCTTCACACAATCTTCTCTTCTCCAGACTGAACATTCCCAGCTCTCCTAGCCTGGCTCCAGGGGGAAGGTGTTCCAGACCCCTCAGCAGCTTTGTGGCCTCCTCTGGGCTCTCTCTGACGATGCCTGTACCTGTTAGATGGCCTTGTCCTTTCCCTTTTCTCAGGGGAAGTGCTCTATTCTGCTGATGCCACCAAGAGGTAGAAAGCTATATGGTAGAGGCCTAAATTTCTATCTATTGAAATCGCATTTCCTGTAGCGCCAGGATTCCTCCCAGCCTTGACTCTGGGGGCTGTGTGCCCTCCAACACTGGCAATCAGAGAGGTTTCCTTAAATCCACAGCCTTGCAACCTTGGCAAAGTTCTCTTTCCAAGTATGCTATACTTCATTTTCATAATTGGTAGTGCAGAGGAGACTAAATGCAAAGTCAGGGAATTAATTCAGGTGTGCTGCCCTCATCTGCATGTCCTCAATTCAAGCTGTGCACTGCACTCAATTGTGGGTCTCTTCCAGGGAGATTGGACCAGAAGTGGGGAAAGATGGGGCCAAGAGCTGAATCTCAGGAAGAAATAAATTGACCTGCTAAAACAGCAGAATTTATTCTGCAGGATTTATGTTCAGACATAATGTTCAATCACAGAAAGCACAAAATATATATATCTGTATAATTAATGTATAGGCATAGATATCTCCTAATTTCAAGCAAGGAAGTTAGACACAAGTTTTTAGCATGTACTTCTAAAAGTGCACAACACAGGCTTAGTGTTAAATGGAAGATAAAAATTTCACCTGAATTTGATCCCTAATTGTGTTGAAAAAGTTGATTTTGCCTTTAAATACCTCCTGGCCTGGGAAAACAAATAGCCCTTGTCCTGTCCTGAAAGATGCTCAGATGCAGAGAAGTTTCAGCATATGGGGAAGATTCAAAAAGAGATGCTTACATAGTCCCTCCTCTTCCTGAGCTAGGATGCTCTGAGCCTGGGCTTCACCTCATCCCCAAAAGAAAATGGGTGAACCCGGCTGTCTCAACACACTTCACCTAACTGGGCTTATCAGAGGACTTGGAGCCAAAGCAAATGAATATTAATTATGCCTTCCTTAATCTCATTCTCCTTTGTGGGTGCAACTGCCTACAAAGTTATGCCATCAAAGTTCATTGATTTTTCCTTTTTATGTGCTCTCTTTGTCATTCTCTCTTTTATTTTTTAAGAAATTGATTTATTTTTAGTTTTTAAGACAGCAAAGTGCTCCAGAACACTGCATTAAACAATTATTTATGTGCATATTGGATGCACCCCAACTTCCTTTCTTAAATATATGTATTTTAGAGCAACAATAAAATAGATCTGGTGAACAAGATATATTTTTCACCAATGATTATGCCAATAACAGAGGCAAAAAAATAGACGAATCTGTGAATAATTTATAAATTGGATAGGAAAAAGGCAGATTGATCTGTGAATTTATTAAATATTAATAATTCTGCAAGCCTGATATGATAACATAATTCAGGATAATAGTGAAGTTAAACCATATGTGCTGGGTGTTCAGAGCAGAAGTGTTGAATGGAGATCACTGTGTTCCTCTAGGTGAAGATTAGACATCTTCAGATCTTCAAGTATCCTCTAAAATGATGAAATATCCTTGGGCTTGTGCCCTCTTTTACATCTGCTAAAGTGACTGTTCCTTCCTTTAGGAAGTTAAAGTTCTTAATATCCATCAGTTCTCTTCTGCTGATGGTCTTAAAGCAGCTTTTACAAAGGCTCATTACTGGGTACCTGAGAGGTAGGAGCATATAGATCCATGAGAACTGAAAGGGTTTGAGGGCATGTCCTGGGTTAGCTCTAATTGGACAATGTTGTAATATTGACACCTGATTAAGCCAATGAAAAGAGTGGATATGCCTTTTGTAAATATACATCTTAAGACCAAAAAAAAGCCTGTGAATAATCTCTGTTCATTTCCGGCTATGGGGAGGACGAGTTGGGCCTGGAAGCCAGTCTTAGCTCGGTCTGCATAGCTGGATTTAGGCTGGCTCCTGGGGGGAAAGGCTTGGCCAAGATTTTCCTGTCTCTGGAAGGGTGGTGAGTGGGCTGCTGAACCCCTCACCGAGGAGCTGCTGAACCCCTCCCTGAGCAGCTGCTGAACCCCTCACCGAGGAGCTGCTGAACCCTTCACTGAGGAGCTGCTGAACCCCTCCCTGAGCAGCTGCTGAATCCCTCACTGAGGAGCTGCTGAATCCCTCACTGAGGAGCTGCTGAATCCCTCACTGAGGAGCTGCTGAATCCCTCACTGAGGAGCTGCTGAACTCCTCACCGAGGAGCTGCTGAACCCCTCACTGAGGAGCTGCTGAACCCCTCACTGAGGAGCTGCTGAACCCCTCACTGAGGAGCTGCTGAACCCCTCACCGAGGAGCTGCCGGGCGTTCACTGAAGAGCTTACCAGGTCTTGTTCCGACAAAGGGCTGGGGCTCTTTGCCAGTGGGGACAAGTCTTTTCCTAGCAGAGCCTGCTGGACTGTGCCAGACAGAGACTGTGTTAGCACTGGGGGCAGCTTGACAGAGAGTGGCCCAGGGGCCAAGAGCAGCCCTGCAGCCACCATTACAGACCAAGAGCAGCCACATGGTCAGGATTGGAGGGGCCGGGGCTATCTTGCATGGACACCTCGGCATGGCTGGCAATGAACTTTGTGTGCTCAGCCACTTTAAGCCAGATTTACTACAGACAGAAGGATAAAAGTGTCAGCGACTGTTTTTGTTTCTGTTTTCATCACCCCAGCAGAGTCGGGCTGGCTCACGCGATGCCAGAGGGGACCACGTGGCCAGCAGGGAAGCACCGCGAGCCGTGTTCCCAATACAGAGCTTGGACCAGATCAGGGGTTTTTTTGGCATTGCAGGACTTTGTAAACTGTTTCAATTGGTGGTGAAACTTAAGAACAGATGCCTTTACAAATACCCTTTCTCTCTTAAATTAGGAAAAGGAAAAAAAGTGAACACATAGAGATAATAACATGGGATTTTGAAGTCAGTAAAGAAAGACTTAATTTTATACAGAAGGGATTAAAGAGATGTTTTAAGATTGACTTGAAATCCTGTAAAGCTATAGTAAAGATATATTTGACTGTTTTTGATTCCCTGTAACATAGAGATGCATTGGGGGAATATAGCATTCTAGCATGGTTATGGGCTGGGGCACCAGCAGTTGAAGCAGATGCATGTTGTTGTGAATCTAGCGAGAAACTTGAGCATAAAGAAATGAGAAACTTTGCCCTAGAAATAGTAGTGGAAAACCTCTAGTCCCAGAAATAGACAAAGAGAACTTTTGCTTGGTGTTAGAACAGCTCATCCTTGAAGTAGCACCCCAATAAATGAAAATAACCTATGAAAGAAGCTGTAAGAATGGCAGCAAGACATAGGAAGGACTTTCACACTGCAACCAAAATTTTCCTGTTCCGGGTGGCTGTCTGCAGTAGCATTAAAGCCGCAAGAAAAACTATTTTCTTGTAGAGAAGTGTCAATAGTATAGCAAGAAAAGCTCTTCTCCCTAAGTGAACTGAATTATTTCAGAAGTAGTAAACTGACTAAAAGTCCCATTTTTTTGTCTCTACGTTGTTAGTAAAGAAATTATTAAGAGAAAAGATGTTCTAAGGTTTTTATTCAGATTTTCCTTCATTATTGTGTTCCTTTTAACTCTGTTAATAAAGTTTTATTCCTTTTAAGTTTAAGCCTGCTTTGCTCTTAATTGAAAAATTTCAAATTGGCAAACCAAAACTTAGACAGGGCAGGATTATCTTCCTAAATATCAAAATCTCACAGTGGTCAGCAAAATCTCTGAGCTGAGACCAGAGTTCCCAATTTGAAAAGAGAAGAGAAGAGAAGAGAAGAGAAGAGAAGAGAAGAGAAGAGAA
>CM031864.1:26513133-26608902 GCA_018697195.1 Certhia americana | reverse complement strand
AAGAAAAGAAAAGAAAAGAAAAGAAAAGAAAAGAAAAGAAAAGAAAAGAAAAGAAAAGAAAAGAAAAGAAAAGAAAAGAAAAGAAAAGAAAAGAAAAGAGGAAAAAAGAAAGAACATGCCCCCAAAAGCCTGTTGTTTCTGCAGTTCATGCAAACACATTAATAGGATGAAATTCTGTCCTTATCCCATGGTGTCCTCAGAACTGATTTCCAGAGCCTGGGATCTGAGGCATATAAGCACTAATTTCTGAGCAGTGCTCATATGGCAACTGCTAAGGTGGCAGCTCCCTGACTCGGGTGTTCTGCTAATAACATTTAGTGGGGTTGGCAAGCCCATTGATTTCCCATATGTAATAAGGAGAGTGCCTTGCTACCTTCCTACTTAAGGTTTATTAAGCAGGCAGGATATTAGAAGTCAGAACTGATTAATTCAAGGCATAAACAATCAATTTGGGTTTTTTATTCTTCTTTTCCTTTTTTTCTTCCTGCAGTCTTTTCCCCAAACAAATCCCTATTAGTGCTCTCATTTCTGGTGATGCTTGGTTTTTACTTTCCTTTGTGAGTTTTCACCTTTATGTTAAAGAATGTGTTAAACAGTCATGGTTTTGTCTTGATTTGTGTCATCAGAGCTCAAGGGTTTGGTGGAAGACCCTGGAAGGGCTGGAGCAGATAAACCTTGTCATAACCAGATCACACCAATACTGAAAGTCTTCAGATTATAATATAATAATACTAATAATACTAATACTAATACTAATAATAATAAAATAGGTGCATGTTCTATAGACTCAAATTAGGGTTTTTTACAGCAGACATAAAGGGAACATTTATTCTCTTTTCTTTGCATCTATTTTAAGGTCAAGAGCAGCCAGGGAATAGCCTGCAATTTAGGTAAGCCCATTTCAGGGTCCTTGGGGGGAAATTTGTATCCAAGTAGAAAGCCCCTTTTTAACTCTCCTAATTTAAATAGAGGTATCTCCTAATGTCCTCCTTGCTCAATAAACTTCTACTGGAAATGTAGCATTCTCTTCTCCTTATTACTTATGGGAAATCAAGGGAATTGCTAACCCCTGGATATGGCATTGCCACCGCCAGGAGCCAGGATGTGCCAGTGCAGCAGTTGCCATAGGAGCACTCTTTAGAATCACTAATTTGTCACTGGATTGGAGTGGGAATGAGCACCTGGAGTGTCACTTTATAATGATGGAGCTCTGTTCCAGTAATGAGCCTGCTACCTCAGTGGAGCTCATTTTTATAACTTCAAAAGAACCTACTCAGTGTCAATGTTGAAAACATAGAAATATCTACATTTATTCAAATTTTTACTGGGTACACATATATTGCATATATAAAAAAAGATATTTTACTACTTCAAGATAGCAGTGACACAACAGAAAGATCACAAGAAGGGTAAAAAAAAGGGCAAATCTGCCCCATAGAAATTTTCTTTGCCATGTTCATAGGAGAAAAACTAAACTAAAGGCATAATCATACTAAAGGTGATTAAATAGAAAAACAAAGCAAAAGTGCAAAACATTTTGACATGAGAGTCCAGAGCCAGTCTGGGGTGCAATGGGATATAGTGGCCTGGTCATATCACAGGTCACCATGTTTCCTCCCAGTGCCAATGCCTCAAACACCACATTAAACACCCCAGGGCACTGTGATAAGCCCATCAGTTCCTGTGTGAGTTACAATTCTCAATTTCTGCTTTCCTTCAACAGCTCCTGAAATATCTTCTTGCCTTGGACCAACTGACAGGTTGTTTGACTCCATCTGACAGCTACTCTTGAAATCCCAAGAGGTTTTACAGCTTGAGATGCCTCACTGTCCACCTATACAATTTTTTCCTTCAGATTGTGTAGATCCCTTTTGCCTACATGCTGCACTACAACAAGACATCTCTCTCTTGATGTTTTTACATTTTCTGTTACAGTTTCTCTAGGAGAATCCTTTGTTGCCAACTATTACAGAAATCCCATTCCTGCTCTCTTCCTAGGGGATTCCTTGCACTCATTTCAGACAACTGAATTTGTCCATGGCAGTCAGTAAAGGGATTATGTCAGGCTACTTCTCAAATAACATGGGGTTTATTTTCTTCTGACTCAAAAAATCAAGGACTGCATCTTCTTTTTGTAAAGATGCAGTTAGAATTTCTATGGAATAAATAGAGGAGGTGATGTGGCAAAGGAATGGAGTTTATAATGACAGAGAAAAGAAATATGATTTAAACAACCACAACAAAAGGTTGAAACATTTAATTACTCACTACAAAAGATATCAGTCAGGTGGGACTGGTGGGATGATATTATAAAGAAACAAAGACTGAGTATTTATGATATGGCTTATTGACCTGGGAACATCCTGAGCTGCTTTCTGGCAGAACTAACAAAAGGCTTTAGGTTTACAGTTAAATCCTTGGGTGATATTTATGACATTTTCTATTTTCACAAGCTTCCTTCCAATTACAACTTGTGATTCTCTGTGTTCAGTATATATATCTCCATCCTTTACACCATCCAGCTCCCCAAAGGCTTCATTCTCTTGTTGTGCTCTATATGTTTTAGACCATTTTCTTCAAGGCATCTCAAAATCACAGGATCATTTTTTCTTCCTATTTACTCTGCCCAAGTGGAAGGAGCTCATTCCTGTGTCATGATGTTCTTCACATCAGGGTTTAGAAGTTAAATCTGTGGGGTGTGGGTTTGTTTGGGGTTTTGGAGTAGAAGAGGGAGGATATCTCCTCACATCAGAGTTTCCATTCTTTTTATGATATTTAACTTCATTAAATGAACTGAGTCTATGGTTCTGCTGAGATAAAAACACTCTCTGATATTTCATCAAAGAAATCATTGTGGCCTTTAGGGGAAAGGTGACACAAGGACTTGTGACTTCCTGTTGGAGTGTCTAAAATAGAAAACTCTCTGAGTACCTCAGAAAGAGAAAAGAATGCAGGGATTAAATTAAAGCCTTTAGAGAAATTAAAATATATTAAGCTACACAGACATGAAGTAGAAGTGTAAATTTTAGTTTTAAGTCAAACTATACTTAAAGTGCCTTAAGAGAGTAAAAAGCCCTAAAGCCTAGCTTAAAGTTCAGTAACTTAGCTCCAGACATAACGGAGTAGAACATTGCTTGCATTCCTAGATAAAACAGATAGAACCATTTACTTGAACAGATAGAACTATATGCATGAATATGTGTAAGAACTAACACTACTTTTGTACTTTAGAATTAAGCTCTGATAGGTGTAGGAAGAATGTTTTAGAATCATGTTTTTAGCTGATTGGATGATTTATGTATAAAAATCCCCTGTATTGGGGTGCAAATACACGGAGAAATAAAAAGAAGAAAGGAAGAGAGGAAGCAGAAGAAGAAGAAAGAAGAGAGGTGTGGGAGCTGCTGTTGCTGTTGCTTCTGCTCGGGACTCTGCCAGAAAGCTTTAACATGGACCTTTAATACTTTGAACTCTTTGCCTTCGAGAGTCATGCAATAAACAACTTTACAGCTTACAACAACTGCCTCTCTTGTCTCTTTGGAGACACAGACCCATGAAATACTCAACAGTTCCCTGATCTGGACACTCCCTCTCCCTATTCTTTAGCTCTTTTTAACCATCCTCGGCAAGTCAGTAAACATTCCTGTGTACTTCTGATGGAACTTTTTCTGAATTCATAACCCCAAAGCATTGTTCCAGCCCTGGAGTAAACCTTTGGGTTCTCAAAATGGTCCATTCTCTTAAAAAAAAAAAAAAAAAAAAAAAAAAAAAAAAAAAAAAAAAAAAAAAATCAAACGTGCATATTTAGAGTCAGAAAAAAACCCGTAAAATCATATTTCTCCACAGTACTAATAAATCAAAATCACTTAATTGTACAAGATGTCAACATCAATCATACTAATTTGAGTGCTATAGCAATAAGTGAATCAATAAAGGCCTAAGAACAGTTGGATGAACAGTTAATGAACTCTTTCCTGTTTTCCAGTAAGAGAAAAGCTCAAAAATTCACAAGATGCATTTATCTGTTGAATTTTTATGCATTGATTGTATTCCAAAAGCAACAACCCAGTGAGAGGCCTTTAGAGCTTTTCCTTAGGAGCTTCCCTGCACTGATCAGACTTTGATATGAATGAGCTATAATAATATAAAGCTATAATGAGATAAAGAGTGCATTGAAGTGTCTAAAGTGGAGGTTCTGAGCTGCTTTCTTTCCTTTGCAAGTACTATCACAGCTCTTGCTGTGGGCGCTGTGGTGGACTGCCCCTGGCTGGTCAGCAGTTGCCTCTTTATCAGTCTTTCATCAATAGGACAGGAGAAGAAATATGGTGAAAATCTGTCCTGGGTCAATATGAGGACAGGAGATCTCTCAACTATTAATGTCACAGCAGAATTCTTGATTTGGGGAAAGTAACTTAATTTATTGCCAATTACTTGTAACGGAGGAGGAGAGTATGAAATACAACAAAACTAAAATCCCCTTCTTCCCACCCTCCTTTCTTCCCAGGCTGAGTGTCACTCCTGACTCTTCTGCCTCCTCTGCCCAAGTGGTCTTTTCTTTGTGATCTATACATTTCATCAGTGTCCTCCTACTGTTTATGGCAGTGTCCTTGATGAATTTGTAAATCATTGCCCTTCTAAGATATAATCAATAGATTCAGCAGCTCATGTTCCCTTAAGAAATAACTTAAATGAGGTAAATGTATTACATAACTTTACCAGAAATCTGGACAGGTCATTTCCATATTGCTGTGTAACCATCTACATCTTTTTCATAAATGTACACATTTTTCTAAAGTTCAGAAATGAATACAAAAAATAATAATAGATCTTGTCTTAGGCAGCGTCACCATGTCTGAATTCCCCAGCATCTCATACTGGCTACTCAAATTTTATCATCTTGAAGATATAAATGGGATTTTGGTTTCTCTTTCTCTTGAGTTTTTATTTCAGTTCAGCCCATGAGTATTTAAAGTGTCTTTTAAAGATTACTTTAACAGTTTTTTTTCCCTTTAAAGATTTTCCTTCAGCTTTAATGAATAGTACAGATACTGCTTCCTTTCACCGGGAAGGAAGGATGAAGCACCACATTAGCCCTGTCTCCTGCTCTGCTTTGCCTTTCTTGTTTTCCTATGCCTTAATTTCCCCAAATATAAACAGCATATAATGTCCATATACATATTTGCTGCTGGAGACTATTTCTACTGAAATTTTGGCTTTGAAACTCAGCAATCCCTAGACACTCTGCCTTTTTAGAACAGTGTAGTAGAACAGCTTCAGAATTCCCCTGCAGTAAGGGGAAAACCATAACTGAAATGAAGCCTAGTACATAATAGGCAATATTAAACCAACTCACAATTACTGTAATTTTACATTTAACTCACTCTCAGCTTATAGTAAAAAAATCAAGCAATAGCTCCTTGTGCTGTATACCTTTGTACAGTTTCCATTAGAGAATGTACAAACAGCCTTGTTATGTGAGACACAAAACACTTCCCAAAATGTCATCTCAAGCTTATTACTGGAAGAATGAAAAAGCTCTCTAATGTGATTGCTCTTTCTTCATAACAAAGGCAAAAATCACCTGTTCCTTGGAGTCTGAAACTAGTTGTGCTAGGAGTTGGATGAAGTGCTGCTGCTGAATATTCACTTGAAATGGCTGTATGTCTGTAAGGCTGTGTTAAAATGTGCAAATTTAATCTGCACTGATCATTTCTATTCATCAGATAAAGAAAATCATAGAATTATAAAACTACATAATGGTTTGGGTTGGAAGGGACCTTAAAGCCCACACAGTCTCATCCCTGGCCATGGGCAGGGACACCTTCCATGAGCTCAGGGTGCTCCATGCCCTATCCAACCTGGCCTTGGACAATTCCAGGGATCCAGGGATAGCCACAGCTTCTCTGGGCACCCTCCCACCCTCACAGGGAACAATTCCTTCCCAATATCCAATTTATCCCTACTCTAGCTGAAGCCATTGCCCATTGTCCTGTCCCTGCAGGCCCCTGTAAAAATTCCCTCTCCAGCTTTCTTGTAGGCTCCCTTCAATTCCACACTTAAAGAGTCATCTGAAGTCAATGTCAAACTTACACAAAGCTATAGCCCACCATTTGTGACCATTTAAATAGAAAAACATTTTGTCACTGATAGCAATATTGGGTTTTATTAGTTTTGCTTGAGTCAATTGAACTGTGTCATAGATGGACCATTCCTCAACTATAATTTGAGAGTTTCCTTCAGTTTCCAGAAGGATTAGATCAGATTCACTGCATTTGTCTTGTGTGTGCACCTGCCATGGATACACACATTTTAGAAATACTGGATTTGGGAGAGAGTCCAGATGGACCTTCCTGATTGTTGTCCATGTGTTTGTAAGATGTCACATTCATGGGCCCTAGAGAGAGTGTAGGGGTGTCCGAGTCCCACATAAATCTGGGGAAAACAGCTCTGGTGTAAAAGTTATGCTGAAAACTGAAAGCCTGAAAGTGACTGCGAGCTAGCTCATTGTGGCCTTTCAGTGCATAAAGGGAACTCTTGTAAAGGAGATGAAGGGAAGCTTTTTACAGAATAGGACAAGGACGAACAGTTTTAAATTAAAAGAGGGGAGATTTCAATTAGATGGCAGGAGAAAATTATTCCCTGTGAGGGTGGGGAGGCCCTTGCAGAGGGTGCTCAGAGAAGCTACCTCTGGATCCCTGGAAGTGTCCAAGGCCAGGCTGGACGTGGCTTGGAGCAACCTGGGATAGTGGAAAGTGTCCCTGCCCATGGCAGGGGGTGGCACTGAATGGGATTTAAGTTCTCTTCCAACCCAAACCATTCCATGATTCCATAAATGTCATTAAGTGTCTTATTCATCTTCCATCACTCCTTTGTTCACTTTGGTCCAATCCTCTTTTTGATTCTGTCTTGGGAGTGAAACAAGACCTGTTTTTCAGAGGAATTATTTAAGGACTACTAAGCACCTAGGTTCAGAGTGGCAATTGCATGAATATGCTTGACTTTAGGCAGGATCCGTCCTTTTTCTGATGTTTGCCTTGGCATGAGCAAATAAATTCACATTTATCAGAATACAAAAATACAAGAAAAGTAAACACACTGAATACTTCAGAAGATGGAGCTGTATGAACTGTCAACAATTCCAAAGCTTTTCAAGGCAAAACACAAAATCTTTGAAAATCTTTGCTTGGTCAGGTTTTACATACTTTTTGTGTAATGCTCAGATGCTCCAAAAATGCTTTCACAATATGGGACCTTCTAATTGAAAGAAGAAATTTATCTGTGACAGTCAAAAATCCAGGGAAGTACAAACCCCACTCGTGGAGTCTTATTCTAAAATCATCTATCACTTCAAGCTGCTGTGACTTCTCTTATTTTGACATAGTTTATAATAAGCTGAAAATAATACGTATCAAGCAGAGTCAGATGAAAATGCAGGCTAGGACACAACTATGGATCCCTGTATCCTATGTAATTAGGGCTGCAACGTGCTAACCATGGAAATGAAACTGGTAGTAAAATAGGAATGTTATTTTCCATGACACAATGAGCAGCCTGCATACTTTAATAACCACTAACTTAATGAGTTTGGAAACAATGAAATCCTTTACTAGTATTAGGAATATAACAGAATTATATTTACCTCAGGTGTATTTCTCCTCCTATTTTAATTAGAAAAATAAAAGGAAAACTATATAGTAAAAAACCCCTTAGGTTAATTTATCTCAGAAACAAAAGTCATGGCATGTTTATTCTTTAGAAAATTACAAAAAAACTTATTAAACAAATGAGATAAACACTGTACCATTGTTTGTATTCTGAATGAAAGGAAGAGATTAATGAGAGGGAATATAATTAGTAAGATGTGGTGTAACCACACAGGGCAGGTCCCTCTGTATAGCACAGCCTAGCCAGAATTCAGCAGTATTTTTACACTAAAAATCAATGCATCTCTACACCCATTTCTCTTCATCAGAGCGCTGCTGAAGTATCCTATTCAAAACCAGGTTTTTAAAAGGTGTCACTCTTTTTAGTTTGCTTCTTCCATGAAATTGGAAACTACCATGCTCTCGCAGCTCCATCCTGCAAGCCAGGGACATGGGGGAGGAACTGCCAGAGCCAAGTCTTTTGTACTCCCTACATTTTACAAATTGTTAAAATTCCCTTTTCTTACCTAAAAAAAAAAAGAGAAATGTGGATTATTCTCAACACATGAGAATAAGGAATAGAAGTAATCTAGATATTTAAGACCTGCAAGAGAAAAAGCTTTTATGTTTTTGGGTGTTTTTTTTGGTGCTGGCAGTGTCCTACCTTTGTCAGTGTCCAAATCCTGGCCCTTCTGTATGTCAGCATAATACTCCTCATCAGGGGAAGTTTTAACCCCAAATGTTTCAGTTTTCTAATTTCATCTTTTAATAACAAATAAGACTTTTTGCAATGATTAGCAACATTGGGATTAGATGTTCAAAATTATTAGGAGTAACCAAGTTGCCATACAAATACAATTGAGTAATATATTCCCCTTTTCCCAGCTTGATAACTAATGATTTTTCAGATAACTCCTTCACTTTTTCTGTTCAATTTGTTCAGAGTAAGATTGTGCACAGTGATGCTCAGGCATGCTTTGACTTGCTTGACTTCTCTGATCCTGTTGAGCCTGGTAGTTGTACAAAAATGAGTTACATTCCCACTTTATCCTAAAATGAAATATAAAAGCTCTTCTTCTCAGGGAGGGAAAAAATAAGATTCTAAAACTGACCCTTGTTCAACAAAACTTTTACAGACAGAGGGGTATCAGCCATGCCATCTGCATTTGGATTGTGTTTTCTCCACATGCTAACCTTGAAGTCTGACCCATTTTTCTCTCACACTTGCACGCCCACAGAAAGTCCACAGGTATTTGACCTTCTCTGGCTCAGGTGCTCCATTATTCCACATCTAGCCTGTGACAACCAGAGTTTTCTATGAGATGGAGTGTGCTTTGACTGCTGTTACAGGAATCAGCTAAAATATTTCTCCAGAGAAGTGTCATGATACAATCTTGGCAGCTCATTTATTCTCTGGCAACTCCTCTTTCCAAGAGCATCTATGAATGTATTCATAGACAATATTTCACACTGAAACTGCTTGAAAAGGATACAGAACAGAGAGCCTTGTTTTCATGCTGAAAAATACGCAGGTAAAAGAGGCTCCCTCCTTTGTTCAGCACTTCCAGCAGTTGTACACCTAGTACAACGAGACTCTTATCCATGCTCGTGTCACTGAGTGCATCAGAGAAAAATAACTTTATTCATTAATTCTGCTTTAATTTGCACTGATGTGGTAGCACTGGACTAAGCAATCATAATAAATTAGCTCTTGTATCACATATTGCAAAGAATGAAGATTTTTTTCAGTGGGGAAGAGAGAGATTGATGTTTTTAATTTAGCAAAAAGAAAATGCACATACAAGTCTGTTCTTTGGTCGTTCTCTAAAGTGTGTGACTGAGAGAAATTTTTTTTCCAGGTGCTTTTTCTCATTTGTCCCTCTTTCAGAACACCTATTGTATTAACTGCACAGGGCTTGCTTACTCAAGGGTCATACACTGTGAGTACAACTGATTTACTTCTGAGTAATAAAAGATGAGAGCCCCTCTGGACTTCATTTAAAGTTTGCTGCTCAAGAGGCTGGAAACTCACTGTGTTTTTGCTCCTTCCTCAAGTATTCCCAAAAGCTCCAATCTCAATAGATCACTTGGTAGCCTGAAATGATATGTCTGTTGCCTACCAGCCTTGGAGCTGAGAGGAGGGAAATTGAGGTCTCGACCTGGACGTCCAAGTCTGCATGGAAAAGGCTACTCACCAAATGCCATCTATATTAGGATCTCTCCTGCTTATTTCAGCTTGTTGGGAAATTACATGTTCAGTAAGTGTTGTCCTTGAAGTGTCTCCAAGACTTGCTGAACCTCAGCGTTAACCTTTCACCAGCCTGAAAATTGACCGTTTATTTCTGGTCTTTGTTTTCCACCTCTTTCAGCTGGTTTCTAATCCAGGCAGACCTTCACCTCCCACCTCAGCACTGCTTTGTTCCCACAATCTCCTTCTGGGGAGGAATTTGCTGCAGACTTTTTGAAAGTCCAGACAAATCACGCCAACTTTTCCCTTCATCCTCAACTTCCCAGACATTCCTGGGATTGTGGTGGGTTGGCAGCAAGGTGGGATGTGCAGTGTTGAGTCAGCATAGCCAAACTATCAGCAGTCCTTCAGGGTTTCACACTGGCAAAATGTAGAGTCATAGAAACATTAAGATTGAGGAAAAAAATACCAAAAATACTAAGTTCAACCTTTGAAAAATCCCACTGAGCCCAGTAATTTTTTTTCATAAAGTGTCATATCCACTCATTTTTTGGGACATCTCCAGGGATGGTGACTCCACCA
The DNA here is from genome assembly GCA_018697195.1 of Certhia americana. Taxonomy (NCBI): domain Eukaryota; kingdom Metazoa; phylum Chordata; class Aves; order Passeriformes; family Certhiidae; genus Certhia; species Certhia americana. Next base: position 26,598,492 of record CM031864.1, on the reverse strand, counting down.
CTGTCCTGGGAAGTGTGTTCCAGTGCTCAACCACTCCTTCAGGGGAGAAGTTTTTCCTAAATATCCAACCAGAACCTCCTGTGCTGCAATTTGAGGAAGCAGAGCTTAGCTTAAAAGTGTAATTTTGTTTTCTCTGTAAAAATAAGAAGTTGGAGTGGTTTTTGTGAGTCCAGACACACCTAAAGGTTTCTTCTCTAGATTATAGCATCAAGCCCAGTGAATACACAAGAGAAAACATGAGGAGTTCTCTTGGAGTGAGAGTGGAATTAATTCATGAATAAGGAATAGGGCAGTTAGGTCAGATTTATTAAAAAGATATGTTTTAAGTCCTTTAAGTTTTCCAGCAAAGAATAAAAAAGATTAATTGCAAATATTCAGCACCAAACCAATGCTGTAGAGGAAAAGAAAAACTCAAAACAAACTAAATAACCACCATAATAAAAAAAAACAACCAAGCAGCAACAACAACAACAACAAAATATTAAAAAAATAGAAAAGGCAAAAAGAATGGAAAAAAGGCTTTTTTCTCCCCTCTTCTGTTTTTCACTCTTTATAAGCAGTCAAAATATTTTCCAGCATATTATGAAAATCTTTCTGGGACAAAATTATATAAATCCCCTAATTTATGTTTTCTCTTTGCTTCCCATTTTGCTATGTCTGTACAGAAATTTGCCATTTCCAATACCAAAGCCAAAATTATCATGACCTCAAGAGGTTTTGCTGATATGGCCCTCAAGGTGCTGTTGGCCCTGTAAAGCTTCGCTGGCCAAAATATCCTTTCAGTTACCTCTGAGGATTGCAACTGTCCCTTATGTGGCTGTGAAGATCCAAACACCTTCCACAGTTCTGTTGGACATTTTTGCTGCCTTGTCCCACTTCTTTTCCACATTCAGCAGTTTTCCATGCCCTACCCAGTAGTTTCCCACCCACTGCCTGGTCAGCTCAGCTGAGGGCAGGACCTGCTCATCACTTACGTCTACCTGGCAATTGTATTCAGGAACTATTTGGTGAAAAAATTCTAGGACTGCCTAAAGAACCTATTCCTATTAAAGGCTGAGGGAAAAAACACCTCCTTGTTTCTCCTTTGGGATAAACTAATTGCAATTTTTTCCACATTGTTTCGTTTGGAGGGAAAAAGTTCTTATTTTCACTGGGAATGCAGCTAAAATAAGTAGATGGGGAGAAAGATCTCAGCTGTGGATAGTCCACATATTCTTGATCCAGCATATGCATCTTGCCAGGAACAGAAGTAGTTCAGTGTTATTTAGCCTCTAACCCAGACAGTCTTTGTCTTGATGAGTGGTTCTCATACAACTGCTGAGGAGCAGCTCTGAGCTCTTCTCCCTGGCACAAGAACAGAACCCAGGGAACGGCTGGAGCTGGGTTGGGGCAGGATCAGGCTGGAGATCACAGAAAGGTTCATCCTGCAGAAGGTGGTGGGCACTGTCAGAGCTCCAAGAATGTTTGGGCAACACTCCCCAGGATGCACAGGGTGGGATTGCTGGGGTGTCTGGGCAGGGACAGGGGTTGGACTAGATGGTCCTTTGGGTCACATCACACTCTGGATATTCCATGATTCCATAATTCAGATTTCAGATGGTGAATACGTAAACCCCACCCTTCTGCTGGGTTACCAGTTTGGACACAATTAGCAGGGAACAGAAACTCTGCCAGCAGGACATGCAGGGCTTCAAAATAAACCCATTATTTATTGTCTGACACATGAAAGACAGGCCAAGGAGCCAAGGACTCTGAGGCTCTTCACTCCCCAGGTCCTGGTGTTGCCATCCTCCAGTAAAATCCTGGACAGTCTCAAGAACCTGAACTGAGCATCCAGCAGCTCCTGGTCCCCACTGGTCTCCCTGTTTTTTCCCCATTAACCACTTAATCCCTCTTCATGTAGTTGATTTCCCTCTTGAATCCTTCAGCTACTGCAATTCCCCACCTCACTGTGCGACCTCTCCCCGCAATTTCACCTCTCTCTTCTTGCTGCAGGTTTCATAGTTTGGACTCTCAGCTCAGCAATTTTCTTAGCGGCCTGAGCCAAGGTTAAGCACCAGAGCAGGGCTCTTTGTCCTTGTCTTTGTGTCTTTCCTGCAGGGAGGAAATTTTGGCAGAACTCACCCAGTGAGTCACAGTTTTACTTCAGCAAGAGGCAGAGCAAGAAACACCATGGGAAATGGTGGACAGGAGCCATATTGTTGGAGATGTCAGAATATAAATCAAAATTATTGCACCTAAATAGCCCAAGGAAATATAATTTAACTGTAAAGGCAAAAGACTGAGAAAGTCAAATGAGATGCTAAATACGTGCAAATGTTTACTTGAACATTAACTAGAAAAATCTTCTCCCAGATGACATCATAAAAAAGCAGCTTAGTCCTAAAATGTCATTACCTATATCCAACGTTTTTGCTCATATTATGACCATGCTGATTCTGAAGCTACTTAGTAGAAAAAAAAAAAAAATTATTGTACTGTTATTCTGAATAAGTAAAAATAGATGACTGGCATGAGCCTTTTTCAAAGTGTTAGGATGCCAGTCTAGAAATTTTGGAAGTGAGAAACAAGTCCTATTTGGACTACAAGGTCAGAGCTTTCTCATTTCTTTAGGGAAGTTAAATGTTTGTCATGTATTTAGATACAAATGTTATCCTTTAAGGCAAATAAGTTCTAGTGTCAGCGAACAAAACACTACCTCAGTTTCATAACTTTTTTTTAAAACTTTCTTAAGACTTAGGTTTTAATTGATAAAAGCATGTTTGCATTGGTTTTTTTCGCTGTATTTGTTTTCATTGCTCTACAGGGAATTATGGAAATTTTGCAGCATAAAAAGATCCAAACCCTTAAAGATGCCCTGTAACCAAGCTCAGGACACAAGATAACAACATAAATGACAATTTAACAGTAGCCTGCAAAAGAATATTTTTCTCTGCACAGATTCATCTGACTGAGATGGTTGGAGTGACTGATATGCAGTGACTGGTCTGTACCCCAGGTTAAAAGAGCCAGGCAAGGAAATTCTTTGCCTCAAGCAGGAGCAGGGTTCAAAAGATGATTGTTAAGGGTGGCTGAATTTATCTATCTTGATTTCCAAACTTATCCATGAATATGAACTCCTCATTTGGAGGGATGGAGCACTCTGAGCTTACAGGAGCTGATCCTTGAATATCAACCAGCTTTCTTGGTCCCTTCTTCCATGCAGGGTCTTACCACATTTTTGAACAGGTCAAAGTCTTCTCTCCAGAAACCCAGGGTTGTAGTCCTTCTTTGCTCTTTTGTCCCTCTTCGCAAGATCCTGAACTCCTTCCAGAACTCCAGACAGGGTGTTTGAAACCAGGAGAGAATAAAGAACAAGCATAACATATTCAACTTGGAAAAACTCCTCAGTAATTTCTTCTTCATAAATTATTTGAAAGGCCATTCACCAGCAGTAATTATGGGAGTTTAACCTGTTGACCAACAGATACGGTTGTGAAAATCTTTTTCTTTTTTTCCCTGATCACTGAACCCCTGCTTTGGTATCAAGAAGTACTATAGTCATGAAATCTTTCAGGGTGGAAAAGTCCTCAAAAATGATCAAGGCAAATAATTCCCAGCATTTCCAAGTCCACCACTACCCCATGTCCCCAAGTGTCACATCCACATTCTTTTTTAACACTTTCAGGGACAGTGATTCCATCTGCTGAGCCCCAGTGCTGTGCTGATTCATCCTTTCTTCCTGCTTCTGTTGGATTTTTGAGCTTTATTTAGAGAGGGAGTGGAGTAACTCCAACTCTGACCTATTCCCACAAAACATCTACACAGTTGTACATCCCAAATGAGTTTCCGCAGCTCCATCCCAAGCCCTGTGTGGAAAAACATCTCCCTTTCCTTCCTATTCCATTTGTTTGAGGAGAAAAGGGAGCAGAAAACTAAAGCCAGTGAAATTGTAGCCTTAAATAACTTTACAAGGTGGACATGGAAGCTGCTTATTTTTCAATCAGAAGTTTGAAGTCATCATCGCACTTCCCTCACTAGAGAGGGAAAAAAGCAATTGCTGGGGCTCTGAAATTCTGCCTGAATTCACCCTGGCTTTGTTTTTATGGCCCTCTGAAAAATGACTCTCAGAGAGCAGAGAGAGAGGGGGTTACTTTTATAGTTTTCGATATATCCAAAGTGACACGGATGGTATGTGGCAGGACTGTGATTAGAATGAAGAGTTCGGGAGACAGGGTCATCATAAAGTATTTATAACAGCAAGTTGTATATTTTCCCTGTCAGGGAACAATGGATGGGGAGGCAGTAAAGCTGAATTAAGTTAAAAATATGAAATGCCAGTTGGTGTTGAGAGTCCTTGATGCTGCTTGAATAAACAAAAGGAAGGACAAAAGTGTTTGAGTAGAAAATATCATAGTCTCAGCGACTGGTGAATTTATTCTGAATTAAAACTCGTACATTTTGACCTCTATTTTCTAGTGGTTCAGATAATCACCCTCTGAGCCTTAGTTCCCACAGGCTAAAGAAGTATTTCAGTGAAAAAAAACAGATGTTGGGACGGAGAAAAGTGAACACAAACTTTAAATGCTCCATGAAATATTCTTGTGCATAAAAAATTAGGAAGAGTAAATGAAAAATCATGATGGAAATGACTTAAGCATTGGAGCAAATAGCCCTGGAAGATCTTAAAATATTTTACTATTTCAAGGCTAGGCAGCTACACTGTAATTAAAAGTAAATATAGTGCATTAAATAATAATTCTGCAGTGCGTTCCAGCACTCTTTAGATTGTAATTACTTGAACTGCAACATATGCTGTAGTATCTCCAATAATTAGGATAATGGCCTTAGTTACTCTCTTACCCTTTTTTAGAGTTGTTCCTATGAGACATGGAGACTTTTTTTTTTATTATTTTAAACATACACTGTCCATTTTCTTTGGAATATTTTTTTTAGGAAAGAGCATTTTTAAAAACACAAGTATAACCAAACTTCTTTCCCTGAAGGTAATGAAGTTCCCTTTCCCTAAGTTTCCCCGATTTCACTCTCTAACCCCTCTCCCTGAGGGCAGAGGGCATGGGCACATCAATAGGTTAAAAACGTGATAAAACATGGATCTGTGAGTATACAGAGATTATCAATTTAATTACCTTGAAATATCTATTTTAACAGCTCCATTCTCGTGGAAAATGTGTTGCTTATTGCTAGCTAAGGTTTGGAATAAAAATACTGTAATCATGCAATGCTGAAACAATTCAGTTATCTCAGGATTTTCTCAAAGTATTTTTTAATTGAATATTTTGATATCAAGAATGACATGATCATGTTGATTATACCTCAGTGTATGATTTTGCATTTTACTTTTACTGAATATATAATATTTAAATATATTTTTAATAATCCATATTTGGGAAATATTGAGTAGGTTGAAAATATTTGTAGGCTTACAAAAGTGACTCACTCTGTAGCAAAATTTTGAAGGAGAAATGAGGTAAAAGTGTTTGGTGATTTTTTAATGAATATTCATATTTCTTTCAAAATACGAAAATCAGCAACCACAAAGCAGAAATATGCTATTATATAACAAATACAGTGCCAGATATTATTTTACTGACACCTCAGGTGTCACTTCTTCCAGGCTAAAAATACCAGTTTTGATTAAAAGCTCTTATCTAATACTGTTCAGGGGAAACACAGAGGATTGTAAACTCCTTCTAAACTTTGAGCATTGTGTATCAGGGAGTAAGTAATAAGTGACACAACTTCCTCCAAAGTGATTAGTGGAGGATCTGGAATTACACTGTGACTATACTCCAGGTTTAATTCCTATTATTTTATTAAACTGCCTGCCATTAGATAATCTGATTAGTTGGGAAATATGTGTGCTTCGGACAAACTGAGTATTTTAACAGCGGAAAATTCATTAATAAGGGCAAAACTGCAGTGAAATTAATTACATCCTGAACTTGTCATGGAGCTCTGCTCATATTCCGTAAAATGCTTTGTCTTCTGACTTAATTTTCTTGGAAAAAATTGAGTCATTGGATGCAGAAACTGTGATGGCCAAGCAGTAAAAATGCTGAAAGAGAGCACACAAGAGAAAGGTTTTATTCTTTATACTGTCACCAAGCAGTGATTTCATCCTTAATTTTATCTTCCTTTTTGCCTCTTAGATCCATCCCCTCCTCTCTTGCCTATTTAGACTCCTTGAAGCTGGGAGTACCCCTTTGAGCTGTGAAATTCACCCAAGACCTGCCCCTTGGTACAGAATTTTGTCGTGGCTTGACTCTCAAAACTGAGAAACTGTGCCCCCAAGAATGCTTAGAATCCTGTTTTATCAAATTTCCTTTGCCAGAAGTCCCTTTTTAAAAGAGTTATTTGCCAAATATATATATTATATATATATATTTCCTTTACTTTGAGTTCCATTTGTTTCCCCACCAGTGCTGTTCCTGGAGCTCATTGCTTTCCTCTTGTACTCCCAAGAGGGTGCCGTCTCTTGCTTTGGGGAACACAGATCTGTGCTTCTCCAGCAGTTACGGAGCCAGATCTTCCAGTTGCCTCTCAGTGTCCATGGAAAAGGCCCATGCAGGATTCCTGTGCTGTCATGCAGGAGCTACTCTATGTGTTTGGTGCAGGCTCCTGCTGCTTCAAACAATGTTCTATAAAACATCCTGAAATGGTCTTAGAGCTTCCTCTGAACTCTGTCCTTGGCAGCTAGGATTTCCCTGAGGAGCTTGGCACAAACCCTCCTCATACCCTTTAAAGCTGTTTATAGCGATAACTGGTAGTGTTCTGGCTGGTGAAACCATGTTCCTGGAAGACTTCAGCTGTAACTGTAATGTGTTATGTAACACATAACTGGAGTGCTGCTGTCCATTGCTGGAGGTGTAGGGTTACAGGCATTGAGTAGTTTTATGGGTTACAGGTTATTTATTTCATCAATCACAGCAGCAGTGCTTGAGCCAGGAAAAATTTCCCAAGGAAGTCAAAGATCTTATTTTGGAGCCCACAGAATACTTAAGGTTGGAAAAAACTCCAGGATCATTGAGTCCAAGCTGTGCCTGATCCCCACCTTGTCACCAGCCCACAGCACTGAGTGCCATGTCCAGGCCTTCCTTGGACACCTCCAGGGATGGGGACTCCAACACCTCCCTGAGAATCCCCTTCCAACGCCTGACCACCCTTTGCAGGAAGAAATTCCTCCTGATGTCCAACCTGACCCTCCCCTGGCACAGTTTGAAGCCATTCCCTCTCATGTCCCTGTTCCATGTTCCTGTCCCTGTTGCCTGGGATCAGAGTCTGACTCCCCCTGGCTCTCCCCTCCTGTCAGGGAGTTGTGCAGAGCCAGAAGGTCCCTCCTGAGCCTCCTTTTCTCCAGTCTGAGCCCCTTTCCCAGCTCCCTCAGGCACTCCTGGTGTTCCAGCCCCTTCCCCAGCCCTGTTCCCTTCCCTAGATTAACTCCAGCACACTAAATGTTAAATCTCATCACTTGTTTGTTTGGTGCTCAGTCAGACGTTCTAAAATTAATATTATTAAATAAAATAAATTCAGGCTACATTGAGATTAAACTTGAGATCAGTGCTAATATGGTTTGAACTTGCATATTTTGTTTGCTTTATTCATTTAGCACTGCAATGAAATCCTAATGGAATATGCCCTTCAGAAGGGCAAATGCAGAAAACACTTAATGATAGTACAGAATTAGGATTCAAAAATATTTCATTTTTTTCTTGTTCATTACTACTTAGTTTTTAATGAGATATAATTGTATGATTATTAATACAGAAACTATTCACTGTCACTTATAGCAAGAATTTTCATTGTTTGTAATATTGTGCTGAAAGAAAATAACCTACTGATACTGTTTTACTTCTGATTAATATTTTCTAATTAAAGAGATTTCTTTCTTAAAAAGTGAAATTTATTAAAAGTCAAGAATACAGGGATATTCTGGAAAAGAAATATGCATTTGTATTTAAATTAAGTTAAATTTAATTACATATTTGAAAAGACTATATATACCTAAAATACCTTTAAATCACAAGCCTGTAATGTATTAAAAAATATTGTTCTATTCAACCAAAAGGTCCAAATTTATATTATATATAAAGTATAGGAATCATCATAAATTTTCTGTCATTTGAATTCATTCCATTTGCTCTGTAATGAGCTTAGTTTAATCATATTAATGAAATATTGGAACCAATACACCTCTGTAAACACCAAAAAGCTGAGTAAACAACCAACAAGAGTAGTTACTTTCAGTAATAACTTCCAGAAGAGCTTTGACTTATGCAAAAAAAAAATATTTTTGGCCAAACTTGGTTTGCAGGTCCACAAGAGCTTCCATGTGAGATGGGAAATAAGGAATCTTTGGCCCAAAAGTGGGTGATAGGATCAGTCTGTAGGCACAACTTGGTAAGTGTGTGTGAGGGTGTAGGGAAAAAAAATTGCATTAATAACATTAATAAGAATTAATAAACATCAATAAATATTAGCAAGTTTATAAAAATAGTAAGTAATTATTTTTTATAAAAAATAATAAGCAAGTTTTATAAAATTAATAAAAAATTAGTAAAATTAATACCTCCGTATAGTATATTGGTTCGTAGTCTGAACACTGCAGATAATTTGTATTGGAACAATCTACCATGGATTTTCCCTGACTGAAAAGTTATGTTGGTTTTTTCCCCTATAAGTCTTCTCTACCTTAAGCAAAAAACTCTAAGAAATTGTATTTTTGGGAGGTCAAGAGCAAGAGCAAAGCAAGAGAAATCCTAATTTTTATTTCTTGTTTAACTTAATTATTAGCACTGATTTTATGTACTTGAAAATAATTCCACAATATTCTCGCTCTTTACAGATTCCCAGGAAGGTTTGAGTTGGAAAGGAGCTTAGAGATCATCAGTTCCAACCTCCCTATTGGAAATATGCTTTTAGCTTCTACTAAACTTGGTCAAAGAATGACCTATATGGTGGCCTTTTTGTAATGCAACTTTGTATTTTATATTTGCCGTTTTTGTGCTATTTTATTTTGGGGGTAAGAGACATGCCCAGTTTTTTTAAGAATATTAATGGATTGTGAATATTTGTAGAAATTATGGTGACAGACAACATTTTATTAAAGTCTTTTCTCTGTGCAAACACCCTGGCCAAGAAAATAAAAGTCTTTATTAAAACTTGTGTCCTTCACAATATGGTTCAGTGGGAATGATGGAATTTGGTCAAATGTTGGACTTGATGATGTTGGACGTTCTTCACAGCCTTAATGATTCTGTGATTTAATTATTCACATTCCAGGTGGTGATGGAGTACAGCAAGATGTGACTTGTTAATTACTCTAAACCTTCTGTTAATACAAACAAATTAAAACATGGAGCCATCACCTTTAGCAGGGTATTTTAAAAGAACAATGAGAAATACAAACAGCAAAGTTATGGAAATGTTGTGTAAGGTAAATTATTTATTTCTTAATTTATTTCTTTCACTGGGTACATTTGAGACATGAAACTCAGCTCTAAATGTCCCAATATCCTATGAGTTCCTTTAGTCAGTTATTCGGCCAAATGTCCTTTTGCTTTGAATAGAAATAATTATTCTTTATAATCTTTTTTTCCCCCAGTGGATAAAACTTCAGAGAAAAGCATTTAAAACCCTATAGGAACTGCCATCCCTGAAAGTAAGATTGCCTCCACCTCTGGAGTACCATCTCCAGTCCAGGGCTTTAGTTTGAGCTGTTTTGTTGTGAGGTTAGAGTGAGGGCTGGAAGAAAATTCAGCTCCTACTGGAAATATTTATTTGCTGCAGCATTCTGATACATGATCTGGTTTCCAAAAGCTTTTATTACAGCACTTCATTTGCATTAATTGCATACTCAAATTAGAAAGTATATTTGGGCTTATAGCAATTTGTAGAGGAAATGATGTGTTTTAATTAGTGTTTGAAGCTTATTGTATGATATTTCTTTGAAGATTAATTGATCTGGAAAAAGGAGGAAAGGATCCCCTTTTTGGTCTTCCATGAACTGCTTGAAGTCAAGGAGCAGGGCAGCTTCTCCCTTCCTGCTTTTCCCCAAAAGTGGCAGGACTGGGCAATCGAAATTGAGATACTGCACCAGGTACATGGGAAGGCAGGGATCAGCACCTGGAAACTCCAAAGTGAAATTTAAAACATAGAAAGCTTGGGAACAATCCCAGGCAGGGGGTGTATCTGGGATCAGAATGTCCCTGCAGAGATGCATCAAGCAAATGGATGACAATGATAAACTGTATTTTTCACTCTTTTTTCATAAGTACCTCTGGGTTTTCTCTGGTTTATAACCAAAAATTATCATTCTTTTTGTTCTGATACAATGTGATTTTTTAAATAATAGATTTTTCTGAGTCTTGGAGGGAATTAAGGGAAGCTACAGACACTTGATGGTCTAGATGGAGTGAGGGTCCTGTATTTACTAAATATAGTGGTTGTATGGGGAATGTAACAAAACATAAAACAAAATCCTAATTTATTTGTCTGGTTATAAATATTGACAGTATCATGGAATATCCTGAGTTGGAAGGGACTCACTTGGATCATGGAGTCCAGCCCCTCTCCCTGCACAGACACCCCAGCAATCCCACCCTGTGCATCCCTAAGAGCATTGTCCAAATGCTCCTGGAGCTCTGGCAGCCTTGGGACTGTGCCCATTCCCTGGGGAGCCTGGGCAGTGCCCACCACCCTCTGGGGGAAGAACCTTTCCCTCATCTCCAGCTTGACCCTGCCCTGGCCCAGCTGCAGCCATTCCCTGGTCACAGTATTTGTAACTCCAGAAATTCCCTGTCCCCTGGGAGGAGTCCTCATTGGGACAGACCCAGAGTGCAGAGCCAGCTCCAGGGTCACGTCACTGGGCCAAACTTCCCACAACATTCCTCTTGCTAGAAACTGAATCCATGTCAGCTGGGATTCTTCCAGTCCTTATATAAACAGATCATGATAGCAAGCAAGGCAAACCACCCTTTGGGTAATTCAGCAACCAGCCAAGCTCTTTTACAAGTGCATCCTTAATAAATATTTTTATTACAGAAGCTCCACTTCCCATATTCCCACTGCCAAGCCAGAGGGAATGAGTCACCTTATCCTCAAAGGCACCAGTGGGCAACATAAAAACTCCTATTGGATCCAGGATTTTTGGGTATTGATATTGCTCACAGCAGGCGCCACTCAGGAAAATTATTCCATTAATGACCTTCCTGTAAAAAAAAAAAAAAAAAGGTAATCGTCTTTGATTTGCTGAGAATAAATACTAATAAACCCCTTGGCCATTAATTTGGTCTTCATGTGTGCGGGGTTTTTTACAGTATTTATCACCTAATATCTATTACCAGCTTCATGGAAAAAATCATTATATTCCTATTTCTTGGTAAGTTACTTTTTCTATTGCATCAACACTCACATTTGGATTTCTGAATTGTATAACCCACTTTCTTCGTAATTTAGTTTTTCTAATGCATCAACAATTATATTTGGATTTTTTAATTATATAACCCAGTGCATAAGTGACCTCAACAGCCAAATTTCTGCACCCTAAAGAACAACTGGAGCTGGGCCAGGGCAGGGTCAGGCTGGAGCTCAGGGAAAGGTTCTTCTTGCCCAGAGGGCAACTGCCCAGGCTCCCCAGGGAATGGGCACAGTCCCAAGGCTGCCAGAGCTCCAGGATCATTTGGACAATGCTCTCAGGGATGCACAGGGATTGTTGGAGTGTCTGCGCAGGGCCAGGGGCTGGACTCCATGGTCCCTGTGGGTCCCTTTCCACTCAGGATATTCCATGATTCTACACTCATGCTAGTGAGTCATTACATGCTACTTCCCCAAAATCATTTTATTTATTCCCTGGATTCACAGGAAATTCTGTTTAGAGGATATTAATTGGAAATATGAGGCTGTCCCCAGAATTAACTATTGCCTTTTGGCATTATTGTTTTCCTTTTGTTTCATCAGATTATTAATTCTTTTCTCTGGCATACAGAATATGTTGCCAAAGATACTTAACTATATCAGAAGAACAGATCTCTCTCTGGTTTTTTTTTTCATTTTTTAACTTTTTTTTTTTACATTATCGTGCTGAACATGGATCAGGACTTGATGAGATAACAAACAAACATCATCCCAGTAAGAAACTGCCAAGACTACACTGAAAAATATAAGGTAGCATATCTAAAAAATTCTGAGGTAATGATGTTTTGTTTTTATTCAGCAGATACCAAAGCAAAGTTCCATATTCAGCACAGTAAATACTGATTAAAACATCTTATTTAAATTTTAAATGAAATTAGGTGTAATTGTAATGTTTGATAGTGGAATTTAGTGTGAGGGAATCAGAAAATGCACAGGTGAGTCTTTGGAATAATGAGTTTATTTAGAAAAATGAGTAGTAATAAGCACTGGATGAATAATTTTGTCTGTAAGCATGAAGTATTCTGAGAAATAAATGCAGAATATTTTGGTGACAAGGTCACAGTAAGTAGCTCCAATAAACTACTTTATTCTTTGTCTGGCACCCTATGATGTAATACACTGAATGAAATATTAAAACCCATTCATTTTATATGGTGGTATCTTTAGACTCTTAGACTATTTCTCAAGATAGCCCTCAAAGGATTGAAAAAATGAATTATGGAAATAAAAAAAAAAAAAACAAAGGAAAAGAGTATTTTTAGTTTGGGTTACCACTGCAAAGAGCATGTGGTAAGTTGAGTCACTAAATCATTTATCTCAGGATTAAACCCAGCCTTCTATACTCAGCAAGAACTTCCATGCTTTTAAACTTCTGCTGTAACACAAACTTTGGTGTGATCATTTTTGGTTTAATCAATTACATAAGTCTGCAACAGAATATTTAACAAATTTATTCCTGTGGGATTTTTTCTTCCTTATTCCAAAAGTGTTATGAGAGTCATAGAAATAAAACAAATAATAATGTCAGTGGTTGTTAATGAGATTTGGTGCAATGGTTTAAACCCGGACAGGACCTCACATCTCCTCACTCCCACACCCTTGGGATTGGGGAGAGAATTGGGAGGGTAAAAACTGGAGTGGATTGAGATAAAGGCAGTTTAACACAGGAAAAACAGAAGACACCACACAAGCAAAGCAAAACAAGGAATTTCTTCAGCCCTTTCCAGGGATGGCCAGGTGTTCAGCATATCCAGGAGAGCATCCCACAGAACGGTGACTTGGGAAGACAACAGCCATCCCTCCAAAGACGCCCTCCCCTTTCCTCCTTCTTCCCCCCACTGAATATTCTGAGCATGAAGTAACACGGTCTGGAATATCCCTGGGGTCACCATAGGAGGGGCAGGAGAGGCCTTGGTTCTGGGAGAGCTCAACAATAACAAAACCATCTCTGTGTTATCATCTCTGTGTTCAGCACAAACCCAAACACAGCCCTAAAACAGCCCGTGGAAAGAAAATTAACCCTGCGCCAGCCCAAATCCAGAACTACTGGGAATTGTCAGGAACACCAGAGGCAGATGGAAGCAGACCCTGGGATCAAGGAGGATGGGACATTCTGACAACTTAGGTGATGCTGAGGTGTTGCTGAGAATGTGCCAGGATTTCTTCAGAGCACAGAGCATCCACTGCTGCTGTTCCCTGAAGGACACCACAGGCCAGAACCTGGGGTTGAATGTGAAAATTGCTGGTGACCAATCTGTTCTTTGGTGCCCTTTCAACAGTTAAACAAAATTGTGTGGCAAGAAATGGAACCCAAATCAACTCCTGGCTTCATGGATGGGGTTGTTGGGACAGTTGTGACAACAGCACATTCCTTGATGTTTATAACCTGTGGGATTCACGCATCAAGAATAGAGCAAGGGGAGATTCAGCAGCCCACATCTTCACTCAGAGGGTGACAGAGCACTGGACAGGCTGCCCAGAGGGGCTGTGGATTCTCCTTCTCTGAAGACATTCCAAACCTGCCTGCGTGTGATCCTGTGCAAGTGCTCTGGTGACCCTATTTTAGCAGGGCTTGGACTGGATGATCTCCAGAGGCCACTTCCAACCCCAGCTAGTCTGGAATTCTGTGATTAGAACTGAGTGAAAAATCTTGTATTCATCATTAAATTATTAAAGGCAGAAAGAAGGTCAGTCATGTTTTTATCACCAGAAATTAAGTTCCTCAAGTGTCTGAGGGAGAAATTAATGCAGATGCAAATTTTTCTAGCAGTTGTGCTGGAAAAAGGGAAGTATACTTAAAATTTTAATTCTAAATTTATGGTTTTCAGTAACTTCACCTAGGCAAGTAAATATATGCAAAAGATGTGCCTGTGGCAACAATAGGTTTGATTCTGCAGAAAATTACATAAAACGTCATAATTGTTCTTGTTGTTCATACTTGTCTTTTCATAGAGAAGAAAAAAGTAGGAATATTAGGTAGAAATATTCAAATTGTCTATGAAATAGCAATAGGAAGGCAGATACAGCAATCTGGATCTTTCTTATATTTTTGAATTCAAGAAGATTTAAAGAGTTCCTAATTTTTTATGTATTTATTTATATATTTCATTAATTCATTAATTAATTTTACATAAATGCCTGTCTTTTGCCCTACACCTGGAATACCCCCTGTTTTTCACCCCAGGCTTGTATCTTACAATATAATCCTTGCAGTAGATTTGGTGTTAGAATGCACAATACAGGATGGATTGTTTGTAAGAGAGATGTCTTTAAACATCCTAGATGAAAACAAAAAAGATAACTAAGAGATAAACTTCTATACATCTGTGGCTCATTGGTAAAGTTATTACAGTTCAGTGAGATTGAAAATAAGTAAAGAGTTCAGTCTGGGAATTGAGTATTTCATGCTGATTTTCCTGACAGAAACTCATAACCTGTTATCAGAAAAAAAATGCCAAAAACAAACTAAGAAACCAAATCCAAACAAACAAACCTAAAAATAACCCACAAAAAAACCCACCACAACACACAACACAGGAAAATCATTCCAGCACATTTATAATCAGATAATGTTTAAACCTGTGCTCATTATTAAAGCACAAGATTAGTTGTGTTAATTCTTCATACAGAAAGTCCTGTTTTAATCCTCTTATAGTCTCAGGCTAAAACAAAGGTTTTGAATGGTAGTCCTGTAGGTTTTGTCAGGTCTATGTATCTCATTGCAACACAAGTGTAGTCTAACAACAGTGGGGAATTTTTAATTTTCTTGTGCACCCCAGTCTAGGTAATTGGTTTTATTCCTTAAATAAATAAGTAAATAAATAAATAAATAGAATATTAATTAATTAATCTAATGAATAATTTTCTTTGCTGTTCATATGCTTCAGAAATTTATTTCAGGAATGGGATGCACAGTCCAACTGAGCACAGCTCATGGATGTTTTAATGTGGTACTAAAACTACCATGGCCCTAAAGATATTCCGTAAGAAGCCCATTGAGTTAAAATCCTAAAATCCTGGAATCATTAAGGTTGGAAAAGATGCCCAGGATCATCAAGCCCAAGCCATGCCTGATCCTCACCTTGTCACCAGCCCAGAGCACTGAGTGCAATGTCCAGGCATTCCTTGGACATCTCCAGGGATGGGGACTCCAACACCTCCTTGGGAAGCCCCTTCCAAGGCCTGACCGCCCTTTCCAGGAAGAAATTCCTCCTGGTGTCCAACCTGAACCTCCCCTGGCACAGCTTGAGGCCATTTCCTCTCATCCTGTCCTTGTTCCCTCGGAGTAGAGCCCAATCCCCCTGTCTGTCCCCTCCTGTCAGGGAGTTGTGCAGAGCCAGAAGGTCCCCCCTGAGCCTCCTTTTCTCCAGCTGAGCCCCTTCCCCAGCTCCTTCAGTCACTGCTGATGCTCCAGCCCCTTCCTCAGCCCCGTTCCCTTCCCTGGACATGCTCCAGCTCCTGAAGGTCTCTCTGACCATGAGGGCTCTGAACTGGACACAGAACTCACAGCACTCGAAGGCCTCAGGAGTGCCAGCACAGGGAAACAAACTTTACAAAGAAAAAAAAATTTCCCCATTTCATTGTGTAGATCACAAATTCTTGGCTTTCCCTCTTGGGTTTTCTGACTGGAAGCACTGTGAGTTCCCTGAGGAACCCTATGCCGTTGCTAATGCAGGACCTTGAGGTCTAAAGATGCCCAAAATCCAAATTTGTTTACAGTTACAGGGGAAAGGCCATTTGGCACAACCAGCCTGCACTTTCAGGTTTATTAATTTCAGCCTCCTCCCTACTTCTTCCCTGCATCCTTCAATTAATTCCCTGTACACATAACTGGTTGTCTTGAACCAATTTTTTATATTCTCTTTAATGGCTTTATGGAAGCACTTTGCATGTATTAAGGAGAGAGAGGAAGTGTGACTGCTTTGGGAATGGCATGTGGGTTTGGCCCACAGAAAGCTGTTATTTTAATGGAATTCTTGTGGTTACAGTCACAGAAATCTCTGTCACCACACAGGAATTCAAATGATACCTCTGTAAAAAACAGATGTGTCTTAATCTCCTGGCTGCAGGGAAGATAAAGTTTTTATTATTATTTTTTAATACAAAGATTGCACTTCATCCCAGTTGAAATCATCTCCATCTACAACATGAGAACCCTTAGTTAGAAGCTTATTAATTGATTATCTCACTAATTAGACTCTGATTGCTGTTGTACAGCTTCAAATTAATTTTAAAGTGCTTAAATTAAAAAAAAAAAATACACACAGATTGCATCTATTGCAATTTTGAATACAAATATAATAGCAAGAGATATGAATGACAATTACCAGTTTAATTAGCCCTTCAGCACAGAAAGGAATGGAGATATAGCAATTTGGGCATCAAAATAGTCCTGTTTGGTGTTTTGGTGGTGGCATCAGTCACTGAGGATGATTTGGAATATATGGGTAGATGGCTGTGGTGAATTTGGTTTCTCTCCGTATCAGTTGTTCCTGTGTTTGCTTCATTTGCTAAAAGCCTGTGTGTACAGAATCCTAACATATACTTGGTCATTATTTTTTGATTTGGCCTAGGAACTAACTGCAGCTTTCTTATTAAAATGCTTTCTCTAAAGTAAATATTCACAATAGTCTGATTGCAGTAGGGCTGTTCCCAAATGAAATTTAAAAGAGCAGTTTACTAGACTGTGAAATATATTTTTATTTAGATTTTAGAAAAGCCTTTTTCTCTGTCATGAGCTAACATAGGCCCATTGGGAAGAGCTGTAATGTCACAGGATCTCAGATATTGCAGTTTGCCTGTATATGTGTCTTCAGCTACTTAGGAATACATAAACAGAAGAATTCCTGAATTGGAAGATTTCCTTAAAGAATTTTACTGGAAATTGGAGGAAGGACTAGCTATTACTCCCCAGAGTGTACAAACAGAATCCCAGAATGGTTTGGGTGGGAAGGGACCATAAAGCCCATCCAGTGCCACCCCTGACATGGGCAGGGACACTTTCCACTAGCCCAGGTTGCTCCAAGCCCCGTCCAGCCTGGCTTTGGACATTTCTAGGGATTCAGGGGCAGCTGGATCAGCTTCTCAGGACAACACTGTCTTAGGGTTTGCTTAAAAATGTTGCTTAAATCTGGCACTGATTTTGATCTTCAGAAATACAGGGAGCTTTATGGAAGTAAAATTCTTCTGATATTTATGCTGATGACTTCCACTCTGGATTCTGGGACTCCTGGGGACTATTTCACTGACAGCTTCTGCAGATGTGCAATTCATGGTTGAAAAATCCGCTGTCCACCATGACTGGAATTTGGGTGCAGAACATATATATATATATATTTTATTTTTTTATTATTATTTTATTATTTTTTTAAGGTGTGATATAGCAGTTCTGCTGTGACAAAACGCTGGCAGAATTGGGATTGTTCAGCCTGAAGATGAGAAGCTTTGGGGTGACATCATTGTGGCCTTCCAGTGACTGAAGAGGCCAACAAGAAAGATGGAGAGAGACTGTTTACAAGGGCAGGACAAGGGGGAATGGCTTCCCACTACCAGACAGCAGGGTTAGATGGGACATTGGGAAAGAATTCTTCTATGTGTGGCACAGGGTTCCCAGAGAAGCTGTGGCTGCCCCTGGATTCCTGGTAGTGTCCAAGGCCAGGCTGGACAGGGTTTGGAGTACCCTGGGCCAGTGGAAGATGTCCCTGCCCATGGCAGGGGGTTGTGCTGGATGGGCTTTAAGGTCCCTTCCAACCCAAACCATTCCATGATTCCATGTGAAGCCCTGATGACCATGTCAGTACTGTAATAAAGAAAGTCAGTATTTCTAATGTTGACACTTTCAGTTCTTGAAAACTTAAAAATAGGTGAGAACCACTAAAAAACCTAAAAAATATACATTCAATCCTAGTATACCTCTATTCAGTTTTGGGAATATTTTATCTTACAATTTCTGGAAGACATTTCTTGGGTTATTGTGACAGTTTCAGATATGCTGCTCCAAGGCTCCCAGTTTAGTTCTTTTTGCATCAAACCTGCCTAAATTCACATGGCAATGCTGGGAACTGAGTGAAATACCTTTCTGAGCATCTCTGGGAGAGAAAGTGGGTCAATGTTCAGACAGCCATTAATCTAACGAAGCCTATGATAACTGCAAGCAGTCAGAGTGTAAGTCTGTAGTTATTCCCTTTAATGCTAAAATCCCAGGATACTGAACCATCAGATACAGGGTTCTATAACAGAATGCTTATGTAAGTTCAATAGCCTGGTTTGTAAATCTTCCGGTCTCAGAAGGATACAGATTGATGATATTTGGTACTAAGTTCTCAGATCAGCACTTACAAGGCATTGCTTAAATCTTTCCTGCCACTTTCTGTCTAGTCAATTGGAAAAATCTGTCCAGAGAGTAATTGAAAATTGTCCCAGATTGTCATTGAGTGATTTGCAGAAATACCCCCTGACTATAGTCCCAGCCAGTTTATATTATACTGGACGTCATACCGCACTGAGAAAAATAAATAATCCTTCAGCTTTGGACAACAAGATAATTGGTGTAGTTTATTCAAAAAAATTATGTCTATTTCTGTAGGTGATCTTAAGCAAGGTTAGAAAAAAATCAATACCATAAATCATGTTTCAATGGAAATATGATGGACTTACAAGGTCTGCTAGGCTGTACCCAAATGTTTATTTTGCTTCAGCAGAATAACTTTTCTGCAGGAGGTAAACCCAATACAATTTATACTGCTCTCCTTCCTGCAAGTGTTCCAGGCCAGGTTGAATGAGGTTTGGAGAACCTAGGCTAGTGGAAGGTGTCCCTGCCCATGGCAGGGGTGGGACAGGATGGGCTTTAAGGTCCCTCCCAACCCAAACCACTCTGGGATCGTGCCCTCTCCTCCCCTCCCCTCCCCTCCCCATTCCTCAGAATCCAAGTCTCCTGCCTATATGCATTTGAAATGTGCAGGACCAAAGAACCTCAGTGGTTGTGACCTTGAGTATTAGATTTGCTCAATGTCTGACATTTATAAAATAATTTTCTAGATGTTCTTTAACTGTGCAACATACTTAAAAATATGGTTAAAGGAAAAGACAAGAAGAAAAAAGGAAGAAAAAGAAAAAGAAAAAGAAAAAGAAAAAGAAAAAGAAAAAGAAAAAGAAAAAGAAGAGGAGAGGAGGATAAGGGTGAGTGAGATGAACAGGGAGAGGAATAGGGAGAGGAAGAGGAAGAAAAAGAGGAGGGGAGGGGGAAAGGAAAAGGATGAGGAAGGGAAGAGGAAGGGGAGAGGGGGAAGGGAAAGGGGAAAGAAGGAAGGGGAAAGGGGAGAGGAGAAAGGGGAAAGGGGAAGGGGAAGGAAACCTCACAGAATAAAATAAATTCTGATGTCCAGTTCCCAGACAGACAAAGCCTTTGCTAAGAACTCAAGCCTAAAGTTGTCCAGTGTTCAGATCTGTTTTGCTTGTGCAGCAGGAATATACATTTAAAAAAAAAAAAAAAAATCTCCTAGCTAGAGTTGAATGAGCTGCAGAAGCAGCAAAGCAGTGAAGCAGAGGTCTCACAAGTGCAGTCTCAGGCCAGGCAGTGCCCTCCAGTGCAAAGTGTGGTTTGATATTGAAGTCTTTGTTTCAAGTGAAGCCGGGACACATTGAATTTCTCTTTGGACAACTTCCAGTATTTCAGAAGGAAACTTTAAAATCAAAATTGGAATATAAACTAATGGCAGAAAGACAGTGCACTCTGGAAAAATTAAGCCCTATGTCCCTTCAGTCTCTTATTTTATAATCCAGCATTCAGCAAATGCTGGAACTGAAAATCTGTCCTGACATTTGGGAGCCTCATGTTTCATTTATTTTGACATCGTCACAGGACCATATGCAGAGAGCCTGCTCTTGGCTTCAGAAATCACTGTTTCTGGGATTTATGAGGTATTTTTAAAAGCTGTCTTGCCTTGACATATAAGAGGAGACAAGCGACCAGATAAAGATGTGAACCTTCAGAAAAATTCTGGTCTAAGTACAAATATATTATAAAATAATAACTTAGCATAAAGGTTGATTCTGTTAGAATTATATGAATTTGTCTTCTTGCTTTCTTAAGTATCATAATGAACTGATGGGACTGGATGACATAAGAAAACTGTCCTTTTTTTCCCAAGAAGGAAAAGAAGCTTTTTTCTTCTCAGGTGCTAAAAGTGTCTTGATATAAATATAAAAAACAATTGCAAAACAAATGAACATTTCCATAAAGGAAAAGGAGAATAGTCCTAAGTTCAGCCTTTTAATGATCTGTATTCTGGTGGGGATGATTTGCAGTCAACACAGTTACAGTGCAATAACTGTCCCTAAAGATACATTTTGTTTCATCTCTGTGAAATTTAATTAGTAGGTCACCAGTAATCGTGCTGTGAAATGGCTCTCAATTATGTTTTACTCCAAAATCACAGAATCATGGCATGGTTTAGTTTGGAAGGAGACTTAGAAATCATCTCATCCCACCCCCTGCCATGGCCAGGGACAACTTTCCCTGGCCCAGGGTGCTCCGAGTCCAACCTGGCCTTGGACACTTCCAGAGATCCAGGGGCAGCCGCAGCTTCTCTGGGCACCCTGTGCCAGGGCCTCCCCATCCTCACAGGGAACAATCTCTTCCCAGTTTCTAATCTAAACTTCTTCTCTTTAATTTTAAAAACATCCTCCCTTGTCCTGTCCCTCCATCCCTTGTCTAGAGTCCCTCTCCTGAAGCCCTTTTAGGCACTGGAAAGGGCTGTAAGATCTCTGTGGAATCTTCTTCTCTGCAGGATGAAGATTCCCAGCTCTCCCAGCCTTGCTCCAAAGCAGACGGACTCCAGCCCTCAGGAAATCTCTTCTGTTTCCTGTTTGGACCTTTCCACAGCCATCCTCCAGTGTCCATTTTTGTTTCCTGACAACAAAGAATTAGAAGTTGTTCATGGTATTCTTTCTTTTTTCTGTCTGAGAACAGCAGAAGATGCCCATAGAGAAAAAACAAAATCCCAGTATGAGAAAAATGATGTGGATTTTGATGAGGATGGTGGATAGGAAAAAGAATGGATGTTGATTTAGGTTTTGAGGTGGGGAATTCAGACTTCTCCAGGAATATGTGACAGGTCTTTAACCACTTATGGCTGCTATGGAAAAAGCTGTCATGGTAACTGGAATGTTGGAAGAAGGAGGAGGAAAAGAGTTAAGTCTTCGTCCTTTGAGACGAGTTTTGCTGACAGCCTCTTTGAGCACAGTAAGTTGCTTCCAAGGACTTACACGAATCCACATTTCTGGAAAAATGGCAGGAATGGAACTGGCAGAGTAGACGATGTTGCAGCATCTGAGAAGAAATCTGAACTAATGTGACAAAACCTCCAAACCTGAGGAAACTTTGCTTAAAGTTTGACAAAAATCTGATATTGAAGGAAGCACAAAGTTGTCTATTATTGAAGAGACAAATTCAAGTAACAATGTGTTTCATAAAGTTTCCTTAAAAACCTTTAAAAACATGTGCCTTGACTTCTTGTTGTATCAGTGAAGAAATAGCCAAAGAGATTTGCCTATCATCTTCTGGCTTTGAAGTGCAATGTAATTTTAAATAGGACATGTTTCAAATCATTAGTTAATTAAAATGAGTATTGAATACTAGACTGAGAAAATAATAAAAACTAAATGGTAAAAATGGTTAGACAGGAAAAAGTTTAGAAGCATGAATTTTTAGGTAGCTAATTGTATTAGTTTTATTTGACCTATTTCTCAGCAAACACCCTACCCTTGAACAGTTCTGCTGAACTGCAAGAGCTGCTTTTCAACCAAACCCCTTTAAATACGCATTAATCTGAGCCAAACCCAGGAGCCCAAACAGTGGGTTCACTTCTTTGTGTCAGAATACCTCAAAAATTATGAATCACATTCTAAGCTAACAAGGTAAGTAAACAAAATGAGAATTAGACCTATAAAGTCTAAATAAAAGCTGCACATTCTCAGCAGCTGGAGCACAACAGCCTCCGCTGCTTTTTCCTTTTCTCTCACAGTTGCTGCTATAATTGCTTGGCAAGGGCTGAGGGAGGTACATGGCAGCCAACATCCTGCCTGGAGGCACTGAGCATTTACCTGAGTGATGCACTTCCTTTCTGCCAGCCTGAGGCCTGGAGCAGTCCAAACTTTCCTCCTGGATGTCTGCACGGAAGGGCAATGTGCTCCCAGCTGCTCCATGAGGCTGGTTCCCTGCAGCTGGGGCCAGGAACCACAGCTGGGGGAAGTGGCATGGATCATAAACAATTAAGCAAAGGAATTGCAGTTTTTGACGACTTCATCCCCTCAGATGCAAAGAGACATCAGGCAGAAGTGCAATCCTTCCCCCCAAAGGTGTCTGGGAACCTGATGGAGCAGGTGAGTTGGTGCAGGAGCAGGTTGCAGTGAAATTCCCAGTCTCGCCCCCGCCCCAGCACCAGTACCTGGTACCAAAATCATTCTGTCAACCCACTAGACATGAGACATTGTGTGACCCCAGTGCCACTGGGAACAAATCCACTCCCCAAACCTCAGTGGGACAGAGAAGAAGCAAAGGAGAGGCTGAGCTGTTCTCTTGGCCTTAGGTAAAGCCAAATCATGGAACAGAATAGTTAATTTTGAAAAAAGTCATCAAGTCTAGTCATCAGCCTACATTCACCACTAAACCATGTCCTCAAGTGCCACATACACAATGTTTTTTCAACAATTCCAGGGATGGTGACTCCACCACTGTCCTGGGCAGTTCATTCCTGTGCTGAACAACCCCTTCAGCAAAGAATTTTTCCTAATATCTAATCTTAACTAATTAATTCTAAATGGGAATAGTGAGAAAATATCTTCATAGCTCCCAATCTGTACATGTACAGTGGATATTTATTTTAAAAAAGTAATACGGGCAACCTTTGATTACTGCTCCTAATTTTGAAACCTTTTTTACCAGGTCAGTTTCAAGGACGATTTGTTTAAGTAGAGAGGGGGATGCACATTGTTGAGTGGATTTCATAGCAAATGTTCCATACTGGAATTTCACAAAATAATCAGATATAGACCTAGGAAGTTCCATGCTGGAGTTCAGGTCTTCAGGGGCAGGTCTGGGGGGGAAGGATCCTCCTGGTGAGGTGTCCCAAGGCAGAACTGAGACATGGATGGGTAGGGTCAGACCAGTGGCAGGAAGCTAAAATATATGTGGAAATATCACTGGCTTTTTTTTCTAGGCATGAGAATTCTGAGCAACCTGGTCTAGTGAATGTGTCCCTCCCCATGGCAAGGGGTGGAATGGGATGAGCTTTAAGGCCCTCCCAAAACAAACCATCCCAGAGTTCTGTTTGTTTAAAGGATTTGATGTGTACAATTGTATTTCAATAAATACATAAATAAAGGAAGGAAATCTTCCATTTAGAAATCTCAAGTTTTTATATTATTATTTCTCTTTATAATAACAATACTGATAGCACAGTGTGAAATTCACTGGTGACAGCTGATTTATGCATTTCAGCACAACCACACATTACAAATGGCAACCGTTAAGGGGAGGGGGAGGGGAGAGGGAAGAAAAAAATAAGTAAAACTCATTGTAAGCAACATTTGTTTGTGTCTTGTATTGTGTTCTACTTGACACCAATCCCACATGGAATTAAGTACATGCTGCACATAAAGCATAGGATTAGTCCTGCTGCAGAAAAAAAATTATCCAGCTAAAAACTGCACGTAGCTGAAAACACTTTATAACTATAGAAATGTCCAAGTGCTTTCAGACATGAGTTGTTTTGTAAATTAATTTAAGAGTTGCCATTTCCACTTAGAGGTACACAAGGATTATTTCAAATTATTAGGAGAAGGATGCAAATAATGATGAATTTTGAAAACTTACATGTACAAGGTGAAAGTAGAGACTCAGGGAAGTAGATGTGTGGATCTTTGGTGGAGCAAAAATGTTAACTTCCCATCCTGTCATGGGTTTAGTTCAATTTCCTGGCCAACACATCAAAGTTGTCATGGTTTCAATTCGAAACACCAAATTTGTGTTGTAGTTTTGGTTTGCCATTTTGAAATTTCTCAATCCAAAGCAAAGCAGGCTTAAGCTTAAAAGTAATAAAACTTTATTAACTAACACTAAAAGGAGAAAGAAAAAAAATAATCAGAATGAAACCTTCAGAACACTCCTCTCCCCACATTTTCTTTTCTTTCCAACTGACAATGTACAGAAAACAACACTCAGAAATCTCAGTCAGCTTTCCACCTCTAAAACAGTCTCTCTGCAGTTCACTTAGGGAGGGAAGTACCTCTCCTTCACTATTGTCTTGGTTTGGAAAGACAGGGGTGTCTGCTAGGAACCAAAAAAAAAAAAAAGGAAACTTCCTTTGGGGTTTGTTATAATTCCAAAATTGAAGGGGAGGTCTCAGGCAACAATAATGAGGGTAGGAATAACAGTTCTTTACTAGTTAGTCTAACAAGGTAAATTAACAATAATAACTACAATATTGACAACAAACAGAACTAGAGAAGAAAAAGGGAAGGAAACAACAACCCAGTTACAGTTTTTCCTCTGGTAACCCCCCACCCCCCTCAGTACCGTCACAAGCTAATACAGCTAGCAGCAGCTCTGGGAGGATGAGATGATTCCGAGGGTTCACAGTGGCTGGAGCTGTTGGAAAAGTGTCCCGGCTGGCAGGGGCTGCAGAAACACAGCGTGGGGAGACTTCGAGCAGAACTGAAGAAACCGTGGGTGCAGGGCAGGGAGGAAACGGGTTTCCAAAATCCCGGGGGACACACTAAGAGATGGTGGTCCAACGGAGTCCCAGGTGAAGGGAATGGTGAGAGCTCTCTGCCTCGCCGAGACGAGCAGCCCTGGCAGTTTCCCTGAGCAGAAAACTGCCCCGAGCTAAGTGAAGTCAATGTCTCTGGGTAGCTGCTTCTTTTGTTTGTTCCCAAGCACCCATGAGTACCGAAAAGCACCCAGCCATTAGCTTCTTAGCAACTTCTGGGAAAAAATTCTATAAGAAATTAACCCAACCCCCAAAAACTATGAAAGTCTTCCCCACAAGAATACAGTTCGCTCCTGGTTCTACTTGTCACAAAGCAGCCACCCAGATGCACATAGTGAAGACCCTCCCATGTACACAAATTTTTACAGATGTGCCTCTGGGCCATATTGATGTATGGGGTTTTTAATTTTTTTTTTTTTTTTTAAAGAGACACTGTTCAAAACAAAGGTTCTCTATCTATATTTAAGATCATCTCAGGGAACAGAGATTCACTTCTTTCTCTCTCGGGGGCAAAAATGGCTCTATCACATCATCTCTCTGTTCAAACTTCTCATGGAATCACAGCCACTTCAACCTTGGCTCACTTTAACACTGCATTCCTTTGCTGAGGTCTACAATTTGAACTTCCCATCTCCCCATACTTCTCTATGGTTTAAAAGAAATATCTCAATATCTTATAGTCAGTCCCCATAGTTTACAAGAGATTTTCAGCCTGAAAGCAACTCCCTGTACTCCTTCCATCTAAGACAATCACTCTTTCTTTGCTGACTTTAATATCTTTAACATTTCTATGTTTTTATTTAATCACCCTGTATGTTTAACAAAATCAATTGGAAATGAAATTTCCAATCAAACAAAATCAATTTGGAAATGCAGCCTTCCTTATATATACTGAATGTTAAGAATAGGAATCTAAAACTGGTCTTTTCCAGCTCTGTTCTGTTTTTCCTTGGGATTTTTTTCCATTCTGGGCTGTGCATCATCTGATGGTCTCACTGACAATCTGCTGTCTTGCCTCTGGCATTGCAAAATCAAAGAAGAACAAATTTATTCCTGTTTATTTTAGTAACAACAAAACTTTCCACTTCAAGCTCAACATTTTTTACTCTTGAAGGTGATGTATGAAGCAGGAAAACCAGCTCAAGTTTCAGATACTCAACAGAGGTTATACTGGCAGTAAACAAAATCCTTTCAGACCTCTGCAGGAATAGAACTTGATGCAGAATTCACTGGGGAAAAGGTACCTGGAATAGAGGTTGTTATCAACTGTAGTTCCCAGATACCTTAAGGAACGTGAATGAAAGATGATATGGAAGTATTCGGAATTGCAAATCATTGTTCTGAAGTGTTTTCCTACTCTGCTGTTTGCAGTATTCCTATCACAGAGCTGCAAATATTTACTCACCTGTTACAAATGTAGTAATTATCATGTTTCCAGTTTCACATGGCAGCTAGAGTTTGCTTTCTGCACACTAAATATATATTGTCATTGTATGTTATTTACATGTAGAGGTTTGTTTTGTTTTTTTTTAATATGGAAGCTTTGTAAAGATATTTCTCAACAGGGTTATTGTTTCTGAATTAAGAAAAAAAATATAAAATATTGAGTATGGCTGTTACTTGGAACCAAGGGAATGGCTTGAGCTATGTCAGGGGAGAGTTAGGTTATTGGGATATTGGGAAAAGGTTTTTCAGCCTCCAGCACTGCCCTGGCTCTCCAGAGAATTGTAACAGTCCCAAGGCTGCCAGAGCTCCAGGAGTGTTTGGACAATGCTCTCAGGGATGCACAGGGATTGCTGGGGTGTCTGTGCAGGACCAGGGGTTGGACTGGATAATCCTGATGGGTCCCTTCCAACTCAGGATTATTCCCTTATTCTATTATCCCCTGAGTGTGTGAATTAAGCAAAAAATGATCAGATAAAGTCTCAAATCTGATGGAAATTACATTTGGACCTGTAAAAGGATTTGCTGTTGGTACCGTTTCAAAAAAGGAAGAAACAATTTGCCTGAAGCTACAGAGCAAGGTCACCCAGGAGAGTGATTTTGGTTTAAGGGATACATTTTCAGTAGGATATCTTAGATGGGGCAGCACAACTGCTGCAAAATCATGAGTTTTCCCCCATTTCTAGAGCTTCAAAATATCTGAGAGGCTTTTTCAATGTTTTTTTCCCCCCGGGAACAGTCCTTGAGGATTTCTACTGAAATTAATGAGAGCACTTGCTTTCACCACTTGCTCTTGTACTTGTAGAGGTTTCCCATACAAAGGTTAAAGAATACAATGCTGTTAATTTAGAAATTGAATAATAGAAATCCACCTTTTTCTCTGACTCTTCACAATCTCCCAACAGGCTGTTATGTGTGTAAATATGCATGTATGGACCAAAACCACTGGCCTATTTTTGATCTTCTGTTCCTCACTCCATGAGAAATAATTTATACTTGCTATTTTAATACTTCTACATGAGTTTAAAAGTGAATTTGCCTTTTCCAAAATGAAACCTGGCAACAGGATCACTGCTTTATCCAGAATCTTCATCCAGGATGAATAGGCAGGAAAGTGATTTCCTTCTAATACTTCCTTTGGATGTAGATGGTGAAAGAACACAAAATCAAAAATCCAGAAATTAAAGGCAATGGCAACACATGGGCTTGCAAAAATGTTGTTTAGGCATATAAAATACCGTGGAAGGGGATGTGAAATGAAAAACAAGTGAAAGACAAACTGGTTTAAATCTAAAAAATAGATTTTGAAGGGGTGTTTTAAGTTCTTGAGTAGAAAAAAGGTTAATTGGAAGAAAAATTAGTGGAAGAATCTCCAATTAAAATAAAGAATCATCCACTAGTTCAGCAATTGGGGGGAACAGATCAGGTCAGTTCAGACCCAAGATCTGAGCTCCAGGTCCCCACATATGTCACAACTACAGACTCTGATTCAGGGTCTCCATTGGGCCCAGGGAAATCTTTACACTGACAGCTTTATAGCACTTCTTTAAAAAAATATTTAAATAAGAGCATTTTAAGGGCTCTTTATTTAAATCTCAATCAGCTCTAATTTTGACCTGAAGCCACTCTGTTCTCTTCTGCAGCAGGACTGCATGTAATAAATGAGTTCCTTCTCACCATTCTTCAGACTAAGCCTGTCTTCAAAGTGTCCTCATACACAGGCACAAGAAATTTTTCATCTCAGAAGCTCTGCTTTGACAACTCTGATCCTTTGTTCCTCCTTTCCCCAAATTGGGATTGCTGTGCCACCACAGGCTGGCCTTTTACACTGCATTCCTCTACCTGGCTGAGCAGAGCAAAGACTGAGCAGCTCTTGAACTCACTGCATCATTCTAAAATGCTGCTCTTATCAGCTTAATGCTGCAATAATTGTTCTTTTTGCCTGTTTGTGCCATGCTGTGTCTCTGACTGCAGGACAATCCCCTGATTTTTCATTCCAGTTCTCAGGAAATGTCGCTGTTACAATGTGAGTTATCTCCACTTTATAGCGTCTATCACTCAGAATGAAGTTCAGTATCTGAACCCTGCAGCCTCCAGCACGTTATCAGCTGCCATCCAGGTAGGTCAATCATTTATAACACATTTAACTCCAATCCTTTATTTTCCTTCATAAGTTGCAAGGTCACCTTAAACCCTGAAAAAGGCCTGAAAAGAGGTGGGGAGATGAGTGAGCATTCGCTGTTGACATAGGCTGCTTGTTTCCAAGCAGAGTGATACCTAAAATGCTAATAAATGGGATCAGAAGGCAAAGAGTTTCAGCAAAATGCTGCACTGGTCACTCAGATCCTTCTGTGCCAGGAGTGTGGGCCAAGGAAATGCCACTGCAGCTGAGCACCACTTTGCCCTGGGCTCACAGTTCAGGGAGCAGCTCTCCACAGCTTCCCTGGCTCCTCCTAGGACTCAGGGTAAAGCCAATAGCTTTTAATTTTTAATTTAATGAGAGGCCAAATGTTAACACCTTGTCACTGTGCTGAGAAAGCCATGTGCTTCAGGAACTAATAATAAATAAAGCTATACTGACAGTGAAATATTATATTTGTGTTATTTTCTGCACTAGAAATTGCAGATTTTGGTGGTTTGTTTGGGTCGAGGTTTTTTTTGTTGGTGTTGTTTTGTTGGGTTTTTTTTGTTTTTTTTTTGTTTTGTTTTGTTAGTTTGGTTGGGTGGGGGGTTGGGGTTTTTTGGAAGGTTTTTGGGTTGTTTTTTTTTTGTTTGGTTTGTTTTATCTTGTTTTGTTTTATTTTGTTTTGTGAACATTTTTACCTGTGCTGGAAAGATGACTGTTGCAAACTGGGCAAATTTCCATGAAACTATTTTCTCAAAACTATCAAGAGTCGGTTAATCTACAAAAGGACAAGAGATCTTTAACAAAGTCTGGTATCTCAGCAGCACAATAGGGCTGAAAGTCACTGTGACAGCTGCAAGGTAAGGCACACTGGAAGGAACAATTGATACATTGATGGGATCTAAATTAACTGTAAGTACTCAGGGAAAAACGTCCCAGCTGTCATTGTGAACAGCCCGGTGGAAATCTCTGCCCGGTGTTCTGCAATGATTAAAACCCAAACAAGATGTTACAAAGTGCTAAGCAGAGAATAGAGCACAGTGCTGAAAGTGCTGTAAGGCCATTCTGTAAATCAGTGTGGGAGCTCACCTTGAACCACACGCTCAGTTTTATCACCCCATCTTGAAAAGGATGTATCAGAAATAACGAATAGGAGCTCTGAAAGTCTATCTTTTCATAGAGATGGTTGGGTCAAACAGCCTTTGATTTATACCCTGTGCTGTCCCTTTGAAATCAAGTGATTCTCTGGGCTATAAATCACAAGGCAATATGACCTATTTAATTTAGTGAAGGGATGCATGAAGATGC
The DNA here is from genome assembly GCA_018697195.1 of Certhia americana. Classification (NCBI taxonomy): domain Eukaryota; kingdom Metazoa; phylum Chordata; class Aves; order Passeriformes; family Certhiidae; genus Certhia; species Certhia americana. The sequence goes on along the minus strand of CM031864.1, from coordinate 26,568,432 downwards.
TTATGATGAAGATACACAAACTATTGAGTGCATACTACAGGCAACAGAGCTTTTCTTTTCCCTGCTGAGCAGCCTTTGCTCTGAGACGACCAGCAAGGCATAGAAAACAAATACAAGTGTATCACTTTTAGAGATAGACAGCTGATACTTCCTCCAGATGAAATATGTCATCTTTCCCCAGCTTCTGCAACTTAAAAAAATAATTTTTGGGATACAGGACTAGTAGAGCAAGAGGATTTAAGCTTCCTGAGCATATGTAAGGATTGAAAAGTTACGATAAATTGATTTTTGAAAAATAGAGAGTCAGTGAATATCCTGAGTTGGAAGGGACCCACACGGATCATGAAATTCAGCTCCTGGCCCTCACAGGACATCCCAAAAATCCTGCTAGGTAAGAAGGATATCACATCACTGATTCAGAATGCAGAGATAGGGCCAGGGAGCAATGAAAAAACCCCCAGCCACGAGGTGATAACCAGGGTGACCTGGAATGGAGAACAATGTACAGCAACTCCACAGAGTCTTAAGCAACATCCTGTGCTCAAATAGGGCAAAGCCTCCAATTCCTGCCACATCTGAGTAATGGCAGCTAAGAGACACCGAACAGAGCAGTCAGCGTCCCTGGCTGGGCTTTGAGCAGCCTCTGCAGCCTGTGTTTGCACTGCTTTGTAGCTAGTGCAAGGCAGAATATTTCAGCACTAATTAGAAGTCTGTGTGCTCCTGTGTTTGAAATGTCTGAACAGAGTCAGAAGCTCTCTTTAGTAAGGCAGAACGAGCTGGTTATTAGTAATGAAAGCTGAACACAGGGGGAGATACTCAGCCTGTGAATCTAATTCATAATGGGCAGGAGAGCAGGATTTCAGCAGGGAAGAAAAAGAACATTTCATTCTCCTGTCACATGTCCTGGCAGGGGAGAAAGCCCAAATGGAGCATGTCATGGAGACTCTGCAGCTCTGTGCTGGATGATGATTTACCAGAGACAAAAATTACTTGGGAAGAGAAACAAAGACAAAAAACTCCAAAGTCTGATCTCTCTTGATTTGGTTAAGAGATTCTCTGACCCATTTATAATGATGGTTCCCATTCCTGTCTCCACTGAGCCAGGGCAGAAGAAGACAAGTCATGGCACAAACTCTGCCCTCCCACACCACCCATATTATTTCCTTTCCCCCATCTGGAGGGGTCATTGTTCTGATTGCCTTGACATGGGTTCCTACAGGATAAGAAAACGTTTCCCACCCATGCTAAAGGATAAATGATGCTGATAAATCATAAAGGATAAATGCTCCATTTTCACATTCAGTTTAGTATCGGGTAGCTTAAAGTAGAATTTAATAAGGCTGTCCATTCTATTTTTCTCCTTGGTTTACTGCTTGGCTAAACTGTTGGATAAAAGAGCAAATATTCTGGTTTGGGTTTGGAATCAAGACTCTGCATTTCTCTCCTGTTTTTCCATTAGGTCTTTGCTCAGCCACTTATTATTCTGACAGGTATATTCATCACCTGAGTGTGCAAACAAGGTTGGAGCTGTGGGCTGTGCAGGATATTTGTGGTGGTCGCTGGAATCGCCAGTGTGGCTCACTCCTGCAGTAATACCCCCTCTGTAGCTCCAAAGGTGTACAGAACAATTCCCAGCAACTTCACTTTGCTCAGGGCTCTGCAGGGAGTAAAAGGCAGGAGAAGAGAACCAGGGTTACAGATTTAATTAGGGACAGAGGAAAGACTTACTCTTTCCATTACAGGACTGTGATGTTCTGTCTGTGCAAATGGCATTGGCTGTCATGTGAGGATTTGCATGGACTTTAGAAACTTTAATGATGCATTCCCTTGACAAATTCCTCCGGAGGTGCTGTTCCAGAGGTGAAGTAGCCCTTGTGGTGTCCTGAAATGCTGTCCCTCCTGGCTAGAGACAATTACACAAATGCATCTATTGTGTGTGCAGAAAACTGTACTTAGCTATTGCTTGATATTTCTTGGAAAATAGGCAATAGTGAACATTTCTCATGGTAATTGGTATCTTCCTCAGTAGGGTCACAGAAGGTTTCACAAGCTGTCTATTAACAGTGCATCTCAGCTGTTCTCACTCAGTGGGAAGCACATTTCACACAGACTTATTCAGTGTTCAGGAAATATTTTAACTTTTCAGTAATAGTTTTATGAAGCCAAGCAGAGAAGTTTGCATGACAATAATTGCTCCAGTTCCTAAAACTAGAAGCAAGACTGCCAAAATATTATTAACACAAACACCTCTAAACAACTTCTGGTTTGTTTCTTCCCTTCTCCTTTCTTTGGAACATTTATAAAGAAACATTGCCATCTTGCATAAAAAAATTATTTTCTTAAGGAGAATTTCAGTGTCTTCAGCACAAGTAATTAGAATAAGAACAGACAGTATTTATCAATGTTATTACATTGAACACAGCACTCAGACTGTGACAACTGAGCTCTTGTAGCGAAGTGCAGAGAGAACAAACTGGAGCAGGTGCAGACAATAAACCTGGCTGGGTCCACCTCACACTGCTTAAAATTCTGTATAGAACTGCTTTGTGAGTAAGATTTCAGGAGAAACAAGCAAAAGGTGAAAAATCTCCGTTATAAAAGTTTCAACACAATTTCTAGAGAGGGCAAGCATAAAAGTTTACAGTTCCCATAATGGCTTTCCGTGAACCAGACAAACCCTGGAGATTACGGGAAGGTAGGCATGCCAGGGTTATAAATGTATTTATAGGAAGCACTGGTGCAGTGAGTAAATGGGCTGTTGCTCCCAGCAGGCTCCCAGGAGTGATCACACAGAGGCTGCATGGCTCCTCCAAGGGCAGGAATCCTGCCTGGCGTGTCCCACCCTGCAGGGAGCACTGAGTACCCTGCAGCACAAGTGTCATGCAGGCTCTTTCTTCTTGCACTAAACAACTTCTCTTCCCAGCCAGACACTCTCTCCCTGTGAAAAAACCAGCTACACATGTTCCTTTGGAGGTGCTTGGGTTCATCTGAGAAGCAGCAAAGCAAGTGAGATGAGATAAAGAACTTTTAGCTCTTTGTGACTCTTCTATGCGGATATCACATGGAAAACTTAGCTAAGTAGGCTAATAATGTCTGAGTATTCTTTTCCTCCCTGATATCTTTATCGTACCTTTCCTGCATAGAAGTGTCCACATAGATACTATTTTGGACTAACCATTATATTTGAAAGCTGGAGTATTTCCCTGATTTAGGCTCCATCTGAACTGTCTTCATTGTCAAATTGATGTGAAACAGTGAGCTGGTTACAGTCCACATCCCACTGAAGAAAAAGGGCAGGAGCTTTTTTCTCCTTTTAATGCCTTTATTAGTAATCAGTTCAGGGTGGGGGTCCGACGGGTCACACACACCGCCGCTGCTCCCAGAGGTGGCACACAGGAGGAGGAAGGCAGCTTTGCCCACAAGAACACAGGCAGAGCTGGGGCTTCTGTCCTCACGGGAGCACCAGAAGACAAAGGGGGGCTGGTTGGTCTAGGGGTGTCCCTCTGACTGAGTACTGTAAGTTAGAGTGACATGGCCAAACTCAGTTCTAGTTGTGTATGCTTCCTTGTGGCTTTCTCAGATTGATGCTGCTGTTTTTACTCTTCTATCACATGTTGGCTCATGGTTTTGGGAGTCCGATTTAGGCCAAATGCCCCTTATTTGCATACAGTCCGTGCACAAGGACGCCTGGGAGCAGCAGGTGGGGTGCAACAAATGTAGCTTTCGATGGGGAGGATTCTGGGTACATGGGGATAAAAACATGGAACTGGCAAACACAGACCAGAGGAACAACTGGGGAATTAACATTTAACAATGATTGATAACAGGCAACCACAACATTAAAAACTCTTACTGAACAAGAACAAGCAGGGAATTTTGTTCATCACACCACTGTGGACCTGTGGCTGCTCCCTACAGTGTGGCGGCACAGCAGGGGCCGCTGAGACCACCGCCTTCCCGAGAGCGTGCTGCTCGGAAAGGGATAGCGCCGTTGTCCGGTACGCACGTGTGCTGTGTTGGGATAGGAGACACGGGAGGAGCTTTGTATAATGTTTCCAGGAGTTTATTAGAGCTCACTGAAAGCGGGTCAAAAAGCCAAAAAACAAAGGGGAGGATCCAAGGTTTTAAAGTCTCAGGACACGGGCGGAGCCACAGAAATGGGGCTATCCGTAGCGCGGTAGAACTGTGCTGAGCTGGGTTGGTACACATACATGGCAGAGCCATTCAGTGTCCATGGTGCTGGTGATGGAGCACGGCGGAAGCGGGACCGCGTGGCTAGCAGGCAGCACACGGAATAAAACAAAGGAACCCACCCGGAACTGGGCTGTCTGGAACTGGGGTGTGAGCAAGGATGACATAACTGGGGTAATTAACATGAACCACAATGACATAACATAGAAGATGGTCATAACCAGAAAAGGTCTGTGGGAGCATATTCCCTAAATGGCAGTCTCATCCCAAGGGCACTGTACCACAGCATTGCCTAACATATCATGGCATGCAACAATACGGCACTTCAGCTTTGGTTAGAAAGAAAATAAAACTCACACTGCTACAGCCCCAAAAGAAATCTATACTGCAAGCTGTCTTGGTTTGGGAAGACAGGGGTGTCTGCTAGGGAACCAATAAAGAATGGAAACTTCCCTTGGACTTGTAATTATCCTAAAATTAAAGGGGGGGTCTCGGGCAACGGTGTGAGGGTAGGAATAACAGTACTTTACTAGTTAGTCTAACAAGGTAAATTAACAATAATAACTATAATATTGACAAAAAACAGAACTAGAGAAGAAAAGAAAAAAAAAAAACCAACTCAGTTACAGTGTTCCTCTGGCACCCCCTCCCACCCCCCTCAGTACCATTACAAGCTACCAGAGCCAGCAGCAGTCCTGGGAGGATGAGATGTATCTGAGGGTTGGCAGTGGCTGGAGCTGTTGGAAAAGTGTCCCGGCTGGGCAGGGGCTGCAGAACACAGCGTGGGGAGCCCTCGAACAAAACTGAAGAAGCCGTGGGTGCAGGGCAGGGAGAAGGAGCTCCTGGCAGGGCAGGGAGGGAACGGGTTCCCAAAATCCTGGGGGACACACGAAGAGACGGTGGTCCGACCGAGTTCCAGGTGAAGGATGGTGAGAGCTCTCCACCGCGCCGAGATGAGCAGCTCCTGGCCGTTTTTCTCAGTGCAGAAAACTGCCCAGAGCGAAGTGAAGATGGTGCCTCCCTGTCTCTGCCTTAGCTGCTTCTTTTGTTTGGTCCTAAGCACCCATGAGTACTGAAAAGTACCCAGTCATTAGCTTCTTAGGAACTTCTGGGAAAAAATTCTATAAGAAAATAACCCAATCCCCAACACAAGCCTAGACAGAAGGTTCCCAAAAGCATTGGTGACTCCCAGGGTGAGCAGCTTGGTGTGCTTGTGCAGCCAAAGAGAAGCCTCCACATGGCAAAAACCTTCTGGGAGCTGATGGACTACAGGCATTTACTCTCACCAAAAATAAGATTTTTCCTGCTCAGTGTCAGTGAGTGCTCTCTTGGTTCAGACTGTGTTCAACTCCTTGGATATCTATTCCACTCAGATAATCTCTCAATATAAAAATTTCCAGGGAGTTGCCTTCTTATCCTTCTGACTGTACCAGAGTATGCTGGGTGCATCCAAAAAAAGCATAGGCAGGGGAGGGAGGTGATTCTGCCCCTCCACTCTGCTCTGCTGAGACCCCTCCTGCAGTGCTGTGTCCAGTCCTGGTATTCCCGACATAAGGAGGACATGGAACCATTGGAGCAAGTCCAGAGAAAGCTACCAAATTGCTGAGGAAACTGGACTACCTGCCCTAAGGAGCCAGGCTGGGAGAATTGAGAATGTTCAGCCTGGAGATGAGAAGGATACAGGGTGACTTAATTGTGACCTTTCCGTCCTGAAGGAGCTGACAGGAAACATGGAGAGAGACTGTCTACAAGGGATGGAATGACAGAAAAGGGGAATGGCTTCCCACTGCTACAGGGCATACTAGAGGGGATACTGGGAAGGAATTCTTCCCTGTGAGGGTGGGGAGACCCTGGCACAGAGTGCCCAGAGAAGCTGTGGCTGGCCCTGGATCCCTGGAAGTGTCCCAGGCCAGGCTGGACAGGGCTTGGAACAACCTGGGCTAGTGGAAGGTGTCCCTGCCTGTAGCAGGGGAGTGGGTCTGAATGGGCTTTAGTGATCAATCCTTCCAACCCAAATAATTCCCTGATTCCATGATTTTGATTATGGTAAGTTTTTTTGTGGTTTCAGACAACCTTTTGTGTATATTTCTTTTCTCTCTATAAGGAAACTCCAGGAACAGCTTAGTTATTAAAATAATTATGGAATTATTGTAAGAAAACTCTTTTTGAGTCCATTTCTGATAGGTCATGGTAAGGTCTGCATTGATGTATGAACATCTCATAATCTCAGCATTATTTATCCTCACCACAAACCTTTGAAGTGCATTGATATCCCACATATTTTACAAATAAGGAAAAGGCAGGACTAAGTACTTTGACTTAAAAAGCAAAATAAAATTAGATACCATTAAGTCTTTGAAAATCAGAAAGTAGTGTGGCTCCAAATAAAAATTAATGGGTCTCATTTAACAGGATAGTGGTACTTATATATGTAACTTGTAGCATTTTCCTGGGAGTTTACTGCTGAAAAAGAAGTAATTTCCAAAGCTTTAAGGGTATTAGTTAGCTACTTTGAAGTGCTGCAGAACTATCTGTGTTAAAATAAAACTCAGCAGATGGGCACAATATAATGGAAAACTACTGGAGCATAGTAGTGTGTCTTTAAATATTTTTTTACACCAAAATTGACAATAATGTGAAAATTGTTCTCAAAAGGTGTATTGAATGTGATAAAGTAGAAAAATTGTTTCATCCATTATCTTTCTGTATTTTGAACTGGACTGTTTATGGTCAGCCCCATAAATCACAGGCTGCTGCTGTTGGTTTGATGGTTTGGGGTAAGGAACATGGGTTAAAGGTGGCAGCTGCTGTGGTTTAATTTTGGCAGTTCAAAACATAGGAGGTGTGAATAACTTTTCCCACACAACCCCTCCTACCCGGAAAAAACACCTTGAAGCCAGAGTTCTAGGAAGAATTCAGATATAAGTAAAAGAACAAAAGAAAAATAATACGGAAAGACCTGTTTGCTGAATTAGAGCTGTAGGAAAGGAAAACAGGGCAGAGATGGAGAGATTACATACGGAAAACCCTCTGCAGTATACAGATCCTCCAAATATCAATATATCTTTCTGAGCCTGGTTTAAAAAGCACTGTGGCTGTGTGTAATCCTACCTCAGCAAAGCATTCTGGGACAGCACTGAGCCACTTCTCATCCATTAATTTAATTTTTCCCCCAGTCTCTCTAATGCACCTCTTTTTGTTCCTTCCTTTTTTTGCAGTGGTTGAAGAGATCCATTCTTAATTAGTGTATCAATAGAGATTTTGCAGGTGAAACTTCTGCAATTCACACATTTTTCTTCTTCAGGAAGGTTATTAGACTTGAGCACAGATCATTTGTTTCCTTTTGCAGGCTCCTGACAAACCATTCTTTGTTCCCAATGGGACTGTGGGAATTGTAATATAGGCAGAAAATTGACCCTGTGTCAGCGAGCTGGGGAGGGGAGGGAAGGAATACATCTGCAAACCATCTTAAAACAAGGCAAACTCCAATTTGCAACATTTAATAAAGTCTGAGAAATTGCCAAGGAAAAAGAGAAAAGGAACTTCACTTTCTAGATCATTAAACTCCCCAAATTACGGCTTAATCATGAAATTATTTACCTTAGGTGTTGACATTGCTTCATCCCTTCTGAGATCAGGACATTTGGGTCTTTTCTGCTCTGGAGCTTTGGAAGGGAGACAATAATTTCTTTCCTTTCGGCTAGTCTTACTGCTGGACAAATGTGGTTACTTTATGCAGAGGATGCTGCTCATGGATATATTTGGCTTAGCAAAAAACTCTCAAAAGCAATGAGGCTTGGTTCCTACAGAAACTGGGCTTCTAGTTTGCTTTTTTTTTTTCTATTCTCAGTTTCCTGGGCCTTGTCCTTGATATCTCAGGCATGAGCAGCATCTGCTGTCACTAAAGCTTATATAACTTGAGTCAAAGTTCTTGCTGCTGGATTTCAGGTAATTTATTGCATAAATAATGATCACAAAACTGGATGTGAGATCTGTTCACAAACCTGCTTTTGAATAGTTCAACACCTGGAATTTTGGATTGGACAAGGCCAAGGGGCTAAAGGGCCAGGTCCTGCCCTTGGGTCACTCTGACCCCCTACAGAGGGGGTTGGAAAGCTGGAAAAGGCCCTTGGATGCTGGGGACAGAGGCTGGACAGGAGCCCAGGTGTGCCCAGGTGGGCAAGAAGCCAATGGCCCCTGGGCTGCCCCAGCCCTGGTGTGGCCACAAGCCCAGGGCAGTGCCCGTCCCCTGTGCTGGCACAGCTGAGGGACTTTGAGTGCTGTGTCCAGTTCCTCATGGCCAGAGAGCCCTTGAGGGGCTGCAGCATGTCCAGGGAAGGGAACAGGGCTGGGGAAGGGGCTGGAGCATCAGGAGCAGCTGAGTGAGCTGAAAAGGGGCTTAGCCTGGAGCAAAGGAGGCTCAGGAGGGACCTGCTGGCTTTACACAACTCCCTGACAGGAGGGGGCAGCCAGGGGGAGTTGGGCCAGGATGAGAGGGAATGGCCTCAAACTGTGCCAGGAGAGGGTCAGGTTGGATACCAGGAGGAATTTCTTCCTGGAAAGGGTGGTCAGGCCTTGGAAGGGGCTTCCCAGGGAGGCATTGGAGTCCCCATCCCTGGAGATGTCCGAGGAATGCCCGGACATTGCACTCAGTGCTCTGGGCTAGTGACAAGGTGGGGATCAGGCACAGCTTGGGCTTGATGATCCTGGAGGTCTTTTTCCAACCTTAATAACTCTGGGAGTCTAACATTCTTACAGGTTCACTCAACTCCCCAATTCCTACAGAGGAATTGTCTCACTCTTAATGGCATGTGTATGTTTTACATTAAATCTAACCTGGGGGTTGTGAATGACCCTGCACATCCAACACCTGGAATTGTTACCTATCCCTGTGAAGGGGAATTACAAGTCGGTTGTTGTCCTGCAGAAGCAGAGTAAAACCACTCAGAGTTGAATAGTATTCAATGACCTTTTGCTTTCAGATCTATGCTTTTGCCCCTAAGTTACTCAATTTTAAGTCAAGATTATTTTCAGTAGTAGCAGTATTAATGACTGATACAGCTTTATTTACACCATTTATGCTTCAACTTTATTCATGATCCCTTATAAATGTGTTTTCTTTCTGCCCCCCTCACATTGGCATCTACAGGGCAGGGTTGTATTTTTCTAGAACACCTTTCCTCCCTTCTCTGTCTCTTGTGTTTCTTTCAGGTGCTTACTGAGGGCAATATCACAAAAGGGTACAAAATTAAATGGGAATGTGAGATGAAGTAACAGACAAGTCCTGTTTAGATGGCTCCATTCCCCCCCCCCCCCCCGACATTTGTCTGTACCTGATATAATAATCAACAGGCAGCAGGCGCTCAAAGCAGTTTTGTACTAGTTGAACATCTTGAAGCAGCATCCCTTTGTTCCTTAAATTATTCCAGAGGAACTTTTGGAGGAGAAGAAAGTTCCTTGATGCTTCCTGACCTGTTCCATGGAGGCCCTTTATTTATTGTGGGTTGCCAGGTTACCTCCTGCCTGGTCATTGAAGTCACTTGACATGAAGCTTTTATCTGCCACTGAAAGGTTGTTGACCAGGCCATTTATTTCAGTAAAGAATTCTTCTGTCACTCTTAGTCATAGGTGCATAAATGCTGCAATGATAATAGTGGGAAAATTTATCTCTTAAAGTGGCAACTGTTATTTTATCCTCTGGAGCAAACTGTCAGGATTCCTAAAGGTCTTGTATTAAATTGCAAATCCAGCACCATTGTGTCTGAATTCTAATCTTAGATGCTCTTATTACAAAATCTGAGCAAATCTGCATTCAATTAAATTAAGGGTTTGGAACTTTGCATCTAAGGAAATAAGCTTTTACAATTAGTTCAAAATTAAATCAGGACATTTCCAATCCACTTGTTCTGGAATATAGTCATAATAATTAAAAAATCATTAATGTGCTTTGCACTCTAGGGGCCTTTCCTTTAATATTGGATTTTCTGTACACAGAAAATTGAGGTTGTTTTTCTGCTAAGGAAAAAAAACCCAGCTGATATCCCAAGAAGTGAAGTCTCCCATTTTTTCATCAAAAGCTGATCAGAAACATCAGGATTCCTTACCATCAACCCCTAAAGCTATAATTTAACTGGAACAAGCTCAAAATGGCTTTTAGCAACCACTAAATTGACACTTTGTGGATGATTCCACCAGAAATGCTTCTTTTATAACACACATTTAACTCCCTTTTTGCCTTGATATGCAAAAGAATGGCAAGAAGTTTGACAAGGAATCACTTGATTTTGTCAGTCCTGAATTTTCCAGGCTGTTGTCTAGTGTGTTCACCAGGACTGCAGGTACCACAGAAGCACAAGATAATTCTTTATTCTGAGGCAAAATTCAGTTCTGTAAAATCCTAAGTGCCAGGAAAAGAGAGGACAGGGATCAGCTATTGCTTTTAGTGTAAAATCTGGGGGCATTGGTTGAAGCCAGGAGATCTTAGAAGTGTTCAGAAAGCTCTTTCTTACATTGCAAAGATCTCAATTGAGAGGGAAATCCCAAATTGTGTGTTGGGGCTGTTTATCCCTTTATCTCTTGCTGTAATGCTCTCCCACCCTCGATCACGCTGCCAAAAGTAGGTCTCAGGATATTTTTTTCTTGATGGGCCAGACACAATTCCTGGTGTCTAAATAAGGAGATGTGGGAGATGCCCACACAAGGGTCTCTGTCCCAGGTCCTGTGGGAGTGTGAGGTGAAAGGGAGCCAGCATGCTGTCCTTGCCTCTTCCCAGCAATACTCTGCTTCCACAAACCCTGGTTTAGTTACCGAAAAAGCCATAAAAATGCATTACACCAAATTCAGGTAAGTTTTACAGTCAAATATTAAGCTGCAGAAACAACAAAATTAGGTGACATATATGTGGCAATAAATCCTTTCACAGAACTGAGTGAACTATTACATTCTGCAGCTCCTTCAGCAGCCTAAATTGCCTCTATTTGGCTCGTAAAGGCAGTATGGATCCTCATTTATACACATAAATGGAATAAATACACTTCTTTGAAAAATGGGAATCTGACAATTTAATATATGTTGGGGTTTTTTTTCCAGGATATTTTAACTCCATCAATAAAGTTTCATTAAGATAACACATCTACATAGGAATTTATGTAGGTACATCCACATGTATAGACAAAAAAGATGAAATTAAGATTCTTGTTCATTTATTTGCACCAGTTTCAACACAGACTTATTCTGAGAATAATAATTCCTGCACACAGTTGGAAGAATGAGCTAAGCTCTTCTGCTCACGTTTTTGTAAGTTAAATGTCATAAAGAAGAAGTGACATTCCAGAATAAAGCTCGGCTCTAATTAGTGCACTGATTTGAACACTGAATTCATTTTCTGCTAGGTTACAACTTTCTAAACGTTCCAAAGCAGATGCACCTCATGATTCCTCTGCCACTTACTCTAATGTACAGAGCACTTTACCTCTCTGAATTGGCACTTTAAATCACTCTCCTCACTGCTCCTCATTACATGCACACACACACCCCACACTCTGGAGCTGATCTGACCAGAAAAATCAGAATCTCTTCTTTCTTCCCCCTGCTAAATGCCCTCTACTGCTGCAGGGTCCTGTTTACACATTCTTGATTACCTATGTCTCACAGAACAACAGCACTCAGTGCAAAACACAGGGATTTGCTGCAAGAAAAAATCAAAACAAGCTTAAAACCAGGCAATTTTTACTAAAATGATGTTTTCTTTGCATGATGTTTGATAATGTTACAGTAGATGAAAATTAATAAATATTTGTACTCCCTCAAGGCTTAGAGTTTGGTTTTGGTTTCCGTTGGGAAAATTTTTAAATTTATGAGCTGCAGATGTAGAATTACAGAGTTACAGAATGGTTTGGATTGGAAGGGAACTTAGAGATCATCCAATGCGACCCCCTGCCTTGGGCAGGGACACCTTCCACGCAGGCTTCTCCAAGCCCCTTCCAACCTGGGATGATCTGGGACACTTCCAGGGATCCAGAGGCAGCTACAGCTTCTCTGGGCACCCTGTTCTGTGGCCTTCCCACCCACCAGAGAAGAATTTCTTCCCAATATCCAATCTAAACCTACTCTTTTTCAGAGAGATGTACACTTATGGATTTTTAGGTTGATGTCCATTATAAACTTGCTGAAAGGGGGGTAGAAATGAATGTGCCTCAGAGAAATTGCTTATTAAAAGTGGTCATATGAGGGGCTTGTAGCCCCTACCTTCTGAATATGCTGCAGCTGGACTCTTTTTTTTCAAAATAAAATCCGAACTGCAGCAGCTCCTGTATTTCTAATCAGGATGGAAATTCAACATCCTGTCCATTTCCCCTGGGACTAATTAAGAAAAACATCAGAAAGTGGAGTGACTTTAATTAGGGATTTATGCAGTACAGTGTTATCATTAGCTTGCCCTGTAAGCACCACCCTCATCACTGCCATAATGATGGTATAAATGGAGCTGTCCACATTGACCCTATGGAATAAGCAGTTCCAAAGCCAATTGGATTTAACAGGAATGCAGTGGGTCAATGGGTGTGACTACAGATCCCAACAGTCTCACAGAACTGTAAGCCCACCAGTTTTGAGACCACAGATATGAATTTGTGTCTGTCTCTGTGAATTGGAGTCTGCAATGAATTCTCAGAGAGGCAGTTTAAAACATCACAGTTGATTAAGAAATCCTATTATTAAATGTTTCTAGATTTAGTAAAAGGATTTCTGAAATCAACTGTGAATTTGACGGAAGATTGAAAAAAATTCTCTATGGAATAGAAGTATATGACTCTTCCAGAAAGGGGGCAGCCACAGCTTATCTGGGCATCCTGTACTAGGGCTTCAGCACTCTCACAAGGGAGAATTTCTTCCTAATATCTGATGTAAACTCAGTGTGAAGCCATTTTTCTTTGTCCTGTCACTACAATTCCTGATGAATTGTCCCTATCCAGCTCTCCTGGAGCCCCTTTAGGTGCTGGAAGGAGCTCTGAGGTCTCCCTGAAGCCTTCTCTTCTTCAGGTGAACACCCCAAGCTCTCCCAGGCTAGCTCCAGAGGAGAGGGTCTCCAGCCCTGGGATCAGCTCTGGGGCCTCCTCTGGACCCTCTCCAGCAGCTCCATGTTCTTCCTGTGCTGGGCCCCAGGGCTGGAGCAGCTCTGCAGGTGGGGTCTCACCTGAGAAGGGCAGATGGGCAGAATCCCCCCTTCTGCTGCCCACACTGGGGGTGGGCATGAGGAGTTCTGGTTCCAGCTCACATCTTCAGCGCTTTGAAGATCTTGCATCTTTGATTGAGTCTTTCCAAAGACTTTTTTCTCTTACAGAGTTGTAGCTGCTCTCATTCCAGAAGACCTGCATTAATTTGAAACAGGAATCTTGTCTCAAACCCTACAAACATTCATATTTGTATGTGCCATTGTACAGCCAATACTGAGCTATTCTAATCAGCCAGGGGTAATTTAGATTCACCAACAATACTCACAAATATCGCACAATGTCACAAAGGATCAAATGCAAATGCACATTTCTTCTCAGCCACTGAGAAGCATTTAAAAAGAAATTAAAGAGCAGATCTCATCTTCTCCCAAATATAAATATGCAAACTGATGCAAATTGCTTGCTCCTGACCCGGGAACACGATGGCCAATTGCCTGACCTGTGTTCACAAAACAATATTTCATCTCATTGACTGTTTACAAGGAGTGAATCTGAAATTTTTGTGGCATCAGGATAAAAATCAGAATGAGCATATGCTTCTCAGAGCACTTCAATCACTTCTCATTTCCTAGTCAGTGTCTGTGCCTACCAAAGCATGAAGCCTGGAATATATTAGCAAAGTATTAATTATGGCTGAAATCCTCCAACAGATTTCAATATTTAGCTGTCACCAGAGTGGTGGCAAGAATCATCCTCTAGGAAAAAACATTGTGTAGCAGCAAATGTGGTAAGACCTCTACTATTTCTTAAGGAAATTTGTAAAAAATATATATATAAATCATGTTGTATATTAAACAGAAGAACAACATGTAATAATAAATCTGCTAATTGGAAGAGGGTTTGGTAAATGTAACACTAACTAACTAGAGACAGAGGATCACAGAAAGATTTGGGACTCTAAAGGTCATCTACTTCCAACCTTCAGTTCAGTTTCTGACCACTACTGAAAACAAATCCAACACCATGTTCTAATCCCATTATATACATATATATAATATTAATCCACAAACTTATCTTTACTGCCAATAAAATCCAAACAGAGAATAAAATTATAATTTTCTCACATGCAATGCAAAATTCCCTCCTGCTGCAGGTGCCTAAATTTCTCTGTTGCTTCTGGGTCATGCTAAGGGTCTCAAAATTATATAATAAATATAATAAAAGCTGCTACCTTTTCAATATGATGGAAGTTACCATCAATTCCTAGGTCTGTTCAGTTTAAATATTAATTACATAAAGAAAAATAATAGAATCAATAATGATAACAACATTAATGATTTAAAAATACTACAATAATTTATCAAAATATTACTGTTATTTATGATTATGATTATGATTACGATTATTACTGCTGGACTAGTGGAAGATGTCCCTTCCCATGGTAAGGGGTTGAACTATATTATTTACAAAAACAATATGCATGGATTATAAAGGGTGTTTTCCTAATGTGCTCCATGAATCCTGGAAGAGATTTTCAAATAACCAGCCAAAAAGCTTTATTTCAGTAGTATGAAATGCTTTCCTTCCTTTAAAATGGAGAGCTTTTAACAATCTAATATTCTATAGATTCATCTAAACTGGATATAAACTCTGAATTATTAGTAATGGTTTATTGGGACATTATCATGGAACTGTGAGAAACACATTCCAGTAGCTGATATGAACTTCAGGCCTTCCTTTCCAGCAAAGAGCTGTTAAAAATATTTTCTTAAGCATGTTTGAACGTTGTAACAATCTCCCACAGCCACTGTCATTATCCTCTTGAGTCTCCATTGCCTAAACCAGCAATTAGAAGTTGATGAGAAACATCCAGGAACAATAATAGTTAGAGATCAATTAGGGATACATGAGGCTAAGGAGATTAAATATTTATTAAAATAACAACAACCTTTCAAATAATAGTTCAAACTTCATCACTTTAATCTCCTCTGGAGCTGCTATTTTCTGCCTCACTTCCCTGTAATTGCAGACTGCACCAGTGACAGGGAATGTCTCACACCAAAGTACATAAAAACATAAAGTGTTTATGTTGCAGTGACAGTGCTGAGATTTTGTAAACAGATTGGAACATGTTTATTTTTTATTTGCCTGCACATTTCTAAAGTGCTTTTCTAGTGTAAAGTGACAAAAATCTCCCACTTAGCTAAATTTAACTGGAATTTCCAGCATGGATCTATAACCCTCCCTTTGCAATCAGATGGATGAATGACCACAGGCCTAATGTTCTCTTCAGCCACAGACATGGAGAAGGGAAATTGGGAAGCTGCGTGTAAGGCAAGAAAGGTTTTTGCAGAAGGAGCAAAACTTGTCTCTGGAATTCAGTGTGAAAAGTGACAGCTGGTGGAATGTTTCTGTGGAAGTGCTGTGTGGTAACAAGAGTGGGAGCTCTGCTTTCTGTCCCTGCCTTGGTGACAATAAAAAGTGTGTAACCCACTCTTTCTCAAACACATAACACAAAAATGTCTCTAATTCATTTAAAATGGTGATTTAAACTAAACCTTGACAGAATTTGGGGCCAACAGATACAAGTTTTGGCATCTATAAATGTAAAAGACGAGACAATAATTTATTAGCATTGCAAAAGAGAAAGAAAGGGTGCATCTTTAAAAGAGTGCACACAGCTCCTGACAGTAAAGTTGGATTTGATCCTTGTGGATTCCTCACAGCTCAGGAGATTCTGGGATATAAAATTCGATGAAAACATTCCTCGCTGGGGCAAAAGTGAGCACAGACTGTGGTGGCTGGAGAAGCCATCAGGACACAAGGGAACACCTCACACTGGATCTCTAGACCAGCACCCAGAGACTGTGGCAACAAGGTTTTAAGATGACACAAATCCATCACTCCATTTGGTCATGGCATGGTGACATGGATGCACTAAGTGGCATTTTTTTTTCCTGACTCAGTTTTCTATATAAGCTTTCTTAAGTGTTTTATGTACTGGCTTTGTTGTTTTATACAGTGGGTTTAGTATTTTGCATCACATTTATTTTCTATACTGTTTCTAGTGGTTTATGTACTGTTTAATATAATTTTTTCAAGTGTTTTGTTACACTTTGTTATACTCCTCAGCTCAGCATGGACAGGGAGCTCCTGGAGCAGGGCCAGCAGAGGCTGCAGAGCTGAGGAAGGGCTTGGAGCATCTCTGTGCCCAGGACAGGCTGAGGGAGCTGGGGCTGCTCAGCCTGGAGAGGAGCCCCAGTTGAGAGGAGCCCTCAGCCCTGGGTGTCCCTGTCTGCAGGGAGGGGCAGAGCAGGGCCCAGGTTCTGCTCTGGGGCCCAGCAATGGCACCAGAGCCACGGGCAGGGACTGAGCCCAGCAATTCCCCCTGCACAGGAGACAGAGCTTCTGCCCTGGGCACTGCCCAGCCCTGGACAGATTGTCCAGAGAGGCTGTGGAGTCTCCTCCCTGGGGATGTTCCAGAGCCCTCTGGACACACTCCTGTGCCCTGTGCTCTGGGATGGCCCTGCTGGAGCAGGGAGGACACACTGGGGTCCCTTTCAACCTTAGTCATCCTTTGATTTTGTCTTGAATTTTTCTTTTTTTTTAATATACATATATCCACAAGTTTTATGATAAATTGTGGGGAAAGAGGGGCTTGACTTTTGTTATATTTCTCCTAAGTCCTTTATTCATTCTGTTTGGGGGAGGAAAAAATATATGGAAGAACTGAACACACAAGAAATTACTATGTCATCAAAACAAAGTTAGTTTTCTTGTGTAAAAAACCCACTGCTTAGGCTGATCATTGAAAGAAACAGCAGTGATTTCAAATGCTTTTAACATTTGACAAAACATTATCCTCAAGTTGTTCTAACATCCTCTCTAAAGTTTTCTTATCAACTGCTGAGAATGGAAACACCCCCAGAACTCTGACCATTTAGAGAAGTATACTTAGAAAATGTGAAACTATTTATGCCAATATAAATATGCTTAATGGATTTGGTTTAAACAAGTTTCACACTGCAAATCCTTTTCCTTCTCATGGTAGCAATTCTACCCCTGATTTTTAAACTGCACTGTGTTTCTCTTGCTGAATCCATACCTCAGGGAAAACATGCTAATCATCTTGCTCATGCTTCCTCATGTTCTGAGCTTCTTTCCCTCTGTCGCTTCCATGCACGATTATAATTTGATGATAAGAGAAACAATTTAAAACTGCAATTATGAAAGCATTTCTTTGTTAATTCCCTCCTGGCTAAATGACTTCCTCTCACGCTAGGAAGTTAAACATCTGACAGCACGACTGAGCTCCAGGAGCTTCAATTTCCATTCACAAAAGCCTCTTTTTTAGCTGCCTCTTATATTCCAGTTGGAATTTATAGTGATTTGCTCCCTCTTTTACTTATGGATTCATGGATCTCAGAGAGAGTTAACCTGGAGCCAATATTTGCAACTCCACTGGACCGCTGACTCTTTGTTTTAGTTGACATTATGAGGTGTGTGTTTTACGAACTGGGTAGATCAGGAAATGAAGCCTTTTGGGGCTGTTCCTCTGGGCACCATCTCACTAGCACAGAGACAGAGCAGCACAGTGCTACCAGAAGGATTAGGCAATAACAGCAGATTACATTTGGTGGAATAAAATATTACAGAGCAGCTCAGAAATTGTCCTATCAATACTGCAATATTGCAATGAGACAATCAGGAGGTAGAACATGGGTGGAATGAAAAATCCTGTAATTGTTGCCTTTGTGTAGGTAAAATGATGAGCTGTGGTGCTGGTTCTGCAGTTCAAACACAGGTTAAAGGGTGCAGGGAGTTGACTAGGTTACTTTTTTCCTTTCTTTTTCCTCACACCCACACCAGCCATAAAGGAGAACAGAGAATAACAGCAGTGTTAATATAGCAGGAAATAAAAATTATCCTCATTTATCTACTCATCTTTTTTTCACAGTTGTGAGCAGATACCAGTCGATGACTTGCAACAAATACAAAATTAT
Organism: Certhia americana; assembly: GCA_018697195.1. NCBI lineage: Eukaryota > Metazoa > Chordata > Aves > Passeriformes > Certhiidae > Certhia > Certhia americana. The sequence goes on along the minus strand of CM031864.1, from coordinate 26,550,065 downwards.
TGTGCTTTCTGCTAAAAATATGTAACTTTGATTTAAAGTAATTTATTTAAAAGCCTAATGAGGTTGACATTTGAAGCAGGTTCCTGCCATTTCTGTTCCTTCTGGCTTCACTGAGATAAAATAAAATTGTGGCAGGTGACTCATAAAATGAGCTGACCTGCCAGGGCAGAGCAGATCCTCTGAAATGCCTGTGTGGAATGATGGGATTTTTGATCTTTATTGGATACATTAGCAAGTTTTTCAGTACTGCTTGGTCCAAGGACACCCTGGGAGGACACATTCAGGGTCCCATAAGGGGAGATGGGGTGCAGGGGGTGGGTAGGGACAGGACAGCCACTGTAGGTGTGACAGAAAGGGGAGCAGTGGTGAGAACTGTGCACAGCTCAGGTCCTTGCAGGCACAGGGCAGATGTGCAGTCAAGAGCTGACACTGGAAAAGGATAAGGCAAAAATACTAGGAATAAGCTGGGGACAGCTTGGCTTTCCATAGCTGAGCAAACCACACCAGAGAAGAGCTCCTACAACATGAGCTGAGATGGTGGGAACAATGGGCTCAGAGAGAAAATAGGAACATTAGCTTAGGGAGATGGGAAAATCCCATTACTTGTGGATCAGTTGAGGAAACACCTTTAGCTGTGGCTGTCCCACCCCTGGAGGTGTCCAAGGCCAGGCTGGATGGGGCTTGGAGCAACCTGGGATAGTGGAAGGTGACCTTGCCCATGGCACAGGGTGGCTTTAGGGTCCCTACCACCCCAAACAATTCTGGGATTCCATGAAAATTGTCCAGCCTACAAGAGACTATAGTGGCTCTTACACATAACTTCTCTAAAAATTCTGAATGCCTTGCTTCACTAAATGGGATAATGATGGGTAAACACACAGCATTTCGGAGATGAATTGTCAAAATCTATCCTTAGAAGAAGAGATAAAAATTCTTCCATAAATCTGAAGTTGTAAGGACAGTCTTTAACAAAGAGAGGGGAGATGACATCAGGCAGGGACGTACAAATGAAAACTGAGGGAGATGAATGAGAACATGTGAGCAAATATTTCTCATTCTATAGAAGAATCTGCAACTTGAAAGGATTTTAAAAAATTATTTTATTTGTGGTTGAAGTATTTTGCTTAAAATTTGTGTTGAATTTGTTTGAAAAGTCTTTTGATTTCTACGATACAGGTGTGTTATTAAACATGCTATGAAAGGTAAGCTGCTGATATAGAATTGTCTCTGGACAAAGTCTGTGCCAGGAGGAAATGGCGGAAGGTAGATGAGGAAGTGCTGAGAGGGATTAAATCAAATGGTTCTGGGAGGTTTGGGAGGAGCAGGATAAGAGCAGAGAAGTAGGAAATGTCTGACATTTCTCTGGAAAACAGAGGGATGCTGTGTGAGGCCCTGCATTAGGCTCAATGTTGCCATGAAGAACCATCACACACAGTGTAATATCTTATGTCTGTTTCTCTTGACCTGACCCATGACTGTGAACCTTAAAGATAATGAGATCTGAGATAAGGAGGCCTTTTGGCTCATATCTGTCTCTTCTCATCTCTCAGTGTCCTGCTCAAAAGGTCACAACACAGATAATAGCCTCTGCAGGAAGACCTGAACTGTTCATTTGGGTTCTTGTTATTTCTCATCCCACTGACATCTTTATCAATCCATAATGTCCTCTGCAAGTAATGCCCTCCTTAAATCAGCATATTCAAATAGAATTGTTTTTTCTTTGTCTAAAGATGCTGTATTTCAATTTCATCTGATTTCAGTGCAAATTCATGTTCACTCTATGTATGTTTCTGGATTTTGTTTTTTCATGACCAATGTTTGGGTCACCAGTCTGCTGCACAAAATCATGCTGTCAAACAGGAGACGATGGAAAAATAAGTTCAGTGAACACCTCCAGAGTAATTTTTGCAATGAAAAATAATCAGGGAAAACATATCTTAAACCATCTAAATTTTAAGTGTTTTTCTATCAATATTAAAGTGAATTAAATTAGTTATAGGAATGATTTCACTTGATTGAGGTGTGTTGGAAGGTTTTTGGTCATGGAAGCACCTTGATCCACCTGAGAAAGATGACTGCCTGGAACAGAGGGGTGCTGAAAACAAACCAAACTTCCAAAACAAGCAATTCTTTGCCAGTCTTTCCAAACTGGGAGCCCCAGGTAACTGTCTCACGCTTTGGCCCACCACCTGTGTGATGTCATCAGGGCCCAGCTCCCAGCCATGGAGCTGAGGGTGTTTCCATTGATTTTGTCACATGGCTGTGAGGTGACAGCTGAGGAATTGCAGGGACACACTTCCTCAGGGCTGTGTGCCTCTCTCTTGCAAGTAGCTTTCTTAATCTTCTCCCTTTTTATCACCCCACTCAATAATTTCTCTCGAGAGCACAGGTGTCTGTCTTGCCCTTTAATGATGTGTCCAAATGGGCAAATCAATGTCATTAAATACTCATGGAATGGGATGTAAATAAGCAGCTATTATTTATATAGCTATAAATAATAATATATATTATTACTATATATATTTATATATTATTAATATTAATATTATTATATTATATAGCTATATATAATAATATGTATTTATTATTATACCAAACTTACATATGGTGCTTTTAAAGGGCTTTTCAGCCAAAGATGTGTTATATGCAGTGGGATTTTTTTGTATTGATGATTATTTTTCCAATTTACAGAGCACTTTGGAAAATCTTATTGCTTTCCACAGTATTTCAGGAATGTATTTAATTGCAGTTTGCTTGCAGAGTAAAAAAGCAAAGAACAAACAGGAAAAAAATCCCTACATTTAAGGAAATTAAATTAAAATTATAGACTCTTATAGAGTAGTTTTGAGTTGGAAGAACCTTAAAGCTCATTCAGTCCCATCCCCTGCCATGTGCAGGAACACCTTCCACTAGCCCAGGTTGCTCCAAGCCCTGTTCAAACTTGTGTGGGACACTGACAGGGTTCCAGGGGCAGCCACATCTTCTCTGGGCAGCCTGAGCCAGGTGCTTCCCACCCTCACAGGAAAAAGATTTCTTCCCAATAGCCCATCTAACCCTGCTCTCCTTCAGCTTAAAGCCATTCCTTCTTGTCCTTTCATGCTCACTTAACTCTATGTTGGAGCCAAATTTGAAAACAAAATTAAGTGTCAAAGATGACAATTTAATAATCCAAATAATTGGCAATATTATCATATTTTCCCAGGTCTTGCCTTGCTGCTGGCAAAAAATCTCCAAGCAGAAGCACCTGGTGATGAAAGAGACCCATGTCACATGCTATTTGTGGTTTATGTGGTTTTGCTATTTTAAACACATGCATTTCATTGCTTCACACAGTGGGACTCCGACATTATTCTGGTGCCTACTGAACAGTTAAATTGATCAGAGCACTGAGAATTTGTATATGTTTTTAAATCAACCTCCTGGCATTTTCCTGGCAAAATTTCCTTTGCCTTAATGCTTCCCCATTACCCTTAATTAAATCCTTTTCTTATCCATTGCCTCTCAGATTACTTCACTAACCCCTCTCCTTCTAATATTGGTAGTGTCTCCAAAATTTACAAAAAATAATGGCTCCTCCAGCTTTTAACCACTTTGGGCAAAATTCAGCACATATAATTTCATGAGGAACAAATGGAGCTGCACCAGGAATGAGTTTGGCTGCTAGGAATTATTGAGCAACCTGAGGACTAAACTGATTCTGCACTCTGGCTTTGTAAATCTGATTTTTCCAGCATGCCAAGGAAGATAAAGCAGCAAACCCCAAATGCTGAAGATGTTGTGATGTCTGTGAGGCAGTCTGCCCTCTGCTCACATCCACAGCACCCAGGGAAAAGGATGGTAAGTCTGCCATGGACCAGGAACAGTCACAAACCTCTGTGTGCTGGGTGGTTGAAGCATCTATTTATCTAAATGTATTTAAAAATCTTCCCCTTCAGATGTCTTCTTCTACCAAGGATGTGTGTTAGAATTGAATTACTACTGCCTTATTTTGGTTTTATGCTTTTGTAATGGCACTAAAAGCAACACACTCCAAAGAAACCCTGAGCAAATTATGGTGAATCAGGCCAGATTCACTTTTTGTTAATTGTGCTCTTTAAAATGTGGGAAGAATCTGAGTAAGAATGAAGCAAACTGCAAAAATTAGGCTTCACCTAAAAAAAAAAATTACATTTTCTCTCATTTTGTTTGGGTTTTTTTTAATTCTTTTTTTTTTTTTTTCTTCTTAATCCATAGCATTTTGAAAAATATTGGCTTGGAAAAATAAAACCAATCTTACTGAAAGCTTTACTTGGACACTGAAATACATGTATAACACAATGGCTGGGAAAGCAAAATGCCCAGGAAGCAACATGCCCAATTAATTTTGAAACATTTCAAGCAATCAATTAAAAACCTTTTAAGGCAACACCTTTGAATGCAGCAGAGCACTCCAAATGTCAAAATTACCTGTAGATAGATTTTTCTGAAGTGGAAACCTGGAAATGTTCTTGTTAAACTACAAATTGCTTGAGGTTCTGGTAACCCGAATGACATTTGAGATAGGAGGGACTACATGACATGGTCCAAGAGCAGGCAGGAAGTGTGACAGTTGGATTTGGGGGCACTTGGGCACAGCTCCTTCCAGAAGCTGCCAGAAAAACAAACCTCCTTGTTGGAATTAAATTACATGAAATACATTGTGAAAGAATTGTATTCATTGGTTCTTAAATGTAATGACGTGTTTTGAGGGTCCAAAATGCTGTTGTTTTACAAAATTCTATGTTTTCTTCTCTGGAATTCACTGTTATTTGAAAAATTATTCCTTGGGAGGATTCCAGCTTCACTGTGTCACACACAAAAACCTGTCATTGAAGAAAATGGCTTGCTGGGATTGATTTATAGATACTACATAATATAACATAATGACACGTAACAAAATTTCATTACACAGTAAGGTTAATTTGAATTATGATTTGTTTTCCCTGCCAGGCAAAGGGAGATGCTGGTGTTCAGTAACTGCTGCAGTATGCTACCCCAGATTTCAATGGACTGCAGCATCCTGAAAAAGCAGCAATTGACTCTCCTGAAGAGAAAAAGCCTAAGTGATCTCCAAGGTTTTATGGGCATGGGTTGTTGAAAGGTAATTGCTGCAGTATAAGCTGACAATCTGCTACATCAGGGCAGTTAAAGAGGCAGCAGTGTACAGAGGGAATTGAAAAAAATCCTGAATTAAATTAAATTGAAGGAATTCCCATCCCTGGAAGTGTCTAAGGCCAGGTTGGATGTGGCTTGGAGAAACCTGGGACAGTGGAAGGTGTCTCTTCCCATGGCAGAGGTGGCACTGGATAGACTTTAAGGTCCCTTCCAACTCAAAACATTCCAGGTTGGTGATTCTAAGAACAGTGGCCTGGAGCAGGGATCATGTTTGGTATTTGGTGACTTACTTCTCCATGGGGAAAGAAAGTGGTTGCAAGACAAGAACCCCAATGCAGGAGGGCAAAATCTCATGGGCGACCCTTGTACACAAGACCTGTGTCCCTCTGAGGACAAGAGTACTCTGCTGTCCTCTTGGGAGCTAAATCATGAAATAGCAGGCTGGAAAGAATGTCAAGGGCCATCTGATCCCGCTGCTCTTGGTTTGGATGGGATGGGCCAGCACCCCAGCTAGACAAAACTGTCTAGTGTCGGAGAATCCACTGCTTCCATGGGGAGATCATTCCAATGGCTGACTGTTCTCATTGTGAAACATTTCCCTTTAGTATCCAGTCAGAATCTCTGCAGCAGTAACTTGTACCCATTTCCCCTCATCTTTTCCATGTGGCTTCTTGTGAAGAGGAAGTCTCCATCTAGCATTTTTATACTCTTTTGAGTAGGCCATAGAAAAAGGCATGAAATCTGATTTGGAAAAGTAATTAAATAGGCCTTTGGAGAAAGGAAGAAAAGAGGGAAGGCAAAGGAGAAGGGGAAAGGGAAGGGGAAAGGGAAGGGGACAGGGAAAGGGAAGGGAATAAAAACATCCAAAAGCCAACAGGTCCTACTAAAGCGGGAAGGGTTTTTTTTGTTTCCTTTAAATAAAATCAAAACAATAATTTTCAGTCTTTACAAGCAAATGATATTGCAGAAAGGAATGTTTCAGCAGCAAAACTATCTGGAAATCAAAATAAATTTGAATTTTTTAAAAATCTGCAGTTAATTCTAAATTGATCATTTCATTTGCTTGGGCAGTTTCCCAGCTCTGTGAAATCCCCTCAAAGGTAGATTGTGAGTCCTATATTTTCATTGTATTCCCATATTTCCATTATCCTTTGACAAACAGACCTTTTACCAGCGTCAGAACATTTCTAAGAGGAGATGTCCAGCCTCATAGAGGAATCATTTCATTAGCCTGATATGACAGACAGCCCACATGTATTTTATCTTTCTGAATTATCCAACTAAAGACTTCAAAACTCCACTGAAACAGGTTCAGATAGTGTTGAAATGGCAAAAGCAGAAGAAATGAGGAAAGGAGGGTTTGCCAAGAGACAAGGGAAGCTGAAATGGACATCCCCATGAATTTCTTTTTCCTTCCACAACCTCCCCTGTTTTGGACTTTCTCCACCTAAATTCCAGTACAAATGTGAATGCCAAGAAAGAATTATTTCAGTCAGGTTCCAAGAGAACAACAAAATAGGTTCTCAAAACCTGGAGAAGTCCAAAGTAAAAATGACAGAGAGTCCTAGTCTTTGGGTACAAAGAGGTCCTAGCTCTTTCTGGGACAGATTTAAAACCTGGGAATAACTAAGAGATATGTAAAAGACTGAATCTCATTCGCATAGAATGCTGAACCACTGGGAGCTGGGGAACACTGAGAGGGTCTTTGGCACTACTATCTGCACAGATTATTTCAAGAAATTACAAATCAATTTCTCTGCTGTTTAAAATTGGATGTAAGAAATATCTTCTTGCTGGAACTCAGACTCCCATGTTCACAAAATTGGTGCTACCACCAGATGCAGACCCTGAAAACCTTTACAGGAAAGCAATAAAAGTGTCAGGAAGAGCTTTGAGAGCTGAAAACAAAATTGAACTCTTATCTTCTTTGATATTCCATTTTCCCTGCAACAGTTTACAAAATACTTTCAACTTTACATTTCTTTGTCACTTACATTTAAAGATATGGCATGATGAGGTGAAAGCCCTGCCTGAATTAAAGGAGACTTTTCTGAAAGCACTGCAAGACATCACAGGGGAAGGTGAAATTCAAGACAAAACATGAGGGCTGAAAGAAAACCTCAGCCACTAGCAAGTTTTGTGGGGTTGGGTTTTTTTCTTCTTAAGAAAATACCAACATTTCTAAACATGAAATATATGAGGACTTGGTGCCCTTACCAAATGAATGAGTGTGAGTGAGAGAAATGGAAAGCAGGCCTAGGGGAAAGTATGATCCCTGGTTGTTAATGGATACACAGAATGCAGTGCCAGGATAATCAGAGAGTGTCTGAGTTCGAGAAGAGGGATGTGTGACACACCAATTACTGACAGCAGGGAAAATTGAAAGGAGTTACATTCAGGGGACTGTGAAACGTGAAAGTCAAGGAAATATATTAGATGTTGCATGACCTCTAGTGTAATATGTGGAGAACTAATACATTTAACCTAGTTGTAATCATGTCATGGCCAGACTGCATTAGGAACTTTTTCATTTGCATTTTCCTTTCTATGGCTCTGCACTCAACTTTTGGAAATGGAGAATAGCGCAGCAACACGGAGAGCTGGTTCTGGAAAGGGAACAAAACAGCCAAGCTCAGAAATTACTAATGGTGCACTACTTCAATCTGATAACATTAAATATTAGGGTCACCAGAGGTTTCCTCAAAGAAATAAAAAAGACAATATATCAGCTGCAAACTCTGGTCTGTCATAATAGGCTAAAATCCCTTCAGAATAAAAATTATCTCTGTGCAAGTAGCTTTGCTAGGATCAGTACAGGGGAAGGAGTGGCTTAAATTGCTTGATGATGCTATTGGGGAACCTGAAGTGTAATGAGACTTCTTTCAGGAAAGCATGTATTTGAGCTGTCATCTGTCTTTAAGAAGGCTGTAAAAATAGTAAAAATTTTCTCTAGTCTGACTAGAGAAAATAAAAGACTTCGGGAAGCATCTGTTGATGCGATCGTACTGGTGTTCTAAAAGTCTCAAAGTCTGCCTGGTTCCTGATTTGAGTATTTCAAGGCAGTTTTTGTCCATAAGTTTTTGTTCTAAGCATGGCAGGCTCAGAAAACTGTCTTCCTCTTTGCAAAATCCTTTTCTCATGTCCTGTTTTCAGTAAAACCCACTGACATTCTTTCTTTATTTTTTTTCACAATCATTGTGTCTGTTCCTCGCTAGATCCTTGTTCTTAAAATGATTAAAGTGACGATAAAATTACTTTTAGTAGATAAGAAGTTTCTTGTTTCCATAATGAGTTCAGTTCAAGCAGAACTGGGATTAATTTTCTTGTCAGAAAAAAGCCCCCAAACAAGAAGACACCTCATCCTATGAAGATGAATCTGTAAAGGTACCTGTTGGAGGTGATTTATGCATTTTGGGGGGAGGAGAGGAAGATTTAGTAAAAAAAAATCCTGTCCTGTGGTGCTGTTAAAATGCACGAAATGTGTCTTTAGTCCACAGAGATCTCCATCACAAACAGAAACAAAGGATTTTCTCCACCTGGACACCTAGAAGGTGGGTGGGACAAGCCAAATGTGTCAGAACTTACTTGTGTGTCATTATATAGCTCAGTTACAGATTTGATGTACTCACTAAAGGTTTTACTGTTACTGGTGGTTGTTAATTGTTATGGATACGTCTGGCTCAAAAAAGAAATCTTGAGGTTGTGTTCTTTTCAGAAGAGCTTGCACAAATAACTGCTATGCACCTTAGTTCTGATTAAATAAAGCTCCAACATTGCTAGACCTCACTTAAAGCCTTCTTAGTCCTGAATGATTTCTGAGCAGCCTGGCTACAGTTCCCTCTTGTACTTAACTAAACTTTGCCATATCCTTCTTAAAACAGGTGGAAAACCCAATGTTTCCTGTCTTCACAATTACAAAGAGCTCCTAAATGCCAGAATACTGTAGATGAGAAGGGATTTGGGGGATCATCCAGTGCCACCCCTGCCATGGGCAGGAACACTTTCCCCTAGCCCACCTTGATCCAAGCCCCATCCAACCTGGCCTTGGACACTTCCAGGGATTCTCTGGGCAACCTGCGCCACGGCCTCCCCTTTTTCACAGGGAACAATTCCTGCCCAATATCCCGTCTAACCCTGCCCTCTGGCAGTGGGAAGCTGTTACCCCTTCTCCTGCCCCTCCAGCCCTTTTAAATATTCTCTCTCCACCTTTCCTGTCAGCTTTTTCAGGTGAACCACTTAAGTCATGCAGAACCTTCCCTTCTCAAGGCAGTTCTTGCATCAGAACAATATCTGATTGGAATATTAGGAACAACAGGAAATATAACTTTAGTAAGCACTTTCTACATACTTCTGAAATAAATTTTATCTAGAATATATCACAATCCACATACAATGTTCAAAGGATTTCCAATTATTTTTTTAAGAAAGCTGCCTATTTGGATGAGACATGAATACCAAATTAATCCATCTTTGCCACCTGTGTCTCCACAAATAAGAAAGTCATTTTGGTCTTTAATTTGGAACTTATGCAGGTTACCCATTTCTGTCCCTTTCCCTGGATCATGCTGTTTTTTTCCAAAGTACAAATCAACTTTAACAATTGAAAACCAGACCAGTTTGCTCAGAAAATCAATTCCTTCTATGATCTCTCAAATTGCAATTTTCACACCAAACCATTCTCCTCTCAAACATTTCCAGGTCCTCATGTTCCTTCTGGGGATTTATACCATGGCTCTGGGTTTGACAATGAGGTGTGCAAATGCTTTCCCAAATCAAAGAATCCCAGAGTCCCAGGATGGGTCAGGCTGGAAGGACCCACAGTGACTCCTCTGGTGCCACCTCCCTGCTCCAGCAGGGCCATCCCAGAGCACAGGGCACAGGAGTGTGTCCGGAGGGCTCTGGAACATCCCCAGGGAGGAGACTCCACAGCCTCTCTGGACAATCTGTCCAGGGCTGGGCAGTGCCAAGGGCAGAAGCTCTGCCTCCTGTGCAGGGGGAATTGCTGGGCTCAGTCCCTGCCCGTGGCTCTGGTGCCATTGCTGGGCCCCAGAGCAGAACCTGGGCCCTGCTCTGCCCCTCCCTGCAGACAGGGACACCCAGGGCTGAGGGCTCCTCTCAACTGGGGCTCCTCTCCAGGCTGAGCAGCCCCAGCTCCCTCAGCCTGTCCTGGGCACAGAGATGCTCCAAGCCGTTCCTCAGCTCTGCAGCCTCTGCTGGCCCAGCTCCAGGAGCTCCCTGTCCCTGCTGAGCTGAGGAGCCTGGAGCTGGACACAGCACCCAAGAGGTGCCTCCAGGGCTGGGAAGAGGAGCAGTATCAGTCCAGAGATGCCTCCAGGGCTGGGCAGAGGGGCAGCATCCCTCCCTGTCCTGCTGGGAATGCTCTTCTTGATGCATCTCAGAATCCCACAGTCCCCAGCACACATTGTCCCCCAGCTCAGGGACAGGTCACTGTCTTCCAAGATCCCCAGTGGTGCAAACTGTCTTCCCCTGCTGACCAAAATGACATGGGAGGGCCACATTATTCCCTTGCCCCAGACATGCCATCAGCTGTGTCCTGCCCAACACTCTGGGTCTTTCGGAACATCCCAGGCAGAAGCACAGGAGTCTTGATTCTAAAAACATGGGAAAATCCATATGATTTTCCATATGAAGTGCTAAGCCCTTCTCGCTGAAATGATAGAAAATGGTATAATACTCATTCTCAGATTTATATATTTTTATGTTTTTATGTTCCTGCCATATACTGAGGGAGCTTTGTTTTGTCTATGTAGCCTTTTGTACAAACTTATCTTGGTGTGTTGGTAAAACACAATTTAAGAGAAAAAAAAGAGACATTTATGTGTCTGTGCTTTTGTGTGACTGCCAACCCCATTTGGAGAAATTGGCCCTGTCTCTAATCTTGAATAGTGATGTACAAACTTTACCCACTCAGCTGCTAAATCCTTTTCTTCATCTTTCAATAGAACTATGGATTCAAAAATAAGATTTTCTTTGGGAAGATGATAACAATGTGTCCACTAAGGCAGAGGCAGCATCACAGGAAGGTAAATCCACCAGAGAAAATTCAACAAATGGGCATAAGAAAAAGTGGAAAGAGGGCAAGTAAAATAACAGAATTTCATTGGAAGAAGGCCGAAATGTAAAATATTGCCAGGATATGGAGAAAGCTGAGTACAATTTGTGACAAGCAGAGTGGGATCAAGGGCACCCTCAGCACTCTCACAGAGCTGGGTGATGGTGTCACACCAACAGTGGAGGGGAGGGATGGAGCATCCAGAAGGACCTGGACTGGTTGGAGAGGTGGTTCTGTCTGGACCTCATGAAGTGCAACAGGGCCAGGTGCTGGTCCTGCACCTGGGTTGTGGCAATCCCAAACGTGAGCACAGACTATGATGACGGGGAATTAAGAAGGAGAAGGTCTTGGAGGTTGTCATGAATAGAAAGCTGAATGTAAGCCAGAACCATGCTCTTGGGGCCAAAAAAGTTGACTGTGCCCAGGGCTGGTTCACCAGTGTGGGCAGCAGGGAGGGGGGCATTCTGCCCCACTCAGGTGAAATCCTACCTGCAGAGCTGCTCCAGCCCTGGGGCCCAGCACAGGAAGGATCTGGAGCTGCTGGAGAGAGTCCGGGGGAGGCACCAGGATGATCAGAGGGAGGCAGCAGCTCTGCTGGGGGGAAAGGCTGGGAGAGTTGAGATTGTTTAGTCTTGGGAAAAGAGGAAGGAGGCTCCAGGGAGACCTTAAAGCAGACAACTAGTACCTAGAGGGGGCCACAGGAGAGCTGGAGAGGGACTATTTACAAGGGATGGAGGGACAGGATGCAGGGAATTGCTTCCCACTGCCACAGGGCAGCATTAGATGGGATATTGGGAAAGAATTGCTTCCTGTGAGGGTGGGGAGGCCCTGGCACAGGGTGCCCAGAGAAGCTGTGGCTGCCCCTGGATCCCTGGAATTGTCCAAGGACAGATTGGACGGGGCATGGAGTTACCCTGGACTAGTAGAAGTTGTCCCTGCCCTGTTGGAGTCTGGAAATATGACAAATTTCTCTTTGCATGTTTGAGAGATTTTAGAATCTCTGACAAAACAGTGTTTTTAACCTTTGTTCATGGAAAAGGGGCTTTTAAGCTCTGAAATGAAGCAGGGTATTTAAGAGTGTGTATTAAATAGTAGAATACTGCATAGTTTTATCACAGGGTGAGAATTTTAGCTATATGTGGATTTTAGGACGGTAAGCAGGTGATGACAAGATGGAGGAAGCACATGGCTTTTGGGTTTCTTCCTTCTTCTTCCTTGCCTCCATGTTCTGCAGTGAGGTGGCACATTAGAGTTGGCTTAGAATAGAGTCTAACCTTCTAACATAGATAATAGTTATTGGTGAAGAATTATAAATACTGATTACGTAGTTTGTAGTATAAAGATAATCGTCACCTTTGGGGCTGAGTCCATTCCCCGTGAGCTGACCTGCTGAACAGATCTCTGTGGGTCAGAGAAGAAATTGTGCTGATAAGAGAAAAATAAACAGCCTTGAAGAAGCAGAGGAGATGGCTCTCGGTTTTTTCCTTCTATCTCGGTGCTGGGCAAAAGACTTTTACACTCTCGGGAAGAACAACATCGTGTAAAAAACCCGAGATTTGGCGTCCCTGGGTGGGCTCGACATCTGCGTGGGCACAACATCTGGGTGAGCTCAACATCCGAGTGAGCATGCCTTTGAAGTCTTGTGGATGTGCTTCAGACAGAGCTCAGACCACTGAAGACCAGCCAGAGAAGAAGAGAAAGGCATTCCGTGCGTGACTGGGGGTGAACGAGCTCAGGGGCCCAGAGCTCGAATCACCAAGTCCAGCAAAAGAAGAAAGAGAAGAAAAAAGAAGAAAAAAAAAAACATGCACAACTCCAAAGGAAAGGACTCAGAAAAAATAGGAAAGGACTTTGAAACTCCGCACAGGAAGATGCTGCAATCTCGACCCAGAGAGGAGGAAACCGAAGATACCTCGGGAACTCCTCCACTTGGACCTGCAGGACAGGACCAGGAAAGCTACAGGAGCAATTTTGCAGACACATCTGGGGGTGAGACTGTTCAGAAATAAGATTACACAAAAAGCTCGTTCTCACAGAACAGCTGGACATTCTGCTCGCACTGTAAAGTGCAGCAAGGTTTGTTTCATAGAGAATTCCAGGAAAAAAATCTCAGTGAGTTGTTTAGTAGGAACATAAGATAAAGCGACCTTGAAACCGCTGTCTTACAGCAGGCAGCAGAACTCCCACCAGAGCAGGGGGGAGGGGAAAAATCACTCCAAAAGTCAGGAGGGATGGAAAAAGCTTCAGCCCGGGGGGTGCAGGGGATACGTTGCTAACCCGGGGGGAGCACCGCGGGGGCCACACGGGCTGACCGGGGTGAAACCCTGGGCTCACAGGGGCTGACCGGGGTGAAACCGTGGGGTCACAGGGGCTGACCGGGGTGAAACCGTGGGGCCACAGGGGCTGACCGGGGTGAAACCGTGGGGCCACAGGGGCTGACCGGGGTGAAACCACGGGCTCACAGGGGCTGACCGGGGTGAAACCGTGGGGCCACAGCGGCTGACCGGGGTGAAACCGTGGGGGCTCACAGGGGCTGCCCGGGGTGAAACCCTGGGGCCACAGGGGCTGACCGGGGTGAAACCGTGGGGGCTCACAGGGGCTGCCCGGGGTGAAACCCTGGGGTCACAGGGGCTGACTGTGGTGAAACCCTGGGGCCACAGGGGCTGACCGGGGTGAAACCCTGGGGCCACAGGGGCTGACCGGGGTGAAACCCTGGGCTCACAGGGTCTGACCGCGGGGACCGCTCAAACCGCGGCAAGCGGCGCGGGCGGGGACGCGCGAACGCGCGGGAAATACAATAGTTTAAAAACGGCCGTGATCAGCGGCGGCGACCAGGAGAGGTCTGGGGATCTCGGGGAACCCGGGCGGACCCAGGAGTATGCAGCAGTGTCTGCGGGAACAGGGTAGAGAACAGCAGAGTGCGGTGCGGCCGGGCCGGCAGCGGCGGGCGGCACCGGAGCCAGCGCAGCGGCGGGGCCCCGCCAGGCAGCGGCGGTGGGAGCGGCACGGAGATGTGCGGGGAGAAAAGGAGAGAGAGCATGGAGAGACACGGTGACCGCGGGGGGCTGGGCTGGTACAGGTCTGTCCCGTCCGCGGGCACGGCGGGGCTCGGGGGGAGCGAGAAAGTGCTTGTCTCGGGTGCAAACATTGGCAGGGCCGTCCCAGAGCAGGAGCCGGGGGCGGGCCATTGCTGGAGCAGAAGTTTTTTTTTCACGTCTCCAAAGGGACGGGGACAGGGAGTGGCCAGGACTCGGAACACCAAGGAGTCACGGTTGCCATGGAAACCACAGCGTTGTACAGCAGCGCCACCAGTGGTGGAACTGCAACATTGCAGCATTTTGTCGGTTTTACGAGGGGGGGAAAAAAAAAAAAAAGAAAATCCGTTAGGTTTTGGTAAAGTTCATTTCAGGAAGTAACCTGGAGAAGAGAATGTTTTTATATCTTAACAGGTACAGAACAGAAAATGGACTTGAGCAAGAAGCATGGAGCTTTGCTGAAAAAGAAACAAACAGATTAGAGACAACGCCAAGAAACAGAAGACAAGAGCCTGCAGACATGAACCATACAGCTGCTGACATGACGGACTTTGGTCATCTTCTACATGAAAGACTGTGGACTGAATTCTATAACAAAGTTATGCAGGTTGTTTTGTAAATCACAAGGATTCTCACATGAGACAAAGTCAGTGAGGCATGAAATTCAATCAGATGCGGGGTTTGTGTTTTTTCATTTCAGGTGGGAAAATTTTGGCTAATACATCAGGCCTGGACATCATTGATTGATTCATTCAAAATCAGAGAAATAATTTTAAAACATGTCTGGATAATTTTAAAATATGTTTGGTGGGTTTATCAGCAGATGAATGGCTGATTTCAAGAAAAATTCCTCTAGAACTTCACTGGGAATTCAGTGGAAGTTCAGGATGTTTGGAACAAAATCCATTCCCATTCCTAAGGCTTCTTCCTAAGGAACCTCAGGAATTGGAAATTTTTAATTCAATGAAAATGAAATTTTGGTATAAAGTTTATTTCTCTTGAGACAAAATGGGATAAGAGCAGAGTAAGAGAGATCACTCTACTGATCACAACATCTAAACAGGTTTCATTGTAATTGCTAAAAAAAAAAGAAAAAAAAGGTGTTGCTCATTTAATTTGTAGAGACAGATATGGTTTGTAATTCCTCAGATGCTGAGGGTGATCCAATGCAATATTGGGAATGAAAACATAAAGAAAAAAAAAAAAAAGATCTGTTGATTGGCATACTCAAAATTGGGGTGATAATTTTATTGCATCAAAAAAATAAAGAAAAAATTCAAAATTATTTTTCTAAAAAATGCAATGGCAAGAGCAATGTTGAAACAATTGGATGATGTGTTCAGTCAGTTTAGAGTTTTTCATACACATGGAAAAAGTTTTTGAAATTAGGTTTATACGTATTAATAGATATTGTAATTCTTTTGATGTTTTATATCTGCTTCAGAGTGTTAAACAAACTATGAACAGAGTTGTTAAAAAAGAGATTTTTGGGTGAAAAAGAAGGGGGAATTGTTGGAGTCTGGAAATATGACAAATTTCTCTTTGCATGTTTGAGAGATTTTAGAATCTCTGACAAACATTGTTTTTAACCTTTGTTCACGGAAAAGGGGCTTTTAAGCTCTGAAATGAAGCAGGGTATTTAGGAGTGTGTATTAAATAGTAGAATAGTGCATAGTTTTATCACAGGGTGAGAATTTTAGCTATATGTGGATTTTAGGATGGTAAGCAGGTGATGACAAGATGGAGGAAGCACATGGCTTTTGGGTTTCTTCCTTCTTCTTCCTTGCCTCCATGTTCTGCAGTGAGGTGGCACATTAGAGTTGGCTTAGAAGAGAATCTAACCTTCTAACATAGATAATAGTTATTGGTGAAGAATTATAAATACTGATTACGTAGTTTGTAGTATAAAGATAATCGTCACCTTTGGGGCTGAGTCCATTCCCCGTGAGCTGACCTGCTGAACAGATCTCTGTGGGTCAGAGAAGAAATTGTGCTGATAAGAGAAAAATAAACAGCCTTGAAGAAGCAGAGGAGATGGCTCTCGGTTTTTTCCTTCTATCTCGGTGCTGGGCAAAAGACTTTTACACTCTCGGGAAGAACAACATCGTATAAAAAACCCGAGACTGCCCTTGACAGGGGACAGCACTGAATGGGCTTTAAGGTTCCTTCCAACCCAAACAATTATATATAATTCTATGAATCTATTAATCCATTACTCCAGGCTTCTGTGGAAAGAGTAGCATAAAACCTGAAAATTGAGATACAGCTGCTGACTTTTCACTTCTGCAGAAGCCAAGACTTGAGACATTCTATGAGATCCAGGTCATTCCTGGATATAATACTATTTTCACAAGTAAACTTGCTTATTAACATTGTTATTGTCCATGCTACCATTCTAAAAAAAGACAGTTTCTAATTAGTGATGTGCAGATTGGGAAATCTGCCTTTTAACAAGTTTAAACAGAATAACAAGTAACTGGCTTTTTCAACCCATACAAAAGGAAGGGTGTGTTTAGAAGTTGTCTCCATGATCCTCCAAATGTTTGTTGTAAACATCCTGCGCTGCATGAGGAGTATTGTAGGGACTGTAGAAGGAAGCACTAGAAGAGCAATAGCCTTGTGAGGGAATGATAATTAATCTAACCAGGCACTTGCTGTCCTGTGGTGAAAACAAACTCTCCCAATTAATCAGTGTGACATCCAAAGGTCACTACCAGCTCTTCAGACAACCTTGCATTTCTGGATATGAAGGTGAGGAGACACATGATGAAATTGGATCTTGTGGCTTCTTCCTCTGTGCTGAACTTTGCTGGAACCTGCTCTTAGGAGGCTGCCAGCTGTTGTTCCAGGGATTTGGGGCTGGAGAACACAGAGGTGCTCTCTGTGTTGTCTGTAAGCTCTATTTCCTACCAGGGACAACTCAGCACCTTATCAGCACAGCCTTCAGGCTGCAATGGAGCTCAGTCTGAGGAATAACATGGAAACAGCCCAGAGGAGGTGTCAAAGCCAGAGACATGTTTACATGGACATTTGGCACTCTTATCCCCTTCCTACTCAAACCCAAACAATGCACAATAACCTTCCTCCCTCTCCTACAACTCCTCTGCTGGGTCTTCTCTGCATCCTGTCATCACCTGGGAGCCAACTAGTGGGACACACACTCACCACGATCAGCCAGCTGGCTTGCCCTGCCTCCTTCCCCACCCTCCTAATGCTCTTTACCCTTTTTGGAACCCTAGAAAACCAAGTATTCAACTTTGAAAAAAATATTCCAATAGTTTATGAAAAACACTGGTCTTGTGAGGACTACACCTCTTCTGGAATTCTACAGAACATCTCAGGAAAAAGGACTTAAATCTCCATCTCCAACTCCCAACACTGGTATTTTTACATTGAAGACCTGCACAGCTCCAAAACAAGAAATTCCCTGTAACACAAATGGAAAACAAAAAACTAGAAATAATGGTTTGGACATGTCTAATTTCCTCCACATTAGCTGTAGGGTGTTAAACAGCTTTAATTCCAAAGGCATAAAAAAGGTAAGGAAAGGACTTGACCGAGGGAGTAGGCAAAAGACAAAACATTCTACAGGGAGCCCTGAGGGTTTAGGATTTTCAGTTAGGAGAGGATGGGAAAAATAATTTAAAGGAAATCAGGCATTCTGAGTTTAAAGAAAGGATGTAGAAAACCCTCAAGTGAAAGAGCTTCCAGGCAGAGACTTGTTCCTGGAGAACTCCCTCCCCACAGATGTTGTGGAAATGTGAAATAGCTCTAAGGGAGTTAATGGAATATTTGGGATATATAATGGAATATAATATAATATAATGGAATACTACTTCTTCCATCAACATATGGGCATCCTAGAAATCCTTATTTACCTCTTTTTCTGCCTCCAGGAGGCTGAATATTGGTGAACAGTAATTGCTGATTTTTTAATCATATGAGTAATAATAACCATAACAAATTCACAAAAAAGTTCCTTTGCTTATTATTGTGCTGCCACAGCTACAGTCAATGTGGTGTAATAACAGATTGCTGTGATTTCCATATGGTCATTTTAATCTTTTATTGGATATTTTGTGATAACCACAAGGAAAAACTTCTGGAAGGGATTTTATTTCACTCCCTCAGTACTGCCCCTGGTGAAATGCAGTAGCACTGGATATAGCTAAAATGTCAGCATGAACTGGGACTACTTTATTAAACATGTGACTTTCTGAAGTTCTATTACCCAATCAATTTTCTGTAAGCCAGATAGAGATTTTTCCAGTCTATATAAAACAGATCTTTACAGTCCTCTTTAGTTATGACTGTCTTCTGAATATTTCAAGACTTCTCATTTGCTGTTTTACCCAGATTGTTTGGCTTTGTGGAAGGGCTTTAACTAATGAGAAGGGTCTCGAGGGGCCGTATAAGGAACAGCTGAGGACACTTGGCTTGTTCAGATACAGAAGAGGATCCTGAGGTCAGACCTTACTGAGGGCTGTAGCTCTTCCTGAGGAGCTGCTGTGATCTCTGCTCTGTGTGACCAGGGATAGAACCCAGGGAATGGCTGCAGCTGGGCCAAAGGAGGTCTAGGTTGGACACCAGGAAAAGGTTCTTCCCCCAGGAGGGTGCTCAGGCCCTGACCAGGCTCCCCAAGAAATGGGCATGGCCCCAAGTCTGACAGAGCTTCAGGAATGTCTGGACAATGTTCTCAGAGAGGCACAGGGTGGGATTGCTGGGGTGTCTGCACAAGGCCAGGGGTTAGACTTCATGATTCTGCTGGATCATGTTCAGCATATTCTGTGGTTCTGATTCTCTAAAATGCACAAACTGAAACTCAGGAAAGTTCATCTGAAGATGAACAAATCCTGGAACTGGTTTGTCAGAGGGATTATGGAGTCTCCATCCTTAGAAATACCCAACTGGGCTACTTGGTCTCCCTTGCTCTGAGCAGGACAATTGCACAGATGACCTTCAGAGTTATCTTCCAACCTCAGTTACTCAGGTATTTTGTTGTAGAGATGTCAGATCTCAATGTCAGTTCTGGATGTTTCTTCCATGAAATCCCAAGGTCCACATTCTCCCCAAATAATTTTAGGCAATTAAGTTGAAAACCTGGATGCTTCCTCAGTTTTGACAATACGGACAGAAGCTCTTGAAGAAATACGAAATCTCCTTTAGCACTTCAAAGCAAGAGCAGGTACATCAAAATCAACATTATGTAACAATTTTGGAAGAGCTGTTGTTTTTTTTTAAAGAATGCCTAGAACAGTTACACAAGAGACTAAGTTTTTGATCTCTTATTCTCAGTTTGAAGCAAGGCAGATCAATCTCCTCTCTTTACATTTCTACCTCTGGAAATCCTCTCCTGTAAAATCTGTAGAGCTGTGTCTTTTAGTGGGTACAGGAGTGCCAGCCGGGCATCAAGGCATCATCATGAGCAATAATGATCCCTTCCAAAAAACTTCTCTGTATTTCAAATTATGCCACTTAATTAATAATCTCTATGAAAATATTCTGGTCATTTCAAAAGCAGAATTCCTGGTTCGTTCAAGTCCATGTATAAGTTTTGATATGCTTAAGTTGTGTAAAGGTTATTGCTGGCTTATGCCAACTTGTGTCTTGACAAAAACTTAAAATGCAGTTTTCTGAAATATTTTTTCATAAAATCTTTAAGGAGAGAGTTTTAGGATTGTCAGAGGAGATATATCTCAAGTCTTTTAGGCCATTGGGTTACCTCCAGGGTTTATATAAGACAGGTGTGAGTGATAAAATTAGTCAATTACTGAAAAATAATGACCGATTCAAAGAGAACTTCTCTGGGTTATAGCCTCCAGCTGCTGGTGCACATCCTGGAAAATAACTATCTCAATTATCAACTTGGCATCAAGACTGGTGTTTGTGAGTCACAATTAAAGCCAGTTCTTTGAACTGGCCTTGTGGTGCTTTATGACCGGGAACCTGCAGGTGAACACTGAGTTTCACTTTTAAGACCTGCTCCATAATTTAAGCCAGAGGAATATCTAACGTGCACTTTTGTGCATTTAGCAAAGACCTGGCTGCCTTGTTCCAGGAAAAATGCAGAAAAAGAGAGAAACCTTCAACTTAAAGGGGATATTTTTAGAGATGCTTCATTCTGTCATATTTTTCATGATACTTTATTACTGCATTAACAACTTAAACATTCTTTTCAGTTACTTCACTCGATTTTGTCTAATTACCTGCCTTTCTTTTCTGGAACTAGTACTATAAAACATACTCCAAGCACTGGAATGAAGTCATTAATCAAATTGAAAATTTAACTGTCACGGGCAGCAACAAAAAATTGGCAGGAATAGATGGTGGATGGTAGGAAAGTGTTTCTGGCAAAGCACGACTTTACTTGTGATGTTTTGCAAACAAAGCACTACTTCCTGCAATTTATTCCTCACCTCAGATGTCTGGGTAGGAACAGAGCTCAGCAAAAGTGGAGGTACAAAGTCCAGGAGCTTTTTAGACTTAGGACATCATTAATTTTGGATGTACTGGGACCAAAATGTAAAAGCAGGTGACTCCTGAGCCAAAGAGTCACCCAATTCTTCCCTGGGTATTGAGCAGATTATATCCTGCCTCTCATGGAATGAGAGTAAAGCAGTGTTTTACTGAGATAAATTTGCAGAGTTTTTCTTGTATCTGTCTAAATATTTCTACACACTTTTTGTTAATTTAAATGTCTTTGTGGTATTAGTCCTTTTGCTAAATTTGAGTGAAAATGGCCAGCAAAGAAAATAGTTTTAGGGAAATGGCAAGCAAACACATGCAAGCATTTAATTTTCTTGGAAAATCAGGTTGAAAATAACCATTTTGTTCCCCTATTTTGTACAGAATCAACCTCCACAAATATTATTTATTCTTATTGTGTTCTCAGTCCTGAGACATTTTCATTCTTCTGCCCTTGTTCTCTACAGCATCTCCTTCTACATCTAAACCCTGTGAACTGGAAGTCTGCATATAACATGTCTGGTGACAACTTACCAGTAAGAAGAAAGAAATATTTTTTAATAATACCAAGGAAATTAATCCTTAAGATTCAGCCACTTTCCAGTCCACTTTCCACTATCTTGGCTATCCACTCAGATAAAACATGCCCTACAATTTAAAAGGAAATCTATTCCAAGGGAGTTTCATTAATACACACTCTTCTCAGTTAATACAGTACTCTGAAAGCAATATATTGAGCAATATCTGAGTGATTCTGTGCTGGAGTGTTAATCCTTTGGGAATGGCACATTAATAGTCTTGTTTGGATTGAACATCATTCATTCAGAGCATGTCATTCACAATTCATTGCAAATATCTCATATCAGCAATTAATGGGGGTGAATTACTTAAAGCAAGCCCTGGGAGTATCATAGATAGTTTTCCATCTCTGCAGGCAATGGAAGCTGGTATGATACTAAGTCTGACTCCTCCAATTCTTAACCTAGTTCTTAACCTAGTTTAGGTTTAACTGATTTCAGCCAAATTTGTAGAAGATAATGGTCTAGAAGAATACTGGATTCACTCTACTACAACTCAGGAAGCAGGGTAGTGGAAGTTCCAAATTTTGGTTTTTTGTTTTGATCATCATATTTCTTGCTGAAAAATTGATAAAGAGAGAGAGATTTCTCAAAATGAGCCCTGGGTCTCCAACAAGACTGAACCACTGAGAACTTGGGCTGCCTGAAGGAGGGAGAGAGAGGGGAGGAATGCATGAAACATAAAGAGACCTTTCAACTTGGAAAGCATCCCTCCAAAATATCCACATTTACTGTCCAAAAGATTGACTAGCAGGCTGCTCCTTAGTAGAGCTGTAACATTTTTTATGCACCAGCATTATGAAAGATTCAAGTTACATTTCTTGTCATCTTTCCTTGGTGGCTTTGATGCTGGCATGCTTTAAAGTCAAATCAAAAGCATCAGAGGGCAGTCAAAGGCCTGTTGTCTGTATAAAGTCTTGTTTCCCAGCTGAAGCAGCTCTGAGAGAGGCCTGGCATGATCCCTGCTTTGAAGGGAGGGAAGCAGGAGTTTAGTTCTGAAGGGATCTCGAGTGCTGCCGTCCCCAGCACAGCAGGGTCCTTCTGGTGTTCGGGGTCTGACCTCAGCCACATCGTGTGAGGGAGCTGGGAAGTGGTGCCAGGTAATTCAAGGATGGTGGGATGATGAAGAAAGCACAGATCAAAGGGGGATCAAAGGGTCTGGTGGTGAGAAAAGGGTGGAAAGAGATCTGCAAAATGGTCTGGCAAAAGAGACAGGATGAAGTGGCTCCTGCCACTGTCTATGTCACAGGACAGTAGGACTTCATTATGTTTTAGGGCTGGGAGCTTGACTTTGGTTTTGCACAAGAAGGATGTGGATATTTTGGACCAGGTGCAGAGGAAACCACACAGATCCTCCAAGGGCTGGAGCCCCTCTGCCCTGGAGCTAGGCTGGGAGAGCTGGAGGAGAAGAGAAGGTTATGGGGAGAACTCAGAGGCCCTTCCAGTGCCTAAAGGGGATTTATAAAGAACAGTGAAAGGGATTTTTACGTGATTAGACAGTATAGGGAAATAGGGCAAGGGAAAATGGTTTAAACTAGAAGAAGAGAGATTTATGTGGCATGTTTGGAAGGAATTGTTCCCTGTGAGGGTGGTGAGGCCTTGGGACAGGGTGCTCAGAGGAACTGTGGCTGTCCCTGGATCCCTGGAACTGTCTAAGACCAGGTGGGATGGGTTTGGAGCAACCTGGGCTAGTGAAAGATGTCCCTGCCCATGGCAGGGTATAGGACTGGATGGGCTTTAAGGTCCCTCCAACCCAGCCCATTCTGGGATTCTATGAAACCGCCATGATATAAAGAAATCCTGGTGCTTGGTGGTGGTTGTTGGTGTCCCCATTGCATGTCTCAGATATTTGTGGCTTTTGTCCTTAGGGGAGTGTTAGTGTTCCTGCCTTTGTGCTGACTGCACAGGAGGACAGGAAAGGAAAGTTGAAAAAAAATTGAGATCTAAACATGCTGAGAGTAAGAATGGGACCAGAAACAACAGAACTGCAGCTCGCTGGACTTGTTAAAGGGTACATGAGGTGTGCCCACCATGTCCAGTCTGGCACAAACTGTGCCAAAACACTGCAATTTCAAATCCATGTCAGGATATCACTGTTTTTGGGTCATTTGAAAAAGTTTCATAGAATTATAGAAATATATAATGGTTTGGAAGGGACGGTAGAGCCCATCCCATTCCACCCCCTGACATGGATAGGGGCACATTCCACTATCCCAGGTTGTTCCAAGCCCTTTCCAACATGGCCTTGAGAACCTCAGAGCATTTTCACAGTGGAATATTGCATTTTCTCTTCTACTTTTGTAGGTTTAGGTCAATATCATGCACTCAGAAACTGGATTTATTGTCATGAGGAATGATGTGCTATGGATACTCTGAAGAGAACATAGAAATGTGAATTGGCAGCTATTGTAATTAAATCTCTTTACAAAAAGTGTCCAAAATATTGGGTTAAAACAATAACTAAAACCATTTCCAACAGAAACCTTTATATTTTTATAATAGAAATGCTAATAAAGACTGTTTATAACACATTACTGGGTAAGTTACATGTGCAAGAGCATATTTTAATCTACCCAATGTCCCCAAATGTTCAACTTTTACAGTAAATAAGTTCAATTACAAAGTAGTTGTCTTGGTTTTTAATTGGGAAACAGAAATGATGATTCTGAACAAAGCAGTACAACTTAACTTTTATTACAGCCCCTGTATTATCATATTGCTCCCATTTTGTTCTGAGGAAATCACACCACTTCAGTCAGATCTATCTATTCATTGTAAATAGCACATTAAAAATGTCATTAATGTATTCTTTAGTTGAAGGGGTGTGCTCATATTTAGGCCTGGGCTGAACTCAAACTGCCACTTCCCACAAATGAAGTAACAATCATGGATCATTCCATGGAAAATAATTTACCTTACTTCTGCCCAGCACCCCTTGTACATTGGCTAAAAATAAGAAAATATCTCGTGTGATTTGTAGACTCATAAGTTTGCTAAAATATTTGTGTTCTCAGTGGAGAAATCTGAAGGTCTTTATTTTTGCTTTATCTTCTGGCCCAAAGGACCATATCTGCTGGCTCTCCAGGCAGACTGGGCTCATGTATAACCAGTAGGATTCTTGTGCAGGTCTGCTCAGTGTAATTTTGCTGCTGCCCAGGAGCAAGGAGAGCTGCAATTCTGAGATAGATTTTTGCTAAATCCAGTCATGCAGATTAATTATTACAGCTTGCTCCAGGATGTCTTATACCTTACTCAAGTCCATTATATTATAGTTGGAAATAAAAAAAGTGGGATTTAAAACCAAGGCCATAATTATTTTTTTTATTATTATTATTTTTTAACCAAAGCTAGTTTGTCACATGTTGAATTTCATAACTGTAGAGAATATCTGGGATAGAAAACCCTAGACTGTGTAAACAGAGGAAACAAAATGGCTCCCAACACAGATAATAGGTGAACATTTATTAGAATTAAACACATAAATGTGGCTAATTAACTTATTAACCTTTACATTAATGATTATATTTCACACTGTGCACTACACTGCTGAGGTTCATGGGTTTCTTAATTAAATCTAAGTGCACTGGTCTTTCAAAGATTTCCCATTAATTTCACTATTATCATCCTGGGCTGGTGGAAGGTGTCCCTGTCCATGGAAGTGTTGGAAGGAAATGAGCTTTAAGATCCCTTCCAGCCAAAACCAGTTGGGATTCTGTGACTATAGGTTCCATAACCTGGGGGGAAATATTCCACAAAATATTCCTCAAGATCCCCATGATTACTCCAATCTCTGGCAGAGCAGGCTTGCCTTTAGTCATTCCTTCAGAAACGTGGGATCCTGCTGCATTAAATTAAAACAGTCCATTTAAAGCGGTTAGGAAGCAAAAGGCCTGGGAAGAGCTTTGTGACAGAGATTAAGGTTTCCACTGGCTGCAGGTGCTCATCCTTACCTCCGTGTTCTCCCATCTCAGAATGCCTCCCCTGGGTTCTGTTCAGAGCTCTACAGTGACCAGCCCCAGTTAAAACTCCTGCCGGAACTCCTTGTTTCTGTGTGGTTTTCTGCTTTTCCTTCCCCACTTTACTTCTAGGTGGGGATCAATATTCACTTCACATTTCATGGGAATGGTGGGATTTACTTCAAGTTTGGACTTAAAGATCTTGGAGGCCTTTTCTAGCCATAAGTATTCTCTGAATATTTGGGAATCTCACTCTGAAAATCTCTCTTGTCTGATAAAAGCAAACACAAAGCAACAAAAAAAAAAAAGTGAATGCAATTATTTGAGCTGCAAAATGTCCAATACTCTGTGTATGATAATTGTGTAGTGTTTTGTCCTTATGTAATTAAATATTGCTGTTAGTATATTAAATAACTGCTCTGGCTGAAATACTACAAACACCAGAGAACTCACTTATCAACTCTACAGCACTGGTGTGATCCTGATCAGCTTCTCCTGGGGGACCAACCACCCCAAGCAAGCTCTGCAGCACCTCAAAGCCCAAATTTTCCCCTTGGAATATAAACCAGTTTTATAATCTTAATGCATCACCCTGTTCATCAGATGTGAACATTGTCAGCCAGAGTCTGGAAGAGACAAAACCTCTTAAATCATCTTTTCCCAGAATCATAAAAAAGAAAGAAAAAGTTAATTACTGATGCTCAAGATGTATGAGAGGTTTTTAAGTGTAACTATTCAATGACAGAAACAATTCCAGAAGTTATTGCAAAAACGGTGACAGGAGATTTATATCTCCTCAGGTTTTGCTCTTTTTCTCCTGGCTTCCATCCAGTTCACCAGGTACAGTTTGCTGCAAGGCTACAAGGCTGTTTCATTAAAATAGTTTTTATATCTCTTTTTATAATTCATTTTTTGTCAGTGTAAAAGATGAACTGCAACATTTTGAGATTTTCTATTTGTTGATCTTATTGAAAATATGAGTCCATGCTCTGTAACACATCACAAATTTCCTATTTCTACCATTAATACTCCTCCCATTTCCAGCAGTCATCCAGTGCTGCTTATTCTACCAGTTTATGAATCTTCAAAGCACTGCAAACAGGCTCTGAATGGGAAAGAGAGGAGTATTGACAGTTTTACCTTGCCTTTCATCACCTGTAGCTGAAAGAAAAGCTTTTCAGTGTTCCTCTATTTTGTGATTCTAACCCAGAATTGCAAGTAAAGAGATATACTTTTCAGGTAAAAAGGCCTGCAATAATATGGAAATAAAACAGTCAGAGAAACATAGGCATGGGTTCAATTTAATACATCATAAGAAAACTGAGAAGTCCCTTTAATGCCATGTTAAGATACTGGCTTGGGGCAGACTCCAGAGGAAAAAACATGTTCCCTAGGGACACCACTAAAATTCAGGAATTTTAGGCACCAGCTGCTGATGTTCTCTCACATCATTTGACTTCCCCAAGCAGAGTTACAGGACATAAACAATGAGAAGCAGTTTGTGTTGACAGGACAGTGTAAACCAGCCTTTCCAAAGGGAATTCCTGTTTTCCAAAGAGGTCTTTTGTTGTCCATCACAATGTTCTTGTGGAATTTGAATTTCAAATCCAGGTGTTCACAGGGTAAATGAAATTTCTCTCCTGGAGACCCTTCACACATGGTTGTTTCCCCTCTGTGTGCCATCAAACAGAGTGGAATGTAATGACAGAGCAGTCACAGCCTCATTTCCAACGCTTCCATGAGTGACCCCCTGGCAGTTCTGCTGATGGACACATCCTCAGTTACCCACCTCATCCTACAGACATTTACAGCCAAAAATTGTCCATCCTGGGCACTTGATGCAGAGTTTCTGGGCAGTCCATCACATCTCTGTGACAGAATAATGAACTGGTGCCAGGCACAGACACCAATGTTTATTTATCTGGGATTGTCCCTCCTAAGGGTCCTGTTCACTCTGTGGGACAGTGATGGATGGCTCTGCAGACATCTCTGCTGCTGCAAGTTTGTCTTTATATGGATTTTGTTGTTTCTAGCCAGAGGCTGGGGAAAGGTCATATGAATACCACTTTTTTTTTTTTTTTTTTTACATCCTAGTTGAATTTAGGCAGTGAACACAGGCACAGAATCACAGAATCATGGAATATCCTGAGCTGGGAGGGACCCACAGGATCATTGAGTCCAGCCCCTGTCCCTGCACAGACACCCCAACAATCCCACCCTGTGCATCCCTAAGAGCATTGTCCAAATGATCCTGGAGCTCTGACAGCCTTGGGACTGTGCCCATTCCCTGGGGAGCCTGGGCAGTGCCCACCACTCTCTGGGGGAAGAAGCTTTCCCTGAGCTCCAGCCTGACCCTGCCCTGGCCCAGCGCAGCCATTCCCTGGGTCCTGTCCCTGTCACAGGGAGTAGAGACCAGAGCTGTCCCTCAGGAGGAGCTGCAGATAAACTCTACCCTCAAGTTCCTCTTCTCCAGCCGAGCAAACCAGGTGCCCTCAGCCACTCCTTTTACGGCCCCTCCAGACCCTATGACTTTCTGGCACACGACCTCAAATCTTCATTCCTTCCTGAGGAATTAATGGCAAAAATTCAGCCCAAGATGCAACACTATTGAGGTATTTCAACACCCCAAACCCCTATTTCCTCATCCTAGGAAGGTCATAAAATTAAGGACACTATGAAGAAACATCTCTGGACAATTGCAAATCCAGACTTGGCTGTGATTTAATTATGCAGAGGTGTAATCCAAACTTTTCTTTCATTTTCTCAGGGAAAAATATCTCAAATTTAGGTATTATCAACTTTTCTGTCTGCTGAGGGTCTGAAAATGCAGATAAACATGTCCTGCTGCTGTTATGATCTGAAACTCAAATACCAGCACTGTCACAGGTTTTTCTGCTTCTGGACGGAGGTGCAAGGTAGAAAGATATTAGGGAAATAGAAAAATTCAGGGGTTTGTTACTCCCTGTAGACTCCAAAAGGCTTCCACTTCTGCCTTGGACTCTAACCTGGGCTCTGTTTCTGGGCAGTTTTTCTACTGAAGAAATTCTCCTCTCTAATATCCATATTTGTTACATGTTCAGATGACTTTTTGCTGAATAAATGAATAGATATATTTTGTCTAATCTATTTTGGTTTTAATTAGCAAGGGAAGTTTTTTTTTTTAAAAGCCACCAAAAGATTCTATTAAAGTCAGGAACAAAAAAACTATGAGAAACTGTATCTCTAATTTTAAACTCAGTGTAGTTTTAGAATTCAAACAAACAAAAGGAACATTTTTTGGTTTTCACTGGGATTTAGTTTTGATGAAAAGCCACTGTTCATTAGCTAGAGCAGAATCAATGCTGTGTCTAGTTGAATCTCAAACAATATCATTAAAAATAACTTTCTCTGTGCATGGGGGTGTAAATCTTCTGCTGTTTAGCAACTGGATATAGAAGAACCTTCTTTAGCTAGTTCTTCAAATCCTCTAGATTTTGGATCAGGATATGTACAGCTTCAACCTGTCCCCCAGTCATTTTCTGTCAGCATTTGGTACCTTTCCCTCTTGTCCCTCCTGGTGATATTCCAGCTGAAGCCTTGATTTGTTAATATGCCCCATCTCATTAGCACAGCTTGTCTCTGCAATTTCACCTGCCTCACCTTTCTACAGACTTTTCACAGCCCTATGAGACAAAGTTATTTATTTGTGCCATAACTGACCTGAATCCTCCTTGAAACTGTTGAGGGGGGTTGGAGAAAATTTTGGGTTTGGTTTTTTCTTTGCTTTTTTTTCCTTCCCATTTATTGGTGTTTTGGGTTTAGTGAGGTTGCTTGGGTTTTTTCCATAGAGGGGCTGGAGCATGTCCAGGGAAGGGAATGGAGCTGGGAAAGGGATTGGAGCACCAGGAGTGGCTGAGGGAGCTGGGAAAGGGGCTCATCCTGGAGAAAAGGAGGCTCAGGGGAGACCTTCTGGCTCTGCACAACTCCCTGACAGGAGGGGACAGCCAGGGGGGTGTGGTGTGTCGGGCTCTGCTCCCAGGGAATGGGGACAGGAGGAGAGGAAATGGTCTCAGGCTGTGCCAGGGGAGGGTCAGCCTGGATACTGGGAAAAATTTCTTTACTGAAAGAGCTGTAATGCATTGGAATGGGTTGCTGAGGGCAGGGGTGGAATCGTTGCCCCTGGAGGTGTTAAAAAAACAATGAAACTTGGGGCCAGGGTTTAGTGAGCATGGGGGTGCTTGGTCAAAGGTTGGACTTGGGGTTCCTTTCCACCCTAAATGATTCTCTGATTCTCTCCTTTTATTCCTGTCCACACTCTTTCCCCTTCAAATTTCCTTTCTTCATCCACACCTCTTACACAATAAAGAAGTGGTGTTTTCTCCACAAAACTATGAATAGAAAATTTCCTGACATTCACACAAATATGTGCAGGAGTAGACAAAAGAAATGAAGAAAAACAGACTGATCAAAGTGTGATACAGCTAAACCTGCACTAACCCCATGTTTAGAGAATGTTCAGCCCCTTTTTGGAGAGTGCTCTGGTCAGTCTCTCTGGCTGATGCCAAAACATCAGCCTCACATTGCCAGGTGAGTGCTGTTCCCTTTCTTTTTGTGCCTCCAACCCCTGACTTTCCATACAGGGGAGTGTCACCTTCTGCTTTTCCCTAGTCTCCCCTAGGGGGAAGAGCCACACAGCTGTACCTATTGAGGAGAAGGATTCTACCAAGAAACAGGCAGGATTTCCAGTTCTTTTCAGGATTGTAATGACTTTGGTGTATAGCTGAAAATTTATTTTTATTCCCTGTATTCCTTTCACATTCTATTTTCAAATCAGCATCACTTCATTTGAGAGCTCTTCCCCCCTTTGTCTAAGCTAAGGGCTGTGTTTGTGATGCCAAGGAATTCCCTGGAGAGACCCATCTCAACCTCCCTTCTGTCTTTAGAGGAACTCCTTCCAGATTGCATTTCTGCTTTAAGTAAGAGAAGATTTAATAGACTTTTTAAGATGACACATCATTTGCCCTCCCTGAATATGAAAAACAGTATATTTACAAGTCAAACAGATCAGAAAGTCTTTCATTGTCCCAAAAAACTCTTACTGAAGCAAACAAGCTTTTTGGAAATCTTAAAGCCACTCTTCTTCATGCAGATATCTTAAAGTTAGTTGGCTGTTTTCTACTTTTCTTCTTCTCAGATATGAGGATGGTGTATTGCACAGGCACCTGGCAGAACAGTGGTATTTCTGAAATATATTGGGCTGCTCCAAAATCTATCATTTATTAATCACTGTGCCTGGTGTTGTTCCAGCTCAAGCCTCTTCAGAAGCAAATTTTCCTTTTTTTTTGTATATATTTTGTATCCTGCAGCAGGAGTGGAGTCAATCAACTTCAAGCAATGCTGACACTACTGAACCAAAAGCACTACATCAAAACAGAGAGATTTGAGAGCAATGTTTCTCTGAAAACACAAATAATAAACTCCAGCTGTGTCCTGCCAGTGACTATATCAGCTACACAATCTATTTTAATGCTTTGTTTGTTAGTTCAGACCTTTTCTGTGTCTAAGTGGATCTGAAATTGGCCTTACATGGTTAAATTACAGGGTTTGCCTATAGAAAGAACTCCATCTTCCAGATGAAAGATCTACAAACTTAAAGAACTCGATTTCAATGGCTAAATGAGTAAAAGATATCTCTTTCTTTGGGAAAGCTAAACAAACCAGCCTCTACAAACCTCCTTTAAGCAATTTGCAGAAGATGAAATGATCTATTGCTTCTGGACATGGACAGATCTGAATATCCATCAGCTTCTTCCCTTTTAGCCAATTCTCTAGAACAGGGATAAATCACAAAATCCCAGACTGCTTTGGGTTAGAAAAGAATTTCAAGACCATCTTATCCCATCCCATGCCATGGGCAGGGACACCTTCCATTGTCCCAGATTGCTCCAAGCCCCATCCAACCTGGCACTGGACATTCCCAGAGATCCAGGGATAGCCACAGCTTCTCTGGGCACCCTGTGCCAGGGCCTCCCTACCCTCTACAAGAACAATTCCTTCCCAATATCCCATCTGACCCTACCCTCCTCCACTGGAATATTCACCATTATTTCCTCTTGTAATTTCCCAGGTTAAATTGGAGTTATGTGAAGATTTCAGCCATTTTGAAATTGTTTTCCAACACCTCATCTCTATAGTTTTCTCCTTTGCCTCCTGAATCTTGTTAGTTCTCCTGTGGTTTACTCTGCATTATAAAGGGGCAAATGATGGGATTCTTAATGATGATGGAAGCAAACCCCTTTTCCCAATATGCCCAGAGTTCTTGATCCTAAATTTGGTGTTGCACGTCTGATGTGCAAGAACCTCTGCATTTTTCAGTGGCCCCTCTAGCCTGATTTTAGGAGGGAATTGTCTGTTGAGTGTGCAATTAACACAGTTAATAGACACCAATGAAGTGATGGTCTTGAATTTTTTTAACATTTTCCACAATTCTTTGTAACTTGTAATTATTTATAAATGAATTCAGCCTGCAGCGATGCCTTTGACAACTTTACAGCTGTGTATGATGTAAAAACACACACTTTTCTAAAGCTGTGGCACATGTTCTGCTTTCATTTGCAGTCATTGATTTGTCACTCTGAAAAGATACCCAATCTGGAGAAGAGGGCCAGTGTCATCGTAGACAAACACTGCGAAGTGGACAGCCACAAAGAGCTATCCCAAGGAGAAGAGGGAACAGACACAAGCAGTACCAGTGGAGAAGAAAGGTACCCCTTGAGGCCACACAAGGCATGGAAACAGCATGGAACCTTCCCCCATTCACAGCCACAGGACATGACCCAGCTCTGCCCAGAACAGCCCCTCACAGTGGGACAAAGGTCTCAGCTTCACACTGGCTTATGGACTGCTGCCGCATTCCCAGTCCCTCCCCCTGCCAGCTGGAAGAGCTGGGGCTGTGGGTAGAGCCAGCAGTGAGGGCACTCCTCAAAGAACTATGAAGTGAGAAGCAGCACTGGTCTGATGCTTGCCAAGCTGGGAGTGACAGGGAAGAGAACCTCTCAGAGTCCGGTTCTTGTGACCTGCACAAACTAGAGTCTTACAGTGGCCCAGGATAACTCCTAAAGCTGTTCCTCCAAGACACAGATCAATCAGTGTCCCATGGGGAAGACAGCAAGGCCCAAGAGTGGAGGCACAAGAAGATGAACGACGTCAGCATCCACACCCTTTGGGTCCACACCCTTTGCCTGGTGCTCATGGTGGAGCCTTGCTCACTGGAGGCAGATAAGGCAGATACTGACCTGCCCAGCACATCTCCTGCCCCAGCAGCTGCCCTGGCCAGAGCTCCATTGGATGAGGAGCAGCGAGTGTCACTGCCCAGGCACAAGAGTTGTCAAAGACAGCAACTTCTGCCTCTGGTGCACAAGACAGCAGCAGCAGAGAGCTGGGCAGTGGCCCCACACAGCCCCTGCTATCCCTCCAGTCCCTTACCCAACCAGCAGGAAGATCTAGGACTGTGGGCAGGGCCAGCAGCAAAGGCACTCCTGGCAGGGCTACAGGGAGAGGAGGGGTCCTGCTGTGAGGAGCTCAGGTCTGGCCCATCCACAGAGTGGGCAGAAGACACAAACCTGAACAGGAGCACTGAGAAGGAGAGTGCCTCAGGGTCCCTCCAATCTGAGGCATGGCCAGAAGACACAGAGCCAAGCAGGATGACCAGGGAAGAGAGCAGCTTAGTTTCCCTGTCACATGAGGCTTGGGTAGAGACCAAAGACCTAAGCCAGAGTAGTGAGAGAGTGCCTCATGGTCCCTGCCATGCAAGTCCTGGGCAGAGAGCTGGGCCTCTGAAGTCTGCACACTCACAGAGAATGGTTTGGATCAGCTGGAGGCAGCCCTGATCTGCCCATCTCCTGTGAACCCACCTCTCCTGTACATTGACACAGGAATCAGAAGTCAGAGGTCAGAAGCACAAAGCCTGTCCCAAATGGAAGATACAGAGATGTATGGTGGAGAAATGGAGGCTGTCCTGGGCACCACTTGGTGGGAGAAAGAGTTGCTGGAGACGGCCAGGTGGTCATTTGAGCATCTGCAAGGCCTGCACTCAACTGCAGCTGTCCCCGTGCAGACTGGACCTGACCAGGAGACAAGACACAGCAAAGCAAGTGGCAAAGCAAGAGGCAAAGCAAGTCAAAGGTTTTTCCTGAGTAATCAGGAACCTGACTATGGAATTGACATTTTCATCAGTGACCTGGACAAGGCAATCAAGGGCACTCTCAGTCATTTTGCAAATGACATCAAGCTCAGTGACAGTGTTGATCTACTGAATGGTTGGGAGGCTCATGACGAAGGTGCCATCATAGCTGCTGCCTGAAGACCTTGAGGAGCAGAACTAGAAGAATTATTGCAGTTAAATTCGGTACATTAGAGTAGGTATAGATGTTAGTAGAGAATGGTGCTAGAATATAAGATAATACGATCTTTGCTGTTGTTAATTTAGAACAGGCTAGATAAGATGCTTGTACTGAAATAAAATGATTGAATTGATAAATCTGAAGTGCTTGTAGTTTTCATAGCACTGCAGTCATTGATTTGGGGGGGAAATCCTGTAGGCTGAAGCCTTCTGGTTGCTGGGGTGGTGCAGTGTGTGCGGTGTGGGGCAGAGGAGAAAGGCTCTGCCTGGGCCAGGAGGGATGAATGGACACCAAGT
This sequence comes from Certhia americana, assembly GCA_018697195.1. Classification (NCBI taxonomy): domain Eukaryota; kingdom Metazoa; phylum Chordata; class Aves; order Passeriformes; family Certhiidae; genus Certhia; species Certhia americana. Next base: position 26,516,148 of record CM031864.1, on the reverse strand, counting down.
CCTTGTGACTTGTGGCACAAGGCGGTTGTTTGATGCAAAAACCCCTTTTTTGTGTCCAGTTGTTCTCCTAGGGAGCTGCCCTGATGCAGGGATCATTCTGTAGGATCTCGGCAGGAAGGAGTGCTCTCAGCCATGCCAAGTAGGTTTTGCAGAACTCCCTGTTCTTCAGGGGAGCATCTCCCAGGCTGTTCTGTGGAACTCATTGTGAGGCTCACAGTGATTTTCCTGCCAGGAGATTGGATCCCACTCACTGTGTCAGGTGCCCCCAGAGGTGCTGCAGCACTAAAATGCATTTGCAAATGCAGCTCTGCTGCCTTGCTGAAAATCTACTGAGACAATGAGCCTGAGAGAACACGTGCTGGGCAACAGCCACCATCCAGCTAAAAACTGCAGGATCCCACAGTCTGCCATGCTGGACACTGCCTGTCCTTGGGGTTCAGAGCAAAGCAGCTGCTTGGTTTGTCTCTGCAGTCTCAGGCTCCTGCTTGTTCCCAACTGAGCAATTGCCAGGAGATCTGTGCAGAGCTGCCCGGGCTCCCTGATCAGGCCTCACAGGAGCTGCAGCACATGGGGTGGCAACCCAGCCTTGTGAGGCTGTGAATGTTTTGTGCTCACAGAGAGGGGAATGGTGTGGGCTGAGAGGCTCTGTGTTTGCCAGGGTGTTCAAAACGAAAAGGGAAAATCCTTCTGAAGTCAGGCAAAGTGGACCAGCAGCCCACTGAGGTGGGTGCTGAGCACCTCCAGCACCAATTTGGTGCTAAAGATATGAATCATGGAATACCAGAATCCCTGAGTTTGGGTCAGAAAGAACTTTAAAGTCCACCCAGTGCCATCCCCTGCTGTGGGCAGGAACACCTTTCACTATCCCAGGGTGCTCCAAGCCCCATCTCACCTGGCCTTGGACACTTTCAGGGATTCAGGGGCAGCCACAGCTTCTCTGGGCACCCTGTGTGAGGGTGTTCCTACCATCACAGGGAACAATTCCTTCCAATAGCCCATCTAATCCTGCACTCTGCCATTTTTTGCTCTAGAGCTGGGCTTGTTTTCCAGGAATGTTCATGTGTTATTCCAAGTGCCCACTGTAATGTTCTTGGAAGGAGGATATGGAATTGCTGAACCCTGCTCATGGTATCTGTGAGATGTAATGATAGAATAGCACTGAAAATTCAGGATGAGCATAACATAAATTTATCCATGGATATAAATTGTTTGTTTGGATTGAAAATAGATTATTCACATACTGCAGTACAGGTAAAAGAACAAGAGACTGAACAGAAGAGGGAAAATCCCATTAAACTCTCACATCAATATATTAACTTTGAAAGCAGCTACATGAAATTTTCTTTTCCCTGCGTTTCTCTAAAGAGCTTTTTCTTAAATGGGTGGGAAATTCAAGCACCTCAAATATTCACTGTACACCCCAGGGATGTGATTGTACCTCCTTACTAATCAACTATTTCTATTTCTCACAGGTCCTATTTCCTGCTGTCCTTCAGAAGTTTTTCCTGTGCTGGCAAATGTTGAATTAGCTGTCACAGCCTTTGCCTCTGATAATTCAGGACTCACTGGAAAAAATGAAGTGAGGGAAGCAAAAAGTCCCTCATCCATTCTTATTTTGACCTATTAAAATCACTTCTCTGTCAGGAGTTATTTTCATACCCTCAAAGTTTACAGGCCCTAGAAAGATGAGCACTGCATTATTTCTTGCCACATGTAAGTTTTCTGTAACATATTTCATCTTAGGGATTATTTTTAAACTTTTCAAGGAAATGACTGATTGTGAAAAAATTTTAATACCAGGCTCAGCTTAAAACAGAAAAAAAATCTGTATTTTATATGGTTTTTAGTACATTCAAGCCAACTTTTTGGAGACATTTCCCATTTTGAGGACTCTCACACCATCTAAGAAACAAGAAAAATGGAATGAAGGACCATGCGCAAGGGGATGACATTATATTATTCCAACTAAAATGCAGTGGTTTGCGCCTTCTGGAGAATACAATTGTTATATACTTTTTTCCCCCCTAAAAAAAAAAAAAAAGTATTGAGCTTTTTCCTTATTGCATTTAAAATATTTGTGAATAAACAAAGTTTTTGAAGATGAGAAATTGAAAATTCCTTCCCATCACATTTCTTGTTATTGCTGGTTTAGAATTATGTTTGACCTCCTTTACATTAAAATGACATATCTGCCAATGACAAGATTGCAGGGAATTTTTTTTTTTTGGCTCCTTAAAATTCCGAGGAAAAACACTGTCAGTGTGCCAAATGAGGAGAAATAGGACAAAATCCCCAACTTTGATATATTATTATATATTTAATATATATAGATAGATATAAAAGACCAATTTTTAATAATTTTTAATAATTTTTTGTTATCTGTTAGCTCTGATTTTAAGAGAAGATGTGTTCTTGTGTTACTTGAGGGCTGGTTTTCAGCTCTCAAAAGGATGAGACATTATGAGCCATTATTAGGTTCTGCTGTATGAGGAACCTGAAATTTCACCTAGGAGAAGCTGGCAAATACTCCTATGCAAAATTCTTTTTTTTTTTTTTTTTAATTTTTTTTTTTGAAGAAAGCTTTATCCAGAACTCAAAATACTCAGTTTCACACTTGAAAATACTGATCTGACACTGAAGGCTAATGGGTGAAATGCTCTGTACTCCCAACTTGAAACTGGAGAGCTCCTGTGTTTTCAGGAATACAAAGAGTTCTTACTTGGCTGTGACAGACTCACAGAATTGTCAGGGTGGGAAAAGACATTTAAGTTCAGTAAATCCAACTGGAAATCCAGAACCACCATGTTGACCACTAAACCGTCTCCTCACAAAGTTAGTCTGACTTTCTCTTTCAAGCATAGAAAATCTCTTCATTTCTGCATGTTCTCCACATGTTTTAGATACTGTAAATCTAACAATTTACTCTCTGGTTGTCCTTCTTGTCCAAGCTCGTGGATATGCTCTGGCAACCCTGGAGTGCAACTAAAGTAGATCTTGGACTCACACAAGTGTCTG